>JASJOG010000029.1:1245000-1817500 GCA_030142905.1 Heliopora coerulea | reverse complement strand
GATCATTAAGTTTTATGTAAATGGCTTCCATCACCTTCAATTGAAAGGCGGAACGGCATTTGTAAAGAATTCTAAAATTATCATCTGAGTAGTTTTCGGCGCAAGATTTGTTGGACAAAAGATGTTTGCCAACAACTGAATCGCAACTGATTAATTGACCGGAGCGGCATAGTCGTTCTGGTTGTTGACGTGATGGCTGGGCTCCATTTCTAATCAGGGTCTTATCTTGGTACAATAGGTTGTAAGCCCAATATTCCTTGGGAGATTTGCTTTTCTACAAGCCCTCACAAAGTAAATTCTGTTACTTGCTTTCTTAACAATAGTCAAAACAACATGAGAGGAAAAGACCTAATGTATACGTTTAGAGAGGGATTTATTTTTGCGATTAACAAACTTTCTCGAATAAGAGTATCTAATTCTGAACGGCCACTAGCTAAAACTGAAAAATCATCGAAAGAAATTGGGTGTCCAGTTTGTCTTTTATGTGCTAAAATGCTGGACAAAGAACAGGGGTGAGAGATCTCACTTCCTGTGTATCCCGAAATCCCCATGTGTTCACAGATCCTGGTGTGTAAATTTCGGGTTGTTTCACCCAAATACAACGCGGAGCAGCGTTGGCACGTAAATTTATAAACGACATTGGACCTTAGGCGCATTGAAATTCGGTCTTTGAATCGGAAAAAATGTGAAAGACGGCAAACTTGTCGAAATGTTACTCGGAGGCTGATGTGTGGGTGGGCTGATGATATCAATTTGAAAAGGTGTTGGCGATTTTTGAGTCCGTGACTACCCGTAAAGGGCAATACAATCGACAACAGCAATTTAAGTGCTGTGAGAGGTTAAAATTGGCGTGTCGGAAACTTTATTTAAAAACGAGCAAATACTATTGTCTATAAAACGTTGCAAATAACCATTATGAAGTAACAGCCTCTTATATTTTGCAAGTTCTTCGGGAAAAATCGAAAAGCACAAACATATGAGGAATTCTAAGGCGCGGGGTCCAGTGTAGATAGCTTCGATAAAACAGCGGCGTTCTTGAGGTTATACAAGAAAGAAAAAAAGCTTCTCGACGTTTCGAGCGAAGGCCCTTCGTCAGGAGATTAGTAGCATAGAATACAAAAACGCTTGGGCTTTTATAGTAAAACTAAAACATTGTGTCACGTGACAAAAATGAATCACTAGAATGAATGTGGTCAAAACAAACACAAAACAATGAAAGGGAAAAGCACATGACAATTTATATGTGAAACTAGAGAGCAAAAAAGGCAAAAAATAGCGCGTGGATAGAAAATAATAATATGGGATAGCGAAGGAAGGTGAGATGATGAAATACAGTTGAGAGCTAAATGTAAGAAAATCGCTCGTTGATACCATGGGGGTGGAGTGTTCCAAGTTTGGAAATGAGACGGATTTCCTGACTTTTGCGGCTATCATTGCTACCGGAAACGGGAACTAAAGCTCGAATTGGCATATCCGAAAGCCCACCTGTTTTTGTATTCCATGCTACTAATGTCTTGACGAAGGGCCTCCGCTCGAAACGTCGAGAAGCTTTTTTTCTATCTTTTAGATAGTGTATAACCTCAAGAACGACGCTGTTTTAGCACGAACATATATTCAAATATCGAACAAAATTGTGTAAATTTGACCTTTTTTATAAATAACAGGTGAGAAACTCTCGAAAATCGTGAAAAGGCCGATAAATGTTGGTTTTCGATAAACAGAAATGACAAGTGAGCCATTAGACCGAGAAATAGTGATGCCAAGAAAGGATAGCGTTTTGTTGGACTCCATCTCACAGGTAAAGTTAATATTGGGATGCAGTGAATTTAAATAATTTAGAAAAGAATTGATGTGCTCACGAGATAAAATAAAAGAATCGTCAACATAACGTTTATAAAAATGCGGTTTGAAATCAGTGGGGCAGTTTTCTAGCCATATTTTCTCACTGTGTGATAAACGTTATGTTGACGATTCTTTTATTTTATTTAAATCTAGAGAGTACATCGAGCCTTTTCTAAATTATTTAAATTCACAGCATCACAAAAGTTCGACAAAACGCTATCCTTTCTTGACATCACTATTTTTCGGTCTAAGGGCTCATTTGTCACTTTTGTTTATCGAAAACCAACATTTACCGGCCTTTTCGCGATTTTTTGCAGAGTTTCTCACCTGTTATTTATAAGAAAGGTCTAATTTACACAATTTCGTTTCGATATTTGAATATATGTTCGTGCTATTGGATTTTTCACGAAGAACTTGCAAAATTTAAAATCCTGACTACAGAAAGCGTCTTGTCGCAGTTATTGCAGCCAAAGGAGGACCTACTAAGTATTAAGACCTACCAAGTAACAGGGTTCACTTACTTTTACTTTCTACGTATTTTGTTTCTTACGAATTTATCAGCTGAACCTGACATGTTTCTCATCCAGATGTTTCAAATTTACTCAAGGTAAATAAAACACTGTTTTTGTGCTGTATTATTTCCTGATTCGATCGCGTTGTAATCATCTCATGCTCGAAAACACTGTTTATGCTCATGGGTTCACAAACTTTTGAGCACCACTGTATATATTTATTTATTTACTTATTTGCTTATTTCCAATAATTATCCTTACAAGGTCCCTACCTGCAATCCTTGAGCAAATAGTTGTGACAAAGTTAGTGCATCTCTGACCAGCGGCTTTTATTCCAAAGGACTTTTCTGTCTTTCAGTTTAAGAAATAGTTTCAACTTTTTGGCTATCTCCACGTCCTTTGTTATGTATAATCAATATCCTATTTTTCTTTAACAATTTCTTAAAATTTTGACTTATATCATGGTTTAGTTCACTGTTAATCTACACGCGCTTTCCCTCCTATCACTCAATGTTATTTTGGTGCTAGAGATATGGAGAAACGTTGAATAAAGAGGGTTGGGGGGCCACAAGTTTATGAGCACCAGAAGTGGGAAATCGTTAAGGTATTCAGCATTTCGTTATCTGTCTCAAATGTGTTAAGGATCCGAGTGGAAAGTAACGATGTATGAAATTTCTGGAAACATGATTACATGAATCTTTACAAGAGAAATGCTTCCCCTGAATGACAGTCGAGATAGACATTCTTTGACCAAAGCGCAATAGCATGATCTTTTTTCGAAAAATAACCATGGCAAAACTTAAAACTACTCTGCATCGAAAGTGACGCTAGTGTGAACAGGAAACAAAATATAGGATGGTATAAAAGTACATATCACTCAACTTCTGAACATAGCAGGGTTCAGGAACGTAGTAATTGTGAATGATGACTTTATTATAACAGGAAGTGTACTGTTGCCGATGAGGAAATAGGAAGTGTATTATGATTAACGCTTGAAACGTAAAATTATGCAAAACCGTACAGCATCCTGTCTAGCCAATCAATAAAGCTATACAGGATGTTTGTATCAATTTAAATGATGCACATGGTAAGAGCAGGTAGGAGTTACTACGTTGGCTTAGATTTGAAAGCGAAGCAAAACGAAAAATACATAAAGAAAACTCTGTGTGTCCAGGTAAACTTTCGTTACTAGTCTTGTTGTAATATTCGAAGATGTTTTTTGGTTACCAATAGCAATGTCACTGATTCACAAACTTCATACGCTTTTGTTGTTTCAGGTAATATTAAAACAACAGAAATGAGCATATTTACTGGTTGGAAAAAGAAATACACGTTCCTCAATTCATCTGGTTTGGATGAAGTTGATAGAGCTATAGCTGGAGATAGTTTTACCGTGAAGTATTTAGGACAAACCGACATTACGATAAATCCTGAATGTACTGCTCGTGAAATTTTGTCTCGGTATTCAATGAAACATCTAAAAAAGGTTCCTACCCAAGAGCTTATGATTGATTCAACATCAATCACTCTACGTGATAATGGCTGTGAAGATCGACCATCGGTGTGGTTTACCATTCCTATATCCCAAATTAAGAATGTTATTTATCGAAAGAGAGATGGACAGTATGGTAATTACTGTATCTTTGTTGCTCGTGATGTTCGTCAGCGCTGTCTAAGGGCACACGTGGTATCATGTAACAGTTCTGAAGAAACTGCCAAAGTATTTAAATCGTTCCAAGCCGTGTTTAATGTTTAGAGTAATGTGGATTCTAAGAATTTAGACGTGCATAACAATATCAGCCATGGAGATTTCACATTATAGATATTTGCTGGACAAAATGATGTTGTCTTGAATTTAAATACTTACATGTAAAGATTTCCTGCTGTTCCGAAAATTAACAATTTGGGACATTATCTTCAGAGGACTAGCAAATATAATCCATTAATAAACTATTTGTCAAAAAGAACTGATGATAATTCAAATAAAATCAAGGATTTACCAGGCGAGAATCGTAGTCGTAAGATGAATATTAAAGCCCAGCTCAAGATTCGAATGTGAATAGCAATGACAGGATGAATCATGACAACAAAACATGTTAATTTATACAAGCTTTACTGACGTTTCGTTGCTAACGCGCAACATTTTCAAAGTGATATACATGATGGATAAGGTAAGGATATAAATATGATATTTACAAGCTAATCATTTTTCACACCTTGTAAATATCATATTTATATCCTTATCTTATCCATCATGTATATCACTTTGAAAATGTTGCGCGTTATCAACGAAACGTCAGTAAAACTTGTATAAACTAACATGTTTTGTTATTTGTCTTGATTTATCCTGTCATGGCTATTCACATTCGAATCTTGAGCTGGGCATTAATATTCATCCTACGACAAAATAAAATCAATGAAACATTCTTGCGTCCAAGTTTTTAAACTTCAGAAGAAGTTAATTGACAACGTGTGGTAAAACATTCGAGATGTTTCAATGTAAAGATCACTGAGTATGCGACCATGCAGAGGTGGATCGTTTTGTTGAGGAGTTTCAATTTCCGGTCACCCTATGCTTCTGATTTGTTTACCAAAATGAATAAAAATAGTGGCAAACAAGATTTGTTAGAATTAACCATTAATTAGAATAAATATTAGTACCATTCATGATTGCTAAAAAGAAAACTTAACTGTTATAGATTATGATTGCAGAACGTTCGATAGCAAGTTATAAATACTCAGATCGACTTCTCTTTGGGCGATGCAAACATGCATACAAGCGAACGATGAGAATTCTTACCCAGGGAGGGTGCTTATTTTATGATTTGACCCAAGTCACGAAACGAAGCCATTGATCAAATATAGTTACGCATCTAGGAGAGGAAAATAAAACTCAGTTTTGTCTGGAAGATTTGACTAGGTACCAGAACCTGGTTAACCTGGTCTAGATCCGCCCCTGGAATCTGACATATTTCTTTTAAAATATTTAATACGTTTCAGCTTGTTTTGGTTATCAGTTCAGTAGTCTAAAGTGTGATGTATTATCTTGATACGTGCTCGTTATTTATGCTCAGTGAATGATCCTCTATATAATTTTCTAATGAAAACAACCCATAAGGAAACTTCCCTCGCACAATTTGACATCAGCTTCGGGCCTGCGCTGTGAACGATGGCGGAGTTCAATCAAGTCACTAGAAAAAATTTCCCTGAGAACTTTCAGCACTTTGTCCTCGTATATCAGGGTTGCACTGTGCTTACACTTTAACTTAAATATGTCCTTGGATATTGGAAAAACTCTCGGCTTAAGGCTTTTAAATCTAGAAAAAACCCCTAGCAGTATCTCCTTTCAGTATCGCCTAGATTTAATTGACTCTGTATCTTTAATTTGTTTCCTTTTTGTCTGCTTAATTATTTACGCTTTTGAGAGTTCACGGACAGTCATTTTCCCAGAGCTTTAGTTGATTCATAGTTCATACAAGATTGCGGAGTGCTGAGGTTGGTTCAATAATAACTATGACGAAGGGAAGGCAATCCTAATGTAATAATCATGAAGTGAAGGCTTGAGAATATACTACAGAAGTCCGTACTAAGATTTACTCGAGTGGAACAAGAACTTTCGAAAAAGGGCCGAAAAATAATAACAACGTGGTTCAGCTTTTGGCAGGTCAAGGAGTATTGTCATGCGGAAATATTATGATTTAAGACAGCCTAATACCCTTAAAACTACGTTCTATTACAAAGATATTGCACATGCTTGAGGATTTTTGTTGGACAAAAATGTACGATTTTGTAGTTGAAAGAAGGAATCTTTCCAAGGAATGGGAAGAATATCGCTCCCTTTGGTCCAACCTTTTCCTCGTTGGATGCACCTTGGCTGAGCATATAGCCGCTCAAACCAGTGTGGATACTTCTGGAATAAATGGAAAGTGCTATTAGATCAAGTTACTGTACATTCCAAATATTTATTTTAATAGCTTCTATCTTGGATGCCTTAAGAGGAAAACATTTCATGATATCTCTTGATTAAAAATGATTTGATAGTAAGGGAAGAGGATATTTTTTTAATTTTCAAGTGTTTTGGACATTCATACTTATAATTATTGGCCTGTCTGTCAACCATTACCTAGAAATATATGTGTGTGATTTTCCTTACAACGTGTTTTGAATTCCTAGCTCCTACTAAAATCATACACAACAGTAACACAGAATATAATAATAAGGTAAAAAGAGAACACGTTTCTTTCTCTGAGAAAGAGCCTTTGCTCGAAATGTCGGAATTCTTTCAAATCAGTCACAGCAGTTATCAACCTCTCAACTTTTTACATTATTTATCACTGTCTACGCAGTATTCTGTTCTTATATCATTGATTGGAAGTAGCACAGAATGATAGCCAAGCCGAATTTAAATAACTTTATGGAGAACAATAATTTTGATAAATTCCTTCCACTAAGAAATGATAAAGGATAAAAATTTAATTCCTCTTTGTGACAAAAAGTCTTTTAATGCTTTACTCTGACTAATGTCACGCAACTTGTCAAGCAGCTTGTCACGCAAGAGGAGGCCTTCAGACAGCAAATAGAAAGAAGCTGCTAGAATAGCTGTACATTTAGATTTCGCTTTGTACTTTGATTGATGAGAAACTAAAATTGTGTGATCATGTGTAACAAAACTGTTAAAAATCACTAGTATTATTGCCCAATTTGTGCGAGCACATATTTGCTGGAGAAAGAGCCTAGATACATATTGTGGCAATTGATACAACTCTAGAGTCTATGCTCGTAACAAATTTTGTGTTCATGGATCTCTCTGATGGTTAGAGATCTTGAGGCGTATATAAAATGAAAGTAATTCATCCTGATTAACCAAGAAAGAAATTTATTCGCTTATCTCTTTCGTAACAAAGATATGCTTAACTGCAGTTAATATTTTTGTTTGCAGATATGTTGTAATTGAGTAGCAATTTAAAGCAAAAATCGGTCTCTTGTCCTAGGCAGCACCACCTACTGCAGTTAAGGCTTTTAATTTTTACTTCCCCCTAAATTGAAATGGCTATTTACTTCCTTATAGCTCCGATTTCTATAGTAACGTTGGTGTGTTTGTATAAATACCGGTAGTTCATAGACTGCCAGGAGTCAGAACATTTGCTTAGGCGAGCTCAAAGCAAACAAGAATAATTGCATTAAGAAGATTCTATATTGTGACCGGGTAAATATTTTCCTTGTCGGTAATTCCAAATAAAATAAAAATATTTTAAATGTTCTATAGATAGTAGATTTGCTGATTTTCGAATTTTCCGTCGATCTAGGTAAATATTCAAAGACGATAATGAACACATTGGCTGGCTGGATAAAGAAATACAAGACGTTTCTGGAATCACCTTGTTCAGTTAAGAACCATGAGGTGGACACAGTAACCGCTGGAGATCGCTTCATCGTAAAATACTTAGGATCCATAGATATTGGGAATAATTGTGAATGCAGTATTCGAGAAATATTGTCTCACTATTTAAAGGAAAACGTGAATAAGATTCCGGCTCAGGAGCTCATAATTGATTTAACCTCCATCACACATCGCCAGATCAACCGAAAAGATCAACCATTGTTGTTATTCACGATCCCTTTGTCTCATGTCAAGGATGTTCGTTATCGAAGGAGGGACAACGTGTACGGAAGCTACTGTATCTTTGTGTCTCGAGATGACCTTCATCGCTCTCTAAGCGCCCATGTGTTGTCATGTGACAGTTCCGAAAATGCTGCCAAAATGTTTCAATCTTGGGAAACTGCGTTCAATGTTGGGAACAAAACTGATTCACGAGATTGTGACCACAACCACAGTATTGGTCATGTGCCTGAGACAATATTGATTTCTGCTGGGAAAATAGAATTATGCTGATTTTAAACCGTTGAAAGGAAATGAGACAATTATGAATTGTGCATAGTCCGGGATAAGTTTTACTAAGGTCCATTTTATTTTGTTTTCGATGCAGACGATTGTGTGATTGGTCGTTCTTGTAAAATGTTTGGGAATTGGTTTAAATAAATGATTATTATTAAAATAAAGCCATCCTAAATCAAAATTTGCCAGCCTGTTTTGTATGTAATCTCATCTATGGTAATCATTTTTATGTAATCTTGTAAATCCCATACAGATCGGATGCGAATATTGTATTTTTCTTAAAATATAATTTCATTTAAATGGTCATGTTCACCGGTTATTTTGAAGTTTCAGTAAATTTTAACGTAGAAAATGGAAGGGGAATGTTCATAATTCTAATTAGTATTCTGTATCCGATTTACAGCATACTAATTAGGAGCCAAAATCTTCTTGTGTTTTCTTCGTGAATTATTAATCATTTGTTTAAGTACACCTTTTGCTGTTCATCAGCAAAAAATATACTATCATAAACGCCAACCTCAAACTCATATACGCAAAAATACATTCATTTTATTCAATCAACATTTATTAGTGTAGATACGCAAACATTTGCATCAAAAGGCACTCCATCGCGCCAACAGACGATTATTAACAGCATTTTACTATACATTAGGAATAATAAAATTTCAATTATGCAAGAGAAATATCTTTGCTAATTGAAATTTTATTATCCCTAATGTATAGTACAATGGTGTTAATGGTCGTCTATTAGCGTTATAGAATGCCCTTTCATGCAAATGATTGCGTATCTACGCTGGTGAATGTTGATTGAATACAATACATGTATTTTTACGTTAATGGGTTCGAGGTTGGCATTAAAAGTAGTATATTAATAGTAGTAAAAGTGTAATATTTAAAGGTCGACAAAAAGGACTAGACCCAGTTTTCAAATACTCAGAATTCGTTGCAGTCCAAAGCCGAGGATCGGAACGAATTCCAAGTACTTGAAAATTCGCTCTAGTTCGAACTGGAGGCCTTGAATTACTTCTCAGTAACAACTAGTATATTGACACAATGAACAACTTACTGTATTACTGTGATATGAGTGTATCGATCAATTAACCAATTGTGTGAAATTTTATTTTAAGTCCAGGGACTTGAACTATTATTTCCAGTCGAAGGACTGGAAAAAGCAGTTCAAGTTCTCTGTCCAGTACTTCCATGGTATTTCAAGTTCGCTTACGTGGTGCCATTCAGCGCGTCAGAGTGAATGGTATACTCATGAATTATTAATAAGTTTGAGAAAGTTTGTTGAAAAACGATTAAGAAGTGGTAATGAAGGTTCCGTTTCAATGTAAAGTTGCTTTAAGTCATTTTAGAACCATGATTTATCGAAACAACAACCCCCCCACCCCCCCACCCCCCCAAAAAAAAACCCCAAAAAAAAACCCACAAAAAAAACACAAAAAAACGCTAAACCCAACTCAACTATATAAGAAGGAAGACTATGCCCACTTTATTATAAGTCAACTCCAGTAAAGACTTAAGCTTATGACCCTATGCAGTTTTTGTTGAGCATCATGCTTACCGATTATCCAGGGACTAGTCCAAAACAATACACCTAAAAAGTTTAAGCCTACAAATTGCGCAATCGATTTAGGTGATGGTTTGCTCAACTGGTAGAGCAGCAGTCCAGAAACCCGAAGTGTAAGTCTGCCCTGGAATTTTTCAGATACGTTTGATTTCAAACCATCTCGGTCGGCGGGATAAATTCCCTGATGTAAAACGAGGCAGATATAATCTCGCGTGTAGCACAGGCTTGCCTCTCTTAAATAGATACTTTGAGTTTGTTTCATCAAATCGTAAATTCTATCTGATAGCTTGACAGAGAAGACGTGTAGCTATCCCTGTTGATATAATAAGAGCATGAGGTAATAAATAATGATAAACTCACATTCTTTGTGATCGAATCATTCATCACGTGCTCAATTATAGTTTTCCCTTGCTGGAAGCAAATTGTTTCATGAAACTCCAGAAGGAAGAGAAAATCTAGACGTTCTTTAATCCTCGTATTACGAATGTGGGTGGCTGTTTCGATCCCTTAATATCTCACACTATTGTATGAACTTATCAATCAATAATCATCTCGAAACACGGGCGTGAATAGAACTAAAAATTTGCGAAGAAATCCAAGAATAACAAAGAAATGACAGAAGAAATTTGAACCTTGGTCAGTTTCGCATATCCTGGAAAACATTTCTGTGCCTCATGAGGCGGACCGACCTTCTATCCTCGTCAAAAACAGTCTGAGAATATTAGTTTGACAAAAGTTCACATAATTATTGACTTTCTGATTTACAAATATTATGTGAATAACATTAAAGCAAAACAGTCACAAAATCCTTTGACATCCACGACCTACGATAATACCGAAAACAAACATCATTAATGGCGGTCGTGAATAAATACTTTGATCTAAATAAAGTTTTTGAACGGCTTTGTTTGCTTGGGAACTGTGCTTGAACATCGGATGAAATACGTGTTGATTGTTGTTAAGCTGTAGATCATGATAAGCAAAGTTGAACTAAGGTTTTAAAGAATGTTGCCCCACGAAATGGCTGCTTTTGGAAAAACAGCGATCAAACGAAACTCGTTTTGTACAAGGCAATTCAAATGACTGAAAATAAGCCTGGAACATTCTTAAATGGTCCTTCATGAAATTTTTCAGAACTAATTTAATTAGATAAAACGCTTGCTTTAATACACACTTTGCCTGTACCGCCGAGAGATGGTGATAATAGCATCAAATTGACCCCGGACACGGACGAAATAAGGGAGCCTGGAAGAAATCAAGGGGTCCTGTTGACTGGAAAGTACCGCTGTGGAACCCCCCCCCCCCCGCCACACGGCCACCTCATTATCACGGCCTCTTTTTTTGTCCAGGCGAAACGCACATACATTTTCTTGTAAGGAAACCCCGTTAATGCGGCCACCCCATTAATGCGGCCAACGTCCACATCATGAAATCCCAACGCATACATTCTTTTATGAATTCACCTCGTGAATACGGCCACTCAAACTAAATGTGCCTTCCGAAGGACAGATTAGTGATAAACGAAAATAAATTTTGAGAAATAATAACGATTATCTTTTTTAATTGAAAAAGTCTGTGATATGTCATATCGTTGACTTTTAAAACAACCATTTCCTTTACAAAGCCAGGAATGCAAGATGACTAAGTTATTGTACGCGCGCAGAACAATTTAATCGAAAGTCACATTATTTTTCAAAATTCTATTGAAAAGTTAATTTATTAATCAAAGTAACATGTGAAATTGGAGAGTTTGGAAACTTAATTGTTTTGAAAAGGAAAGTATGTATTGCAGATTATTTCTGTTTATAAAATTCAGTTATGTTTATCTTACTGTGTAGTTCCGTTTCAATTAAACTACATCGGCATACCGAGATGCTTAAGAACAGTTGTTCAGAAGCGGAGTTGTGATATAACAGTCATAACGTCACTTGAAAGAGACCAGCCATAAAATTTGACCCTACCTCGTTAATACGGCTGTATACTTACGGCCCGTATACTTACAGTAATGTGGTCGTACTAACGGGGTTCCACTTACTTTGAATTCATACTTTTTATCAGAGGAATAAAGAACTATTGCTCATGTAGCAGCAGTGTTTCTATGTATAATAAGACAGTATGACCATTCAGTTCGCATTCCAATTTGGCGAGGTCCGTGTTGCAGACACGAAAAGATAAATGAGATGAGGGAACCTTTTAAAACCTGCTATAAAATTTTGAACTTGGAATTACTTCTATTTACTGATTTAAATTTGGAATTGTTTTGCTATTTTGTTCACTTCTGACGTTCATATAATCAGCAAGAGGAACTATCGGGAAATGAAACTTTTGAATCTCGGTTTATAGGGCAAAAACAAACCCATTTTGTCGAAAAATTCGCTATTCTACTTCAACGGAAGCCTGCACTGCGAGCATAGTCACTAGTTTGGTTTTTATAGAGGTCGCAATGCATATGTCCAAATATTCCTACAATTTAGTATAAATTTCTTCGACAGTCCAACAGGCTAATGATAAATTCTAGGGAGTATTTGGCACTCCTACATCTTTTCAGTGAGTCTAGTGTCGATCTGTACCAAGAATAAAAACAAGCACGAAAACTTATGATAAAACAAAATTTTATTACCTCAATAATCACGACCCTTTATAATTTTCATACAAGTAAATAGGTCTGCAATTGAATATGTAACTTAATCCAAATCGCAGTTTCTTGATACATTCTTATCAGATTGCTGGTAGACAAGGTATTTGACTTAATAAGCTTCTTTCAAACCAAATACTTCCAGGTAATTCATACCAAAGCTGGTTGATCCATATATGAAGGAAGAAAACGTTTGACCTGATGGGCATTCAAATCCATCATAAGCATTGGTGATAACACAGTAACTATTGTTGGTGCCATTTATGAAAGTTACGTTAGCTCCAGAAGCTGAACCAAAGCTCGGACCGTATGATGCATTACAACAAATTCCACCAGCGTCAGAAATTTGAGGTAGTTTGGTTGGAGAAGCTCCAGTTGGGTTAGCCAGCGTGAACAAGAATGAATTGTTATCTTTAACAAATCCACCTGCAAATGCAATAAGTATCAGGAACATTTTCCATGTGGTAGATCCCACCACTACAGCACGATGTACAGCTGCTGCGCAAAGCAATATACACTATTGGTACTCTAATTACTGATGCAAGAAGTCAGATAGAATGAGAAAAGACATACAGTCTGAAATATTATAACCAAAAGCATCATGGAAGGGTAACTAATTCTAGTTACTCTAATGAAACTATGCAGATATATGACTTGATTCGAGCAGTTATAAGAGCTTGCACCGGCTTGACAAATAACTGTCTTCCCAGTTTTCCTTTTACATCAAAATGGTGGCTTTCAAATTAGTTGCCATGCATGAAAACCACATCTATCAGTGTAAACTGTTTAAGATTGTCGTAAAATAATTATAGCTATAGGACATTTTCCAAGATACATCTCAACAAGTGAGTAAGTTTTTCTTTTTGCCAAAAAGGATTATAAATCCCATGACATTTAAAGGTTCAAGTTTAGGATAACGCTGGGGTTCCCACTCTGGGGTACGCCAGGGATTTTAAAAGGATACACGAAAAATTCTCTTTGCAAGCAAGTGAATTTTTTTACCCATTCTCAAGAAATCTAGTCGTGCCATCTAGGGTAAGGTCCTTTTCCGTTTTCCGAACAAGAAAATATAAGTACATTGCGTATGGTAGTTGGTGATAATTTTACACGCTGGGCAGAAGCCTTTTCCCTCTCCAACAAACCTCAAATTTCGCAAGAATCCTGGCAAGTGAGTTTATATGCAGATATATGGCGTGCCAGTACATTTACATTCAGACGAAGGTCGTAATTTTGAATCAAACCACTTTCAAGAATTTAGAAATCAAAAACATCAGAACGACCCTCTGTCACCTGCAGTCTGATGACATGGTGGAATGACTGAACAGAACACTGACGTCAGTTGATGCTCTCTAAATACGTCACCGAAAACTAGCCAGTATGGGATATCTTTCTGACATTTGTCTTGTTAGCATATCGGTCAAGCATACACTGTGTCTGAAGTTATTATGCAAGAGTGATAATTTGAAATATATTTTAATGCGTTTTGCAAAACCTCATAGCAATCACACATATAATAAAGTGATATACAAGAAAACTATCTTCACTTTTATTTCAGTTGTTTCGGGCCCTGCTACGGTATTTCTAACAAAAGTTTATAAAGTTGGGTGTCTGAAGGTATTATGCAAATGGGAATTTGTCTGACCAAACACTGAGCTTTAGTGATGTTAATGGAATATTTACTACCAGAAACCAATTTAACATTCTATTTATTTCTAAACATCAAACAATGGAATCATTTTACATGTAAATATATCCACCTTTTTTATCATTTATTTTAATAAGTAGATCATCCATTGAATTTGTGAGACACTTCACTGTTTCAGGCTTGATTGCTGGAGTTGCTTTTTTAATTGCCTCCCACAACTCTGACTGGCTTCTGTACTGTTTGCCACCACTATACAGTTCCCTCTTTACCAGTGCCCACATGTTTTCAATCGGATTTAGATCACGAGAGGACGATGGCCATTTCATTAATTTACTTCCTGTAAACCCCTTTTGAGCCAAAAAGTCAGAAGTACTTCGTGACGCATGAGAGGGGGAATAGTCTTGCATGAAGACGCAGTCCTTCTTAAATTTTCGACTTTGAGCTTTGTATCATTTGAAGAATGTGTCTTCCAGTAAAGTGCAATAGTTATCACTGTTTAGCTTCACTCCTTCGTCCACTTTGAACAGCCCAATTACTTTGTCATTGACAATCCTTGCCCACATTATGATTCTACCACCTCCGTGTTGTTTCCTCAGCCTTGGAGTAGCTTCCTTATCACGGAGAACCCACCCTTTAGACCAACCATACGGACCATCCAGAGTCACCCTTGATTCATTTGTAAAAATCACTTTACTAAAGTCAGTTTTCAAGTTTTCCCTGGCCCAATTCAAACGGTTCTGCATGTGTGTTTTATTGAGAGGAGGTCTGCTAACTGATTTCTTGACTGTGTTTATTGTTCGAAGGATTCTACACCTTTTATCACGTTTCACTCTTGTTATTCCTGCCTTGTCAAACACTTTCGCGCTACTTAGTAGTGGATGCTTTGTTAGAATTTGCTTCAATTCTTGTTTGTCTCTGTCGCTAATGTTCTTAAATCCTTTTTCTTTGCTTCTTACCCTCTATTTGTTTACGTCTTCCATTGCATTCTTAACTATTCGATGGTCTCTTCGTAATATCTTTGAAATTTCTAATGTTGTTTTCCCTTTAGCTAATAACTGCACAATTTCCTTTTTCTCAGTTGCTGATAAATCTTTCTTTTCGCCCATATTGACTTTTTAAGTAAGAGATCGGCAGCGTTATAGCAGCATTAGCAGTGTTATTACACTTGCATAATAACTTCAGACACTGCTTTTTTAATTAGTTGGCTATTTTGGGAATAAATCGGACCAGTTGGTGTAACGTGTATGTAAATATATTGCTATTAATTGCTTATATATCGCTTTATTATATGTGTGATTGCTATGAGGTTTTGCAGAACGCATACAAATATATTTCAAATTATCACTCTTGCATAATAACTTCAGACGCAGTGTAGATGAAACAACAAAAGGTGCCCCGTGCTTTATGATGTTTTGACGTAAAGTTAGACTTCCATGCATTTGACATCATGTCTTGGAGAGCGAGACAAACAGCGAATTCCGAAGAGTACGTTCATCAAAAAATTTTCATCAAGCATACCTGTGCAGCCAGGAGCTGAAAGACTGGGCAGCGGAGTACCAACCGAGAACACGATGGAGAAACGTCTTAATAACAGTACGCCTCAAGGAACTGTCAACCCAAAGACTGAGCTAGGACAGTCTAACGGCCACGATAAGGCATCCAGTGGTGGTGCCAGGAATTCTTTGACGCAGGGGCTAACGTCCCCGACAGGGGGCCTAAACCAAAGGGGTCATGACCACGCCTCCTTTATAATTTCGTTATTTGAAGGTCAAAAACATCATGTTATTTTTCGCAAGAATAATCTCAACTTCTTACAAGAAACAGTTTACTTCTAGATTTAAAATAAAAAGAAGAGTCTATTATCTTTCTTGGTTAAATCAATAACAAGTTCTCATTGTTTGTACAGGATATAAATGTGTCCATCAGTAAAAATTCCCCGATGGATGGTGAATTTTTTCCTCGACGGAGGGGCTAAGGTTCCCCGACGGGGGAACTGCAGCCCCCCCCTCCCACCCCATTCCTGGCGACACCGCTAGACGCAGCCTTGGACTTCTGAAAATTAGAAACTAAATGGCAGAATGAAGTCTAAAATTTATAACATCCCAGCGGCCACGGAGAACGAGGAAAGCACCAGAGTGGACAAAAGACTACCAACTGTTGTCATATGTGATACGAATTGCATAAACATGTGAAAAGCTTGACATGTGAAAAACCACATGTGAAAATTTTCCACATGTCAAATTGAAACATATTTAATCCTTTTACATGTGATCACATGAAATCGCACGTTTGAAATTATGTGGAAGTTTTATATGGGCTGCTTTGATGAAATTTCCAGCGGTGTTTACTGACAGCAATTCTTGAGGATGCCGTACGAAGAGTCGCTTCCGTAGCAGACTTGTCGCGTACACCTTCAAAATCTCGTGGCGTACCCCTGGGGATACTTGTACCCAAGATTGGGAACCCATGGTCTAAGTCTCGCCTACTTTGCAATGGTTGATGGAACAATAGAAATTAGCCATGCGTGAAACCTTTTACTTATAAGACATGCAATGCATTATGGGACAGGAGCCACTCCATCTCTGAAGCAAGTCGAAAAACTCAGATTTTATGAGAACGATCCTTAACCACTTACCTGAATTCCAAGAAGTTTCAGTATATCCTCCGAAGATGTAGTTTCCAGCTCTTGCCAACACAATAGTGGGGCCTTTGTTATCACATTGGGAGTGAAAATTCGAGGAATACCATCCATTGGTTTGAGCACTGAATAACTGAACCCAGTTGCAAAGATTACGAGTCGGTATCCAAGACAACAGGGCATCCTTTTGCTCCACTGTAAGCGTGTTAATAATGTAGTTTGAATTCTGGAATGTAGGACCAGGCCAAATCTCATTCTGCATCCCACTTATTTGATAGAATTCAGCTTCTACATAAAGTTCCGCTGCTAAAACCTTGTTTTCTTTTGGGTAAATAAGCCTGCCGGTTCTCAGATAATTCAATATAAATCTGTAAGAATGAAAATTTAGTGGTCAAATTATGCCATGTTAAATGGACATAATTGATAATGATGAGATTAAGCAGTTCAAATATTGTTTTTTCCTGCTATGTTGTCATCACAAAAAAATTAACGATGTGGTTCCTTCCGTGTGTAAGATTCCCGCGCAATGTCGCTTTCTTCTAGTAGAACACGGTTATAGTTTCTCCACTCCTTTTCGGTCCAGTGAGATGTACGATGCTTACAACTACGAGTCAGCAGTATGCGTTGTTCCCTAAATCTTGATATGTTTGATTATTTATTTTTTTTTATTTTTTAAATATAAATTTCATGTTCGATTATGTTGTTTTGCCTTACTATACTTGCAGGAAAGCTAGGCTGCTAAAGTGTCGATATAATGAAAAAAGTATGTTCAGAAGAATTAAATTTTATTTGTAATTTTATTTAAATCATAAACATTTAAAGTTTACATGTCACCAGAAAATCAATTTTCAGTTTTTGTATTCATAATAAAATATGCAACGAGTTAACACACTTCCCAAAGTTTGAGGTTATTTCAGAATTTCTTTTAGGAGGTACAGCCGTTTAAAATTAACATATCTGGCACTCCACTTGAAAAAAAATTGTCGTTACATAATCAGAAATGCTCGGCTGTGATCTAATAGTTGCCATCGGGAAAGTGCAGGAAATGCAAATACATATAAAATTACGGGACTGTTTGGTGTTGCGAAAATGGTTTATTGCGTCGCTTTTAATTGTAAAAACGGTTCTTTTAAGAACTAAAAAAAAGGCGAAAAGTTCGCTTTCTTTGGTTTTCCCATAAACACCTTTTTGCGCCGCATAAGGGTAGAAAAAGTAAAACGAAAGAACTGGACGCCCTCGGAGTCATCTAAGCTCTGCTCTTGCCACTTCGAAGAGTATTGCTTTGTCATAAGTCCGGCAACTATAACTTCAATGGGCTGGACAAGAACCAGGCTTCGTCTAAAATTTAATGCGATATCAACAATTTTTGACTACGGGGATTCAGACAATCAATCCACTGAGTCAACGAAACGGAAAGAACCAAGAGCTGCGTTTAATAAGCGAAGTCGACTTGAAGTAAGTAGAGCCATATGAAATAACTCTATAAGCGATCGAACCATCGTTAAAAACACTACTTCTTATTCTATTTAAGGCAGTAAACAAATTGCTGGAATCTAAGAGTGCGGAAGAGAAATCCTCGCATCGTACACGAAAAACGAGCACCTACATTTAAAAAGGACCCTCAGCTAAAACAAATAAGTGCGCGCAACAGAGTAAAAAAAGCACACAGACAGACAAAATGGTATGAAGTTCAGTTCATCATTTGCATGAAACAATACAGTGTTATAGCTTCAGCAGTTACTTCTGCAGATACAAAAAATATTTTATACAAACGTCGACATGTTAAGTCCCAAACTGACATCAAAGTCAAACAACATTCCAAAAAGACAAAATACAGGCCCACGACGGGTTAAAAAAGGTAATGACGAAGAGCTGGCACGACATCGTACGATTGTAGGCACAATCAGGCACATACTTTTAATTGAATGGTTATTACGGTTAGATTTTGTTGACAGGAACAGGAACTGATGTAACTCTCACACACAGTGACAGCACATATTGTGAAAGCATAGCCCCGACATGTGAGACTACTGAGGGTGAAACCAGTGGTGAGACTGGTGACACTTTAAACACAGAAATAGAAACAGACCTACCTGAAGTTCAAAATGAATATGGTTAAATTAGCTGCCTTAATGCAGAAAGTGAATCCACAGATGAGACTAATGAAAATCACAATGTGGAATGGTAATTGCTGCAGTGAATCATGTCATTTTTAATAAAGCATCTTGTTACAAGGTAACGTACAAACAACACTACACAGAGTTACAGTATACTATAGTTATTTTTCAGGGATAATAATCAGTGTGTACAAAATAACCATACAGTGTTTGAAAGTTGTCTAAAGGAGCTACTTTCCAAATGCCTAAACTGTGGTGCAACCTGTGAGATACATACAACACCAACTGGCAGCATGGTTGACATGAAAGCTGAGTGTCTGTATTGCAGCTTTTCTCGGAACGGGAACAGCCAACCGATAAACGGACGTATACCTCCAGGGAATCTTATCTTTTCGGCTGTTATACTGTTTAGTGGGAGCAGTCCTTCAAAAGTATTTCAATCCTTTAAGCATACTGGGACACAATTTCTATCCGCAAAAGGTTACAACCGCATTCAGAGTGCATATCTGTTACCAAGCGTAAGAAATGTTTGGCACAGGCAGAAACAACGGCTTTTAGACACTTTCCAAGGAAGGCAAGTCACTCTTGGAGGGGATGGTAGGTGCGATGCGCCTGGCTACTGCACAAAATACGGCTCGTATAGCTGTATGGATTTGGAAACTAATAAAATTTTGGACACGCAGTTAGTTCAAGTAAGAAATCTTATTTTTCTCGCCAACTCCTGCTGTAATTTTCTTCAGTTGATTAATGGGTATTTATTTGGCATTGAAGGTAAACGAAGTCCAAAATTCTGGGGCTATGGAACTTGAAGGTTTAAGACAGTGTCTGGCCAGTATTCGAACCTGGTTACTGTGAAACTGGTTACTGTGTTCGGAACCTCGACGCAGCACAGACTTTCTCTCCCAGTTGTCATAGGTACAGAATGGCCACAGCTGCACCTGCCATCGAAATGTTAAAGCATCAAAAGTGGTCTTCCTTGACAGATCAATGAAAGTTTTAAAATTGCAAAAATTGTCTTACCAGTCAACGTCGCCAATTCTGTGAGTATCTTTGTCGGTTGAATCATCAGCCGAAAAAGTGATGTGTTCTCATCGCGATCGTGCGCCAAAGGTTCGAACATGTAAAGCTGCACCTCATAATATTTGGAAACAATATCGAATTCCACCTCTTCGTCAGAAGAATCCATCACAAAATGCAAGAAAACGGAGAAACACGAGGCGGTTTACTACGGTAGTAGCTAAATGGTATCCACGATCAGGTTTGAAGATGGCCACCAAAATTTAAGTCGCGGTTAGGGTTAGTATTATGATAAGGTTCAGGGTTCGGATAAGCGTTAGGGTTGGGGTAAGGGTTTACGGTTAGGCTTATGGTTAGGGTCAGTTCATATTGTGTAATGTATAGACTTCACTTACACGAAAGGTACTTTATATAAATATTCCACAAGTTCCCAAAACGAAAACACAACTAGGTTTATTAACATGGCGGATCACATGGTGAATGTGTACTGAGATATGACATATTGTTACTTAAAAATTTTAATTTTGGTGGCGATCTTGAAACCTCCTGATCGTGGACACCATTTAGCCACTACCGATTTACTACATCGTACGGAAGAAAAGAGAGAGCGAATGGCAACTATTACGTCGAACTCGTTCCAGGCTGCTATAATATTTTACTCACGGCTGTTCATCGACGATCTTCGGAAATCGCTATTTTGCTCAATTGAAGGGCTAATATCTCTTAAAATATCAAACACCTGAAGCTCAAACTTAGTAAGGCCATTAACCTCAAAGTAAAGTTTCACATGAGCCAAAGTTGTTTTTAGGTGACATGTAACATTTAAAGTTGAATTTTATTTAAATAAATTTTATACTAAAAATACGTGCAGGCAACAACCCCTCTCCCACCCTTCCAATATATCTCTCGAGAATCCAAGTAACATTGATAATTTTTCAAAATTCTCAAAAAGACAAATCCTCCTGACTATAACTATAACTGGTATTGGACATGCAATAAATGCTAATTCGTGTCATTTTCCAATTAGACTTCTCACTCACTTTGCCTGAAAGAAAGCTTGTTTTATTAGATGACCAGAATTCCCGTTTAAAAAATGGAGCATTCTCATGGGTTCTCAAACGGATACCGGCATTACGGACAGTTCATGATTGAATATTTTTCTGACAATTTTTTTGACTTTAAAAATTGATAAATTATACGTTACCTCAAAGTTGGTTACAAATGTCTTTAAGATCTGCTATGATAAGGGTTTATGCTAAGTATCCATCCGGAAGTACAAGACTTTGGTGACGAAGATGAAACGAATTACGAAATCGACGAAGTAAACAAAGAAAACATGAACGAATTCTGGACTTTTATCGTTGACCAAAAATCGGAAAATACAAAACATAAAACAAAATACGACAAGCGAACCTTGTGTAAGTTTTGTCGAAAGAAGAACGAGAAGAGGGAAGTAAAAGACGTACTTTTTCCAAGGCAAAACATCAATAAAAAAAGAAAAATGGCGTATAAACCTGCAACTCTTGCGTATTTTCAACTAAGCATTCAGTGGCACCTCAACACAAAGAGTTCAACGGTAAATTTACACACAGACAACTTAAAACTTTCTTCAGAGGTTTTAAACTCCCGATGAAAGCATTACCGATCGAATACGGCAAAGGTCATCAAGCACAAATCACTCTTGAAGTGAGAAAGACTGAAGCGGACAACTGTTTTGCCGAAGGATAATTTGGTGACCAAAAACAAGTAGTTTTGCAGCGAGTTACCTGGTGGCTGTTTACCTTGCATTTTTGTTTCGAGTCAGAAATACATCCGAACGTCTTCAATGGGGTGACATTTCATAGCGAAAAAAAATCCTGATTGAGGCAATGAAATCTTTTTGTGGAAAGCGGAGAAAGCATCCAAAGACTGTCATGGCCTGGACAACTCTTCTGGATGACGAGTGTTCTATCCCACTTCTCAAACAATTGACCATCAACGCTGTCCGCTTAAATATTGCGAAATGTTCAAAAATAATCGTCGTACAGAGATGGATGAACCAGAATTTTTATTCTACTTTACCAATAAACACCAGCAAAATCCAAGCGGTAATATTTCGTACAAGAAGTCTCCCTTAGGGAAGAATGAAGTCGGGAAGCTACTTTTGAAAGGTGCTCAAAACAATTCCGTTCGAAGAACTTGTACTTCAAAGCTACTCGATTCAGACGTACCTGTGATTGTGCAGCTCAGGCAAGTGGTTACCACAACGTGAAAAGTCCCAAGATTTATACTAATCGACATCTTTTCAACTTCTGCGAAGAATGTCGTTTTAATACAGTTAGTCGCTTAGCAAATGTCCTGACAGCAAGCGAGTTCCCGTACGTCTCTTGTTCATATAAATCAGAAAAAACCAAGACAAAGCGTTGCTGCAAAAAGAGAACAGTTTCCAAGGAGCTAACTTTGAGAACTGCTCTGTCAAGTCATAAATTGTCCAGTTACTGAGGTGGCGAAACCAGCCGCAGGCACCAAGAAAGCCATTTCCTTTGCCGGTCTTAAATCATTTACTGGCTTCAGTGTTCAAAAAATGTAAACAACTTGCGAGAAATCCATACAAGGGAAAAAATAACGAGACCAAATCGATTTGCTTCAATACGGTACCTAAGTACGGTTTGTTCAACAACATACCAGTCCCCGAGCTGGCACACGGCATTTTTGAGTGACCGGACACCATGGATATATATATATATATATATAAAGATACATACACAAAGCGAAAATTTTTCTTCCTAGTATCCACGCGTGTAACAGGACTCCACGCACGTCAAGATTAGTACTCTCGCCCGCTCGGGCCTTCGGCTCTCGCAACGCGCTTCGCGCGGTGGGCGAGGGGATAAAAATATAATTATTACATTAATTTTTTATCTATAATTCTATTTAAATTATACATATTGGCCTCAACAGCTCTATTTATACCCCATTTTGTTTCGGAAATGTTAAGATTTGTTTGACATAAAAACAGTACCCTGTGACATCTATGTCAACCTGTATAATTAATTTCTGTGATGTCATGTATATTTATAACATTATTTAAATCACTCTAATGCTTATTTTTATAGTGTCATGCATAAGCGTCAAATTGGGTGGGAGGGACCTAACCAGACGAGGCTAGGCACTTTTCTTCAGAAAATTTCTAGTTACAGTACGTAGTAACGTACGTCCTCAGATACTAGTATGCTACAATTTATTAAATACAAAAACCTTAGCGTTAAATGATCTTCAAAGGGTTCACTATTAGTTCTTCGCCAAACAAAGACATGCATGGCGACATATTACCATGGACCAGGAAAGACGTTTGAGTTTGGCAATCATGTCAGTTGAAAGAAAAACCATCAAAATGGAGAGTGATGATGGATTAGAAGAGATACTTCGAGACTTATGTCTAAGGAAAGGAAATGAAAAAAAGAAAATAGAGGATAGCCGCTTGTCTAGCTTTATGTATGTGTGATTTGCGAACGTCGTTTATATTACACACCGCATGAAAGTTTCTGAGCATGTCTTGTCATTTCAGAACCTATGTATGGTGAGAGCTTCCGCGCTTTGCACGAGACAGGATGCCTCCTACACAGCAGAGGAAACAATGCTCGCTTTGAGAGCTTAGATAGTTACAAGAATTCAATCGCAGCGAACGAATCGAAGTCAGCATCCATGCTTTCTTTTACTAATAGGCGATCCAGACATTCAAAAACTCAAGTTCATTTGATATCCAGATTCCTCCTCTTACGACAACACTACCAACAGAACGTTTGTCGCGAACATAATCAGACAAGATTGAAACAATGAATTCTTAAGTTTGAGTGGGAAAAATACCTTAAAATATTGGAGGTTGGTAACTGTAGTGATTGATTGCAAAGAACGTTAACGTTCGTTTTGAACTTTTTAAGTTATTCAACGCTATTTAGGCCGTATCCTATATTTTTAAATCATTGAAAAGATACCTTGAGCTCTCTAAAGCAGCCTGTTTTAGTTCCAAAGTGCGACGGCACTGCTTGATTAGTGCTTAGTCTGAGGGGACTTCAAGTGGATCATCACGTTCAGTACAGTCATTTGAAAATGGCCGTGACTCCGATACCTTTCGCACGACTTATACCACCCTCGGTGATGGCTAGAAAAGATCGATTAACATATACATACATATTGAAGTTCTTGTCTGTAACGTCGAGAGTAATAAATTTCAAATCACATTCCATACCACCTCAGTAGTTGGACTGCCTTGGCTTTGTGGTGAAGAGCCTGAATCCAACTCTACCCATTCCAAAGTGAGCGGTTGTATATTCTCAGTTGACCAGCAAGCGTGATTTCCAGCTCTTTCACTTAAGCCCAGGCTGAAAATCATCCCGTTCAACTGAGCTCATGTAACTACCAAGTTATAATTAGTTAAATTTTTCGCGGCATCAAATTTTCGCGAATTTCGCGGATTTTCTCGGCATCTGCGGAAATAAGATTCCTCAAAAATTAATCCCAGTGAAAAAAACATTCCGCAAAAATTTACTCCAATTATCCCCGAGGAACCCCCAAAATGACTTACTTATATTCCACCTGAGCAAGGTTGATTTGATAGGCAATTGTAAGAGATTTTTTGAACACAAAATTAGTATCGAATCGAATCCGACTGATCAGGTCACAAGTATGTAAGCTCTCTTCATACCTACCAAAGGGTTAGTTGAAAAGATAAACAGTCTGTTTCAGATATTTTACAAAGAAGCAAGGACTCCAACAAAGGAATTTAAGGTAGACGACAGTGTTTTCCAAGCTAAGTCATGTGCTTTCAATATAAGTAACTGCCCAGTTGTATTTAAAACGTGAGATGTTTTACACGTTTATTAGACTTCCTAAAATGTGTATTGATGAAGTGTACTTGGTGTTCCTTATTTTTTTTTTAAATTACCAGGACGATAAGGAGTGTCGCGGGGAATGTTACAGTGGAATATATGGGGGGAATATTCGAGAGAAATATTAGAGGGGAATATTTGAGGGGAATATTAGAGGAGAATATTAGAGGAGAACATGAATTCATCGTTATATCATTTTTTATGGCCCCGCATTCCTCGTTTCCTTATAGAAAGTGTCACCAGCCTTTTAGACAGTTAATTGGTAGCTGCTATTGAATACATATATTCGCCCCAAAAGAGCAAAGAAAACTGAGTCATGTGGAATACAAAGTACAGTAGTTTTAATGCGTTTTGTTGCAGAAAGGCCAAGCAATATGATCACTAGCATACTTATCGGGGTGCCCATGGTGCCACGCCCCTCACGTGTTACACTGTATAAGAAATTTACTCATGTTAGATTCATGTAAAAACCAATACCAGCCAACAATTTGAAAAAATATAAAACAAAACATAATCCGAAGATCAGCATCTTGAGAAATCCAAGATATGGATTGAAACAAGACGAGAAATGAGTTTGTCATTTCTCATCTTGTTTCAGTCCATATCTTGGATTTCTCAAGATGTTGAACTTCGGATTATGTTTTCTTTTATATTAGATTCGTGTGCTGATTATTACTTATCAGACTGTCCAAACATCTCAATTTTGTCGGGATTATCACGATTTTGTTTGAAAATCCCAAATCTCGACCAATATGCCGTCGGGATAGGAAAAATCCCGATTTGACATCTGCTTCGAGGAACAAGAATCCTAGGAAGATATTCTCGTCAAATTCTAATAGTGCAGATATCCTTCGGAGACCCAGTTAAAATGGCGCCAGTGATAAACAAGTGGATGAAATCAACAGGACATAAATTAGAGTTGTTTCCTTTTAATAAGTCAGTAATACCCAATTTGTCGAACTTCGTCTGGGTGAATATGTCTCAGTCTCAGGAATTACGATACTTTGTTTTTCACCTCAGTAGCATTTTTTATAAAACCATGGCAAAATGACGATCAATTTACCGAGCAGTTTTGACAGAAATTATCGTCTGAGATTGCTAGAAATGGTGTTTCAAGACTTCAATATTTTCTGGGGGAGCATGCCTCCAGACCGCCCTTGCAAAATCCCAATTTAGGGAGGTCCTTAGGTTGGACAATCTACTTTTTAGAAACGATCTCCTCTCTTGAATTGGTCACATAAATTAACACAGACCAAAGTTTGGGGGGTTGGCAATTAATTGGTCTTTCCGTTGTTTGTGGTTGGTTGTTGGCCCATCGTGGTTGGGTAATGACCCCCCCTCCCCATGAGGTAATCCTTGCTACGCCGCTGAATATGATAAGATTGACAACAATGGTTTAATAATATTAAGTCCTCATATTTTCCCGTTTTTTGGCCTAAGTATTAATTACCTATCCTGACTTAACCATTTGCAGAGAATCAAAATTGTAAAATAAATTTCCATGCTCACACTAAGTGTGTCTCGCTGTCTTGGGTTTCCAACTTTTCTATAGTTATCCAGTGCAGCTTCAGAGCATTGGTATTTGTATTTAAACCTACTGTACATGATATGCTTTACTTATACAAAGGATGTTAGGAAAATCTCTCGGGTATATCACAAATCATAAATTCTGCTCAATCATATAACAGCAAAACTATTTTCAAGAGTTTTGATTCCAAATATTTTCCAGGAATTAAAGCATGTCTCGAACAGAAGTTGTCCAAAAGAACAGCCCTTAGGATCAAATCAGCATACCCTCTAAAGACCAATTGCAGTTACGTCACTAATTACCTAGAAACTGTTGCTAAGGCGCACCTGGAGGACAAGCAATCGCACGCATTATGCAAATTAATATGGCAACGGGTGTAAAAAGTGCAGCAAAAAAAGGTTTACTTTCTGATTATGTTAAATCGCTGGACTCTCGTGAGTGCAAAGAACGGTATTTGGCAAAGTTGCTATTCTTAAATAACTTGGATCCGTATGAAATACCTAGAGAAAACTGGTGCGACGATGTGGACTTGTGGCCGTCCGTCACGTATATACACGTTGGAATGTATTTGATTTTTTCTCAAAGCCCTTACACCAAAGAGCAGCTAATGAACTATAAAAACTTGGACTGTTACCAAAAATTTGCCAGTGGATGGGTTAGAGAGGTCTTGGTAAAGAAGTTCGATTGCAAACGAGTCCTGATAGCCAAGGTATTAAATCACAATATATGTCATATTGCCCTGTAGTCATATTGTTTGATCTAGCCTCCACATTGTGGATTGTTATGCAGTTTGTGTTCTTCCTTTTTTCATAGCGTTTATAATCTATCGCTTTTGCTTAGGTAAATCATTCTCAACGAATGTCTGAAAAGCCTCTAACCCCTTGGGTGGTCTGTGAGGATAATGGAAAAATCCTGGCTGGGCACTGTAACTGTATGGCAGGGCTTGGTGAAAGTTGTTCACATGTTGGCTCATTGCTTTGGGCTGTTGAAGCGGGTGTTAAGAGCAGAGACTCCTTGACAGTAACCCAAAAAGAAGCATACTGGGTTATGCCCTCTGGAGTAAAGTCAGTTCCTTATGCGAGAGTTGCTGACATGGAATTTAATAAGAAGCTTAAAACTGAAGACCACAAAACATCCATTCCTAAAACAAAGGTTGTTCCACCTCCAACACAATTCGAACTAAGTAACTTTTACCAGCAGCTAAATTCATCTTCATCAAAGCCAGCTATTCTCTCATTAATTGCACCATTTTCAGAGGCCTTTGTGCCCAAGTCCTTGGACACAAATCTACCTCCATGCATGGATGCAATTTACAATCCTGAACTAGAGGATGCAACTTACCACCAACTACTTGAACAGTCAGAAATAACATTTTCATAGTTAAAGGTTACATCTGAACAGCAGCAGGCAGTTGAAGAGAAGACCCGAAGCCAAGCAATGTTGAAAATCTGGTTTAAAATGAGAAGTGGACGAGTTACTGCATCAAAATTTAAAGCAGCCTGTCATACTGATCCCACTAATCCAGCTGTTAGTTTGATTTTGGGTATATGTCACCCTGAACTCTCAAAATTTAGCACTGCTGCTACAAGATGGGGATGTAGTCACGAAGGAAAAGCACTCAAGGCCTACCATGAATTTATGGAAACAAAACATGAGTGCTTTAGTGTATCAGCTTCAGGATTGCACATACACCCTGACTACTGGTTTCTTGGGGCATCCCCAGACAGTCTGGTTAAATGCAATTGTTGTGGAAATGGCATTTGTGAAATTAAGGTATGTTTTCAGTCACAAATGAAAAAACATTTTTGTCTTTTGCATAATGTACTCTGCAACATTTTAGTACTGCACTAATTGTTGTAATTCTACTATATGTTACAGTGCCCATTCTGTGCCAAAAATGAAGACTTGGGAAATTTTGATGCTGGAAAAGACTTTTGTTTGGAAAAAGATGAAAATGGGGATCAGGCATTAAAAAAAAACCATGCATATTATTATCAGGTAAGATAGATACCTGTCCTTTTCTGAACCTATCTTTTCCATATTATCCTTTAAGTTTATTTTAATTTTATTATATTAGGTACAAGCTCAACTCTTTTGCACAGGCTCCATCTATTGTGATTTTGTTGTTTGGACACAGCAGAGTATGTTTATTCAAAGAATAGCTTCTGATCCAGCCTTTTGGGAAGAAAATGTTGGAAAAGTCACAGTATTTGTAATGAGAGGAATATTACCTGAACTGTTGGGCAGATGGTTTTCTAAGCCACCCAAAACAAATACACCCAATGTTGAAACTGTCCAGGAGCAATTCTGCTATTGTGGAGAGGGTGAAGAAAGTGGTGATATGGTTGGCTGTGACAACAAGGATTGTCCATTAAAATGGTTCCACTTCAAGTGTCTAACGATAACTAGTGCACCAAAATCAAAGAAATGGTTTTGTCCAGACTGTCAAAAATTGAGGAAAAGCAAAAACAACAGACCAATTAAAAATAAAAAGTCTACTCTGAATGTACATAGTATCCATGGTGCAAATTAATGGCCTACAAATGATGAATTGTCATGTGGAAAAACTAGTTTTGTTTGCTGACAATTGCTGGGCTTCAAATTTCACAAAAAGTTGCAGGCAAACTTTTCAATCAGTTTTAACATTGGGAAACCTACCTTGGCCAAGTATCACCTTACATGAACTTAATGCTAACAAATATTAAATAAAATCAAAGTTACAACCAAAATTTGTAGGTCAAGACTAACACAGTCTGACAGTCAATAATTTTAGAAATAGGTTGTAGGCTAGAAAAAATTTGCACCCTGCAAGTGTATTTACATTATATTCATCAATTTAGCCTAATTATTGTATAAAATATTTAATCTGTTGGAACAACAGAATCACGTAAATTATTAAGAGCACAAGCAACTGTTACCATCTTGTCCAATGTTGTTTTCTCATTGTTTGAGGCCATGACAAATTTAATTGGTTGAGTCTCTGATAGAATCCCATACTTTTTACGAATATTTCCAATAACTCGCTCCACATGAATGCAAACGTTAGCAGTTCGTCGTGTTTGCTCAACTTCAATTCCAGTCAGTTGGGCTTTACCTTTAGTAAATGCTCGAATTTTTATGCTTGCACAGTACAAACCAACAGATTCTCCGATGTCAAACCCTCTGTCTGCCAATATTACATCACCAGGAATTAAGTTCTTCAATAAGCCTGAGTTCTCAGTGAGGTACTTGTCGCTTATCCTGCCTCCCCACCCAGCTGAAATAGAACACACTGTGCCCTGTGGTGTAATACCTATCAGGTATTTCACAGTGTTATGATGTTTGTATGTTGAATATGTTTGTGCACGAGCCAGTAGATTTTCTGGTCTCTTTAAAAAGATTTCAAAACAGTCTATTATGACACAGCATTTTGGACAGTGTTTACGAAAATCCATCGGAAGAGTTTTTTGAAGTTCATCTCTTTCTGGCCATCTTATTAGTGGTGCAAGTCGACAGTAAAGCACATCCAATGTCTGGGAAAAGATTCTTGAGACTGTAGATTTGTGCACTCCAAATCTGTATGCTAAGTCTTGCCCTAATAATCCAAGTCTTAGTTTTACTAAAGTTAAAAGAAACTTTTCAAAGGGTTTTAGGGCATCTGCTGACTGAATATAATCTTTAATCAGCATAAACACAAAATAGATTAACGACCATGTGAGTAACCCAGTGTAAAATAAAACCTTCTCGTCATTGTTCTGGAATGAGTCTTGAGTGAGACATGTATCTTGTAGACGTTTTTTCAAATTTTCCTTTTCTTCCCTTAATCGCTTTATTTCTATCTCCTGTACATCAAAATAACTAGCATTGATATCGCTTTGAGTTGTTGCTTCAAGAAATTGTTGTTCTTCCGTTGCAACTGTCTGTTCACAGCTGTGATCTACAACTCCTTTAGACAAACCAAGAAGAGCAGCGGCGCTTTCATTTCTGTTTTTCTTTTCACGTCTAGCAGAAAGTCTTGAGGCTCGATTTTCATCATGTTTTTCTGTAGAATTATAACCGAGGTTTATAGTAGGTTGCCAGTCTATATTTTCCTTGTCTTGTAGGGCTGCAGGACGGCCTAATGAATAGTATAATTTATATATGAATATATATTAGCAATTCAAATCACAATGATTCTAAACGTCATTAGAACTCATTGTGGATACAAAAGTTAAGCAGGCCCGATCATCTACATATTGGGCATGCTGTAGACTGTTTAACATATGCAAAGTTTCTTACCTGATACAAAATGATCGCTGCAAACTCTCGTGTGTTCATTCGGGTTGATGTCTGCTTGTCGTATTTTGTGAAGCCAAGCAGAGCGCTGTTCTTTCATTAACTTTCGTGTCTCCTCTTTTACATTGGCTTTTATAGAAGGCAGTCGATAAAAACTACGATTACAGTTCCTATCCGACCGATTTGAACAGTTAAAAACAGCACAAAATTTCACCATTTTTCGCAGCGCAAAGTAAACATCGGCGTTTGATTCTCAATGTTTGTCCTCCAGATGCTAAACACGTGTGACGTGTGACGTCACCTGCAATTGGTCTATATAAATGTTGACTTTGCCATACAACGGATGTTGAACAATATCTTGCTACCAGTACAGAAGCATGTGTGCATGACACTTTCACTTTGTGACAATTTTAGACATATAATGGGAGATAGCAAACGTTAGTGATAGAATATTTTTGTTGATAAATTGACAGTCCATAGTATGCTGAGAAATCATGATGAATATGTCTGATCTGGTCTGTAAAAAAGGTCTGTTCCAATTGTTAATCATCTATGGTAGAGCAAATTTATATCCAAATGATGCAAAAATATTTTGTTTGATTAATAAATTAGTTCACAAGGCCGGGGTTAACAATGACAGTAATCTTAGGTATTAGTCACATTACAATAAATTGTACCTGGGCTGGTAATCTTATTCTTGTTATAAGGCTAAGAAACGTTCTTGATTCTATGGCTTGAGGAGCATGAGCATGCACACAAAAGAGGATTTGTTTAAAATTCTCATGATCTAACCAAAGAAGGGTCCTGCTATAGCACAATGGGTATGTTGACCCTATCTTGGCATGGCTATTTCTTGTGTCAGAGTAGTAGAAAATTTTACCCTCCCTTCCTAATTTCCTTATTATTTTAAATACTTTAACTTACTAATTTTAAGATGTAGATCCTGCTCCAAAGGGGATTCACTAGATTTAGTCCCACCATACACCAGATTGAGTGAGTTTGTCTGAAAGTCATTTCCCCCCACAATAAAAGTTAAGTTAATTACTACTCCTGAACATTTTGTCATCATTTATCAAGCAAGACAACATCATTTTTAATGAGCTACAGACAAAACCACCAACAAAAGAACGATGAATTCATCTCAGATCTTCCATTCATAAAGGATTGTAGCAAGATGTCTGCTATGTGTGCTGTTATCAAACAAGTAATTGTAACTATGGCATTTAGCAAACTTGATACAATAAAGGGTTGCCACAAAGCTGTTAAAAGCTCATTCTACTGTTGTCAAAGGTTACTAGAGATTGTGGAAAACAATATGGTTGTTGTGTGTGTGTCTTTATCATTTTATGATGTATTACCCAATCAGCTAGCTATGCTGTTCTCCTTAGAGGTCCAGTAAGGTCCACCCATCATGCATTCTATGTTACTACAAGAGGAGACCAGAGTACCTGTAGAAAACCTGCAATGCTTGGTCGAGTCAAACTGGACAACACTCTTCTCACATGTGACCAAAGTAACATTAACCTGGCAACTGCATGCAGCCAGAATCGAACCCTAGTCACTGTAGTGAAAGACAAGAACACTACCACTGTGCCAGCAGCATGCTCCATTTGTTGAAAATTGTATATTTTTGGCAGCTTACACAGGTAATGTTGCAGTCAGACTGTTGCTTACCCTTTCACAGCAGAATATAAAATCACCTAGTATTGGCTAGATTAAAATAATATTAGAATAATGAACTTGCTAAGAAAGTGTTCATTCAGATAGTTAAAACCCTTTCCTGGCAGAATGTCTCCCATTGATCAGTAAAATCATCTGGTGTTAACCAGAATAAAACAATTCAAGTGAAAAATTTAAAGGTTGGTAACTTGTGACTGATCTCAAAGATTTGGGAAATTCCAGTGTTTCAACCAAAGGCCCTTTGTCAGAGAAAGAAATTTGTTTCCAGGATATGAACACATTTCTGTCTCTGACAAGGGGCCTTTGCTTGAAACATTGGAAATCTTTGAGATCAGTCATGGCAGTTACCAACCTTGAAACTTTTTACTTCATTTAACACCATCTATACAGCATTCTATTTTCATAAAATAATTCAAGATTGATGTAACCAAAAAAGAGTTCACTGAGAGGGTTTTAAGACCACTCTACATTGATCCTTAGTTATTGTCCATCACCTACATCCTTTTCCAAATTACTTTTGTGTTAGTTTAGTTTTTAATGTTGTGAACTTGTGTACCTTACTATGAAAGAGTCTTCATAACCTCAGCATGAACTATGGATTATTTGTATTAAAGGTATACAGTAACTGTCCCTGCTTTTCAAGTATCTGCAATTTCACTCTATTAACATTCATGTTCAGTCATTCAGTAAAAAGTTATTATCACCAGTATAGAAAACTACACAGAGTGTATATAATTCATGGTTCCAGCAAATGTAAATTAACCCATTTCTTGATTAAAGACCAAGAGAAGTGTCCCATATGAGAACAAACTGGACTAGCTATACTGTGGGTATATAGCAAAAAGGAATGAATCCATACTTTTGCAGCCCATGAGTGAGTGGACAAGAGAGAGTGGGACTCTGCAGGGATTCTGGTCCTGTGAAAATGCCTCTCCCCATGAGGAGCTTGGGGGAGGAGCAGAGATAGAGGCTGCTTTTGCTTGCTTGTAATTTGCTTAGTTTTTTAACAATATTATCTTAAAAATTTGAAACGGGTTTTTTTCCCTTGATTTGTCGATTTGGTATGTCTGTAAACCTGAACCACAAAATTAGAGTCATATACAATCCAACGTGCTGGTCAACAGTTAATAATATATTGATCAGTCTAACCCTACAATCCTCCATCCTGGGACACACAGGACAAGAAACTAAACATTAATTCGCATATCAAGCCTTAATTATCAACATCTACTTCAAATCTCTAGTGGATTTAAAGTTTAACTTGTAATCTCACCTGAAATGAGTTCCGTCACGGTCGATGAAGTAAGCCCCGTCTTCTTCATCTGGTTCAACATCAAATCTTTCGGAAAACATTGAGGCCAGCATGGAGTCAGGATCTTTTCTTAACGTTTCCAACGATGTCTTGAAAATTTGCCCACCAACGTTCAGTCTGATGTGCTTCTTAAAATGGACGTTGTCTAATTTCTTTCTCATTGCTTCAAATGTGGCTCGCTCTTCTTGAACTGTGGATGCCTCGTCATCGATAGTTTTCTTCAAATCGAGAACTGCTTTCTGTGCTTCGTCCAGTTTGAGTGTGATTTCAAGCATCTCTTCAGGTTTCAATTTTTTAGCATGTTTTCCCCTCGATTTGGTTAGAGAAGTCATGTCTTCGATACTTTATAAGTGATCATGTACAATAGCGAGCACTGTATTGAACTACTAGCCAGTCGTGAACTCACTCCCCCAAATTCCAGGAAATAGAAGTCCTTGATTTCTCGGAAATGCGATATGCACCACCCTCACCTTCCCATCAGCTGGAATCTCAAAATTCGAAGGGTCGACAGTGGGGCATGACCAGCCAGTTTATGGAAACTACAACTGGACGGACAATTTTCACTCAACAATGACTACCTGGTTGTAGCAATATTCAAAGCAATGAAACCTTGACCTGATGCAGTCACATATGAGTTTTGTCATTCCTTCGAAACAAAACGAGGAAATGTTTGTTCAATCCAATTTTAAACATTTTATGTCAGTCCAAAACTTCAAAATTTTTGTTCAGTCTAAACAACTATTCGTTCAATTCAACCATATAAATACTCGTTTTAGTCTAATCTTAAAAATCTTTGTAGAATGTAACCTGATCTCGAAATTAATTGTTCAATCCGATCCCCAATATATTGACTGATTTCAAACGCGAGATTATTTGTTTTTCCCCAAAGAGTAGGAGACAAATTGGCTGTAAAACATGTACTATTTGAACAACATGTGAAATATGGCTTAGAAATCCGGGAAGGAAAACTCTATTTTTTGAGTGTGGCAAACATGTTGAAGCAAGAGTCCAATCTCTTAGCAACTGTATCCGGTGGAGGAAATCGATGTAGAGAAAATTTTATCATAAACTTACTGCCTCAGATCCACTCCAAAACCTGAGTTGACTTAACGGTGGTTCTAATTCGCAACTTAGGGATTCCTGACCGTTGCTGATCAAGTTTTGGAAATTTCAGAAGTAAGAACGATGAGCCAGCCAAGCTTCTGAGCATCATCATGAAATTGAGGGATACTTGCTGCACTATCAACAGGGCATGATGTGAAACCGTAGTGCATCATCGGTTATGAAGAAACGACTTGTAAAAATACTGAGAACAATAAATGCAGTTAATAATCCTAAACAGAAGCAGAAAAAAGGCGGATAAAGGCTTTGACTTTGAGGATCAAGAATATGAAAAAGTCAAGCAAACGTCGGCGTGATATTCAGTAATTGCAGGTAGGATTATTTTGGCCAACGTGGAGCACTCAGAAAATGAAGTTTGACTGAAGGTAGAAATGGCGCTCAACCTAAATTTCTTCTCTAAGGTATTTATGATTTTGAAATCATTAAGTTACAACAGAAGGGAATCTGCAAACCTGAGATGCAGCCAGGTTTAGAGTACGACTTTATGCTTATTAAAAAAGGAAAAGAAAAGTTTGCTGTGATGCAGCTAAGCATAGCAGCAGGTCACGCGATGAAAATCTAAACATTTCTAAGAGTCTTCTTGTGCAATGCAGGCGTCCAGTAAATAACCAGACCACAGATTGTTGGAAAAGCTTAAATAACTGAGCGAAGGCACAAAAATTGACATTTTAATCAAATCTATTTTCTCGTTGATTTAGGTTATATCATACACTCCGATATCATGGTATATAAATTTCCCGTGACGCAACCGCTGTAATTATGTAACTTTTGTATACCCATCTGTTCATTCTGTTAGGATACACTACTAAGCCACAAAACGTCAGATTTAAACTACTAAATTCTGGGATTATACAAGAATTTCTTAAGAGGGTGAAAAATCTAAATGATGGAAAATTTAAAAGGAAAACGTATAAGAACCCCGAAAGAGCTCCAAGAAAGTCTTTTTCATTGAAAATTGTGCGTTTTCTCAGATACTCTACATTGGTCTTTTCATAGCTTTGTTGCACTGTGAGTGCTCAATTTCAATTTTCTTCAATTGGTGACTCTACAGGTGGAAAAATGATATTTGATGTAGGTTCCTTTGCCAAAGTTTTCCATCGAGTGGTCAAATCTGTAAGTAACAAGGGAGTCATAAAGTGAACATACCAGAAAAAGTCGTTGAAAAAGAAGTGAAGTGGATGATGATAAGAATGAAGGATTTATTTTAACTTAGAAGAAAACATACAGCAGTTTTACTGATACACCTACAAATTCACGGAAACAAGGGGAGATTTAATTTTGAAGGCGGAATGCAACAAAAAGCAATAATTACCTAACAAGTAAGTAATCTTGTAAACCTGCACTAAAGGAGCTTTCAGTCTCACAGATATTTTAATACTCGAGGACATCTTGGTAAAAACAAATTACCTGGGCCTATACTCATTTAAAATTCGGAACCAATCGGAATAACATCGAAACTGGTGACAATTCAATCTTTCTGCAAAATAATGTTCTTTTAATATTAAAGTAATTTTTATAGGGAGAAATTAGAAAAATAGAAATTTTAAATTTTTGACTATAACCGCTGAAAAGACAATTTTGCATTTGGGGCTCATCTTCCTAGCTTCTTAAGTGGAGGATCGATCGCAAGTGACGGAGCGATCGCATAAAAAGAGGCTGAGTTTCTCAGCCTGTCAATTATGATTAACGAAAGGTCGCATGTTATTGGTCAATTGAGTTCAGACTAATTTCCGGTGGACGAATATCACGTTCAATTGAGGAGAATATGGGAGATGAATTTGTTTGCAACGACGTTGCTGCCTGGATAGTATTTTGCGCCTGTTGGCCTTTTGAACTGTTTTGACTAAGCCAACAATCCAAGAGCAATTCGATAACTTCAATATTTCCTGCCGGTTTTCCGTTGGACAGCAACTGATTCCTCACGGTGTTGATATTTTTACGTACTTCTACCAAGCGCCCTTCCTCATCGCGTTTTACTTCCATTTTGAAGCCGTAGTAGACCTGGCTCTCTTTAATTGTACTTTTATTCTTCTGGTAGTAGGCTTTATTGCGATCATACTTGCTAAGCCCTGCAGAAAGCAGAGTTGTGCTTTACGCAGAGGTAGAAGTCCGAGCTGTCGGATGAGAGCAACCGGGCATATTTGCCACAAATGAATTTGAAAGTGGCGCCAGTTTTTGTTTATATTAATAATATTACAAGCTTCAAGAATGCGTCAAAAAGAATGCAGATGGCTATGACACATCGCGGACGTAATAAAATGTGAATCGTGCCAAAACACTGCGCGGGTAGGATGACTATAAGTGAATGAAGATGCGCAGGACGCCTCGAATGATTATAATACGACGTATAACAACCAGAAAAATCAGTAAATGTGGCATGTTCAGCCATTTATTGCTTTATATATTGTTTAGCTGTATTTTAAAAACACATTTTAAAAGTATTTCCGTAAGCTTTAGGCTCTAGGACACGCTTGTGGAGCTCTACGCTGTCCAGTTCAATCACGCTTCAACGTGTCCGCCATTTAGTAACATACAACCGCCATACGAAGCCAGAAATGTGGGAGTAGCTTACCATTTTATAGCGTCGCTCCGTGTTTAAATGGTTCATGGACGCTTGTGGTTGTGTATGGAGAGTCAAGATAAAGTGCAACAAGGAATATATGGAGAACTAGTATTAAATCAATTAAAGAAGTAGTAAGAGAATTTACTACCGGGTACTTATTGTGACAAAAAATATGACTGAAGGCCGAGTTACTGACTTGGTTCAGCTTCACCGCCATGAAGTAAACGAAATGAACTAAACGTATCGCCTTTAAATTTAACTTTCGCGCCGATTATATTCGGCCACTTGTTAGCAATTTGCCTACGGTACGTTTGCCCCGTAATTAACTGTAGCATAAATCAATTTGAAAGTTAAAAAGAAGAAGTAAATAAAAAGGTTAATTCTTAAGGAAGAAAGTAGGAAAACTGATCATCACATTAATGGAGAAAAGCTGATGAGATTTTTCCTAATGCGACAAAATGGAAATTATAATCTTAAAAGATACCTAACTTGATCAGTTTTCAACCATTAATATAAAAAAAATTTCGTAGTATAATTATATTCATCTTTATTATCTTGAAGGTATTTCTTTCAGACACAATTAATGAGTTTTGGAACACGATTGGGCCCCGAATTTGGTAGTTTAGATTCCTTCCAGAATATACGACAATATTATTTCTGTTGTCAAGCGCGAGAGAAAGAAAAGTTTGAATTGAGTTTTTGGCAGACGTAATGTGCTGGGGCGTAACTAGGATAGAAATATTGGTGAGGTGTAAGAAATTTTTTCAGGAAAATAAAGGAAAAGAAAATTATAGTTGCTAAAGAATGATAGCTTTCTATCATCTTGGTTGACTCAACATTATTCTCAGACCTTGTCTGCCCTGGACAGAGGTAAAAAGTTGCATGGCAATTCACAGCAATCCTTATATTACAGGTGTTGTAATTGTTGTAGTTATTTTCATATTCTCTCTGATCAACGAGTCTAGGAATAGTTTTGTCCAACCAATTGTCGTAAACGTTTAGACAAACTTTTCAGCAAAGTCTTTTGGTTTTGGTCAGATTGCCCAACAAAATTAGCATTTCGAAAGTTATCAAGGTTGTGTTAAGCATAGCCACTAGTTGTGGTTCTTGTACAATATTACAAGAAGGGTATTATAATTATTTTCTAGTCAAACGAATAATGAACGCAGCCTTATAACAATTCATGTAAGATTTTGCAATAGTAGATAGGCTTCTTTATTATTAAATATCCAAAACTACATGTTTTTATAATTTTGAGGGTAAGATTAATTCGATCTAGAAGTCAGAAATGTATTTCTCTGTAAAAATCATACATCTTTTATGTAGATAATTATCATCTTGAGATCTCACAAAAAGCTTTTCAGTTTTAGATGAGTGTTCATACGCATTATTGAATAGCCGAAGCCCTATTTTGATAATTTAATTTGGGGACAAGACTAGTTTAATATAAATCACAAAAATATCTTATATCACAAAGAAAACATCTGTCAATTCAAAACTACCTTTGCTATGGAAATGAGGATGTAAATGAACACGTGCCATTCCTCTTTTCACGTTTGCTAGCTACTGCATTCCTCGCATCTGATGTTGGAATCGATTAATTGCCTTGGAAGAATCAAAGTCAGAGGAATATCTAATAAAAAACGAATTTTTCTCCGTTCATTCAACAAACAGATCTCACGAATCAAGACAATAACCTATTCCACCCCAGATTTATAGGTTTTGTAAGGGATTCAGGCTTTTTAAAACTCTCCACAGCGATTATATTAGAAACTGCTATAATAACGTGAAGGAAATTAACTATCAAAGTTCCTAGCAGCTAAGGATATTATTGTAAACTTTTGCAAATCTTTTCGAAGGAGGTCCAGTTAGATGTTACCTAAGCATCGCAGGATATCTCCAGGTGCTCTTGTTTCCTTCAATAGTAACACTGACTCATGAGTTGTGGCTCTTTCTAGATTTCAGGCAGAGCAGCTCGATAACCACTTTCAACATATTGGCTTTCTGTAAAATAAACAATGGTAACTAAAAGCCTTGTGAGAACTTTGCTTATTGGCCAAGTTTGTTTTTACTCCTGTTCTTCTCACGCCCCTCAGAAATATCGTAAGAGGAAAAAATCCCTTATCGACAAATTTTAGCAATTCGTTCATGTTAGATACGAATTCTTTACTTCGGACTTTGTAACATTATCTAATCTTGAATTCTACTCTACAGTAACTTTACTTTAACGGACCTTTTGACAACACTATCGATTCCTTGCAATTAAGTCCTTTGATATTCAAAGAACGATGATACAGTGACCACGTTCTTTTTACACACAAATGTATTTACATAGATTCTTTTGTTAAAGCAAAACTAGCGCGACCACTACAACCTCATATGGAGCACATAAATAGGAACACATTAATAATAATCCAACTGTATTGCATTCATTATAATTTTTGTTTGTGTTATCACATATTATAAATATTCTTTAATCCATTGCAAAGTATTGATTTGACCAGAGAGTGAAATTCATTGTTGTTTATTTCAGTTACTTTAAACTTCCAGTTGGATAATATATACCGGAAATTTTGAACAAATATTAGATGTCCACAAACATCTGGAAATTTATACTTTCATGGCCTTATTGTAAAAGCTTTATTTGCATTCATTCGCTTCCAGCTGATTACTCTGCGTGAACCTGACAGTTTGTCTTTGATGATGCTTCCTTTGAAAAAGTTCTCCATCGAGTTGCCAAATCTTAAAGAAAAATAATAATCAAGTCAGACAGTCAATATTTACAGCATTGAAGTTGTTCGGGGATCAATTCTCGAGGAATCGATGTAATTGAAGAACCGGGCGGAAAACGTATTCGAAAGATGAAAATCAAGGCCCAGTAAAAAGCTCATAAGGCAGGCATATTTGGGTCAAAAGGTTTATTTAGATCTAACGTTTCGTTGCTTAAGACGCAACATCATCAGGGAATAAAACATAATACGATAAAACAATCACTAAAGCATTATTACATAGTTGATTAGCATAAGTTTGGCGTTTGACAGGAAATTAGAAGTGATGAGATGTCAGAGGTAGCGAAGAGGGTAAAAGGAACGAGAATAAGGAAAGAGGAATTCAGCTTGATTGAGAGTTGAGGGAAGGATTGAGTTTGTGAATGAGTAAGCTTTCTCTAATGAGGAGTTCATGAGTGATAGATGAGGAGGATTGAGAGAGGATGGTGAAATCATTTGATGCAGTGGAATGACCAATGTCTTAGTGATGTGATAGAATGTTTGTTGTGGAAGGGTTGACACGGTCTTTGCCAGTAACGGCTGAGATACCCAAGTGATCAGCAATCCGCGTGTGGAGAATTCGGCTAGTTTGGCCTACATACGACGCATTACAGCATCGACACTTAAAAAGATACACAACACAAGATTTTAGACCGTTGGGAATCCTGTCTTTAAAAGAAAAGAAGTGTGATAGGCGGAGCGACGGATGGAAAACAAAACGAATGGAAATACGAGGGAAGGCATTTGAGCAAAGCTTACGAATTTGTGTGCAAATCTGGAGGCTGTGTTGTCCAGTGAACTGAAGGAAGAAGTACATGATCTTTTTAGGCGCAAGGGAAACTTGAAGTACAGGCGAAAATTTGTCTAAAAAACGGCCAATACAATTGTCTAGAAAATTACAGGGATAACCCTATAGAGAAAATAGTTTCTTAAAATTATTCAGTTCCGAGTGAAAGGTAATATAGGTAGAACAAAAGTTAAAATAACGATTTAAAATTCGAATTCTCGAGGTCTTTGATGCAATAGCAACGTTTGTTTTTACTTTATGAAAAATCATCAATGGAATATGATAGATTTATTTGACTAATTTTATAGTTCTATTTGACTGTAACCACTAATAAGGGAATCGAAACATCAGTCCAATAACAATCTATCTTTAAAAGCTGCAACAACCTAGACAATGAACTACAGATTGCTACAGATCCTCTAAGGTTCAAACCATTTTCACCAAAGTTATTTGGGAAAAAAAATTAAAATGAGACAATTAGTCCAACAAATAAATCTACCATTGCTAACCAGACCACCCACTAATAAAGGAAAATGCTTTCTCAAGGTCTTGACATTATGATTTTCATCGAGGTCGAATTGCACAAATTTATGTTTTCGTTACATCGACACTTAACATCCATAGCAATGGCAGATCTGGGATTCTTAACAGGGCAGGATTGGGAATGAGATGAAATGTTTCACTTAACCTAAGATTTGAATGCCATACACGAGGAGGATATTTGAAGAAAGGATATTCAATAAGAGTTCATGAAGTAGTGATTGAAGCTCAAAATTAGTAAACTTTCGACCGTCCTATACCTCAAGATTGGGATTTTAAAAACGTATATTTGGACTTCTGCCGTTTTTATCCACTGCCTGGATGTATTTCTGGTCAAATTTTAGCCCGTTTAATGTAACTGTTCATATTAACGAGGCCCTTGTGTGATAAGACACGTTTTTCTAAAGTCGAGAACTTGAACTCGGACACCGAAAACAAGTTCTTCGATCAGCTGCTGTGATTTCATACTTATTTTCTTTCAAAGAAGGTAGGTTGTATAGAAAATTTCATGAATTGATCTACAGTGCTGAAGTCAACTAGAAAAGTTGACTAGAGCGTGATTCGAACTAGCAACTTGGGGCAACCGGACCGCTGCTCTACCAATTGAGCTATCGAGTCAACTGAGAACAGTATGCTTGTTTTATCCAATTTAAGTGCACGAGAGATTCCCGCGACAAATCAACACTTCATGTCCGTGAGGATGTGCAGTGTTTCGATAAAGTAAAAAGATAAACAATAGGTGGTATTACAATACAAATTTTACTTTGGAACACTCACTCGAAACGTATCTCGAATTTTCTTGCATAAGGAACTCAGTGCGTGCTTGTTCCAATCCAACTGTATCAAACAGAGTTAGAGTGTACTTGTACAACTCGTTTTCAACTTTTACCAGCGAGATTAAGATGCAAGGGACCACGACCAAGGTGAAGCATAGAAGAAGAGAACGTATAATCAAAGATCTAGCAGTGAGTTGTATACCATCTTTAACTTGGTCAATAATGTAGCTTCCATGTCTTGTTTGAACTTCTAAAAGGAGGTTGTTATACTGCGTCATCAAATGAAACCATTCAAGTGCGCTGTCCTGGGAGGGCTTGCTGATATTACCGAAAACTAACAATTTCCGTCTTTCTTCGATATGATTAATTAATGGAGTTGCGTTCACCTCTTTGATTACTGCTTCATAAATTTTCTTCACTTCAGTCGAGAATGAAAATGCTGTGGAGAGATAACTCTTCGCACGAATCCTTTTTTCATTGTACCAGGAGGCGTTGGCTACGCTGATGTTCTTACCCTGAATAAAATACAGTCCTCCGAGAGCTCTTTCCAATCCCGCTTCTTCCTTGCTTTGAATAATTAACTGGTAGGTAAATAATACGTTGGCAAAACTTTCCCAGTTATCATTTGCTATATAAAGTGGTAACAAAGATATTAACTCGTTGATCCAGCTTGAGTAAATATGCAAATGATCAGAAACCAAAACATTTTCCTTCATGCCATTAATTTTAGCTCTTTGGATGTGGAGCAGGTTCAAAAGTAAGTCAGGATCACCACGATTTGTCAAAGTTGTACCCAGACTATCCCATTGTCTGAAAGCAAGGATGCTTTCATTGGTATCTTGTCGTACCCTGTGTAACTCTTCAACGTGTCCTTTTTCATGCCAAATTTTCAACAGTAGGAACAAGGCGGTTAGTCCCCTTTCTTTCTGGAGATTGTGAATTACATATGACGTTCTAATACTGCTTTCAATCTTTCGAGACAGCTTCTGTTCCTTTTCATGCTCTTTTACTGTTTGGACAACATCGATAACGGTTAATATGAACGTTCCGACAGAAACAAAGGCAATGATAAAAAGTTTAACAAGGCGAAGTAGACGATGATTCTTCGAAATGACGGCATGCGGATGCTTTTCATCAGTTGTGGAAGGGACCGTTGATGAAGTGGCCATACCTTTGAGATGCAACAAGATACTTTCAAGGCTGGCTGATGAAGTGTGTGTAGTTTGAAAATTACCTGAAACCAGATTTTAGGGAAAACGGAATAGTTTGAATGTTACTATGATAGTTACTCTGTCACTCGCAAACACACACATACAGAAATATAAACATCTTCGGTTCTATGTGACGAAGAAGAAGCTGCCATATGTATGACATACATCCCAAAATCTGCAGTTAAATTTAAGGTGAATTTTATGTTTGCAGAATTCTCTGAAATCCGATTTAAAAAGCAAGACGCTTGATCGATACCAGCATATTCAATGAATAGAGAAAGTTCAATTTTGGTCTGTTATCTAAAAAGACGTGTTTCCCTCCTCCACACGCGTACATGTCGCGGAAATTTTACTTTGTAACTTTAGTTGACTTCATTGGAAGGATTACAATAGGGGACAATCATTCAAAGGATTCTCGGATTGGTAAATTTTTGCATAAAAGAAAATTTTTCTCTGAAAGTATTCTTTATTATTGCATATAAGTTATCTGTAAATTTTGAGGGGTTTTTTATTTTTCTATTTTTATTTTTTATGGTTTGTGTATTTTTAATTTATATTCTACCGTATTTATATTTCACCTTAGTTTATCTGAAATGGCAATGATCAAATACATAATGTAGCAATGTGTTAGTTCTTCTGGGTCGACAAAAATCATCTGTTAAAAATTTGGATAAGGGAATAAAATCAAGCATCGGTCTTTTAAAGAAATGAAACTATGTCATTAAAAGTTAGGTTTTGAAAGGTTTCATCTTACATTAATTCTTATTATAAATTATTTTTCATGTCACTTTAATGGGCTTTGCTCATATGAACGGATTTCTCAACTGAATGAAAATGGAATCGCAATCTATATGCCGAAAGAGCCCAGTTGTGCATTGACAAGGACATACTTCATCGAAAAGGGTAGAACCAGTAAATCAGATACATCGACTGGTGCAGTGGCGTAGCCAGAAAGCAAAATATTTTTGTTGAAAGCTTAATAAACAGAAATCATTGGCGAATATCAAATTTCAACAAAAAACCCCAGGATTTGTCCGAACAATGCCTTATCCGATGGTCAGTCTAACATTTTACATTTGGAGCTCATCATCCTTGTTTCTTAAGTGGACATTCACTTAAATGGTTCAGGGGCACTTGTGGTCGTGTATGGAGAGCCAAGATAAAGTACAACAAGGAATATTTGGGGAACTAGTATTAAATCAATTTAAGAAGTAGTAAGAGAATTTACTACCAGGTACTTACTGAGACTCTAAAAATATAACTGAAGGCCGAGTTACTGACTTGGTCCAGCTTCACTACGATGAGGTTAACGAAGTAAACTAAAATTATCGCCTTTAAATTTAGCTTTCGCGCCGATTATATTCGGCCTGTTGTAAGCAATTGCCCCGTAATTAACTGTACCATAATTCAACTTCATAGTAAAAAAGAATTAAATAAAAAGGTTAATTCTTAGGGAAGCAATTAGGAAAACTGATCATCACATTGATGCAGAAAAGCAGTTGAAATTTTTCCTGATGCAACAAAATGGAAATTATAATCTTAAAAGCTACCTAACTTGATTAGTTCTCAATCATTAATGTGAAAAAAAATTGTAGTATAATTATTTTCATCTTCGTTATCTTACAGGTATTTCTTTCAGAAACAATTAATGAGTTTTGGAACACGATTGAGCCCAAAATTTGGTAGTTTAGATTGCTTCCAGAATATATGACAATATTATTTCTGTTGTTAAGCGCAAGAGAAAGAAAAGCTTGAATTGAGTTTTCGGCTGTCGTTTACCGCGGTGATATTCACATGCATATAATAATACTTGAAGATTCAAATGTGGATATACGTGAATGTATTGTGTATTTTATTGTTTCCATTCCTATTTCCAGTTCGTAATCTGACTCGAGGCTACGTAATGGTTGATAGAGTAGCATAAAAACTTAGTGGACTTACCAGGTTTTAGAGCATTGCTAATTTTGCAGAAGACCACATTTAATTTGAATCAAAAATATTCTCATTATCTTCCAACATGTGTAGTACTAGGTGTGCAATCGATGAAATTCAGAAGCGATTGTCCCACATCTATGGGAAAAAGTCTTTTCCAAACCAAAATACTGTGTTTTTATTTAAAGTCAGTGCGTTCTAACTACGAAATCATTGTAACAAGGAAATGAACTTTTTAACGTTTTAAGAGCTATTAAATAGGAAAATTTTTCTACATGGTCTCCGCCCGATTTGACAGTTTTGGTTACGATCTTATGTGAAACTAACATTTATGGCTTGCATTCAGTCTTAAGATTTACATTCGTTGAAACTAGGGAAGCACAATAGGTACATTTTGGAGCTCTGATAAAAGTCGATCTCTTTTTCTTTTAAGTTTATTAAGTTTAAGGGTTTTTTTTTAAATTTATGAATGAATGTCAAACTCACTCGGACAAAACATGAAATTTGCTAAGAAAATTTATTGAAGACAAGATAAACATTTCCCATGTTGAGCTAAGATAATCTAAATCATATATGTTATTGTTGGCAGCACAGGGTATAAGATGGAGGAAAATATTATCTCTTAGTAGCTTAATTAAGAGAGGGAATTAAAAGATTTCCCATTATATGCTTACCTTAAAACTTCTAATTTAAAAAGTAAAAGCGTATTTCGTTACTTAGTCCATCTTTTCTGTTATATGGCTCCTTCAAGTAATGAATTCAAACATTACAATCGGACTGAATATTTAGATCCCTTATCGTTGATGGGTTCAGACACATTTAGGTAGTAATTAACAAAGGAATCATTCCACTTCAAAGGAAAGTACATTCATATCAGAAGAAACAATTAGAAAAAAAAAAAAGCAGCTTCATTAATGGCAAAAAGCTGACTCATATCTTTTACTGGTTTGCAAATATATCGGCGAAAGGCCAAGGACTGAACACCCATGCACAAACCCGATGTCTTTTTTCAAGATGATTGTTGGCTAAGCTTATGAAGGGTATAAAGGTATCTCCGCTAGGGTAGTTTCCATTATACGAAGGTGCAAATATTTTATCTTAATCTTCAAACTGAATCATACTCAACGGAGAAGCCTATTTAAGTCTACAAACACTTTCAGAAGAAGGCGCAGAGAGATGTTGAGTTTGCGAGCTCAAGATAATTTCATATACTTCTGTATTTTCTAGTTGACTAGCCACCAGGAAAGAAGAGAGTTTGAGATGGTAGTATAAAATAAAACATATTCCGAAGAATAAAGTCATCTTGAGAACTCAAGATATGAGTCAATGCAAGATAAAACTATAGTTGGAACTGTGATATTTTGACTTTATTCCAAAGTCATCTTCAGACAGAATGATAATTACAATAAAATGCCAGTGTCTATATACAGGTGTGATGACATCATCGAGACGGAATTAGAAAACACTACCGATAATCCCTAATTTACATGCTGAGATGTTGAGATGCTAATGCTAATTAGAAGTTCTCACCACCATTAATAAAGCGGTTGGGCGTGAATAGAACTAATGGGCTAACTGATAACAAATGGCCATAATATCTAATTAAAAAGGTTGAGTTCTTTGCTAGCTTTGAGCCCAGAATTAAGCTCGGGTTTATTGAACTTAATGTGGAGTGTTGGGTTTATTGAACTTAATGTGGAGTCTCCACATTAAGTTCAATAAACCCGAGCTTAATTCTGGGCTCAAAGCTAGCAAAGAACTCAACCTTTTTAATTAGATATTATGGCCATTTGTTATCAGTTAGCCCATTAGTTCTATTCACGCCCAACCGCTTTATTAATGGTGGTGAGAACTTCTAATTAGCATTAGCATCTCAACATCTCAGCATGTAAATTAGGGATTATCGGTAGTGTTTTCTAATTCCGTCTCGATGATGTCATCACACCTGTATATAGACACTGGCATTTTATTGTAATTATCATTCTGTCTGAAGATGACTTTGGAATAAAGTCGAAATATCACAGTTCCAACTATAGTTTTATCTTGCATTGACTCATATCTTGAGTTCTCAAGATGACTTTATTCTTCGGAATATGTTTTATTTTATACTTTTTGAAGTTGTCGGCTGGTCATGGTTTTTGAGATGGTAGTCTTGGTAATGTTTTTGTTATGCTTAAGTAATGACATCAATATACATGATTTTATCATTTTGGCAAACTATATTCTATACTTCGTTTCCCACTAAACAAAGAAAGTTATTTCCAAGACAAAAATTGGTACCTTTTGTCTTGGTGCATATCCCAACTGATTTGTTTCTTTTAATACTTTTTAGTGATATTACGATAACGCAATGCCCGCTTGTTCTGCATAATGACTTTCGTGAAACAAAGAAGGATTTTTATGCTTCTTACGGCTGGCCAACTAATTAGAGTTATTTGTAGCTTAGAAAAGGCATTTCATCAATTTCTTTCCATCTCACAAAAAATAAGCCAAAGTTCAAGGTCTGTATCCGCGTTGTATCGACAATTAAACATAACTAGTCAGAGTACACCTTACAAAGGTAAAATAAAGATATCCCAAGATAAGAGGATATGAAAGGGGAGTAGGAAAAATATGGTTAGAGGAAACTGATTTTTATTCTAAAATATAAAAAGAAATTGTCATGAAATGTGCGAATATGAGAATGTAGAAAAATTCTGCTTGAATTTTTCAGGTTTGGATTTTCAGTATAGCGTGCGACTGGAGTGAGAAAGGCTATCGAACGATCAAACTTTTGCCAAAAAGTTGTCATAAACGTATTTACCAAGGGGCCTGTGAAATTACTGGTATATATGATTTATAACAATATGGAAAGAGAAAACATCCAATCAAAAGAATTAAACTACAGTTATAACTAAAAGTTAGAAATACTAAGTCCATGCTCAAAGCCTAAACCTAAAAACATCTGTTCCGACTTCAAAGAAAAATTTTCTCAAACAATTAAGAAGCTTTAAAACGATACGAACTTTTATCGCTTAAGCCTTGATAAATTAAATTAGCTAACGGAAGTTTAAATTTGGTAGAGGTGACATAGCGAAAAACAAAAAAAAAATGTGGCAAGATAAACCTGGTCGTTTCTCCTTATCCTACCTCCCCTAACGGGAATATTGAGCAATTACTTGAGTAGAATCTCTGCTGAGTTCGACGTTGATAGGTTAACCAGCTGAGAGCTCATATTTATTACGAATCTCATTGGCCAACTATATATTCACCTTTGAGTCTAACTTCTTTTCAGTTCGAAAATTTCGCGGAATGTGAGAATGCAATTGGGTTTGCTTAAAAGGTCTTCAAACTATTCCGTAACTCAAGGGTTAAACAGCGCACAAATTTTAACTATTTTACAAGACATGTCTTGTAATGCATTCGCGAAAGTCACTGAATAAATAAATCTTTGCTTGGCGCTTTAATAATTAACATCGGTAGAATGAATTATCGCGTATTAATGTGCCTTTTAGTTCCTAAATAAAATCCATGTGCAGCAATTTTTTGCTACTTTTGTTATTAAAGATTCATTTTCTTAATTGCAAGACCAACTCATCAACGTGCCAGTCTAAATGAAGTTAAAATCTTTTATGGGTAATGTTAACTTTGTCGATATTTCCACTCTAGTGGTTTGAATGTTAATTTCTTTATTTCTTATCACCTGATGTATTTACATCATGACAAGGAATACAATTATTACTTTTTGAATAATGGAACTTTACAATAATATCAATACCAATTTAATTATAATAATAATTGTGATATAGTTTGTGTGATTACTTTAGGTTGATGGCGCTGCATGAAGGTAACCACTTCCTTTCGGTAAAGTATCCTTCGCAAAACATTTCCATCTAGCAGACAAATCTGTTCAAGAAAGTTATATGAATCAAAATTATTGAACCATATCGAACATGCATAAGACGTCTATATTTACTCATTTACAATTAAAATATAGAATAAGCCATAAAGGAGGAGTGGACAGCCATCTTAGATGGCCGACAATCGCACAAAAAAAAAAATAAATAAAAAATAACAGTATTAAAGCGATACCATACCATATACCATGAAACATTTGTAATATTTTGCTACTCTAAGCAGAAGTTATTTGACGTTTTATACTACTATTAAATGTTAATATTAGTCATAATAGTTGCTTAATAAAATACGCAATAACTTATAAAATACTCAGTAATAGTTGGTTAATAAAATACTCAGTAAATAAATTTATGGTATCCTTCATCAAACATTGAAATATTAACGATTATCTTGAGACATGATGTAGAGTGTTACTCTTGTTAGAGATATAGGATGGCTAAACAGTTTAGGTGGGGTCATTCAGCATCAAAGGGTGTTCGTGGGACGCTTTTCGCCAATGCTCTCAAGCAGACTGCCGAGGGACGAGGGTCTGAATGACGATATACAAGATTCTTAGCTATTTTTCCGTTGTAATTGTTAATTATCACCCAAAGTCAACACTTAATAATGTTTTGTGTATCCAGTTATAGTGTTGGTTGTTTTAAATTTTAGGCTCTTCTACAACCTACACAATCCCTCAACATCATCCATACTCACCAGGGGTAAGATAGGAAGGTGGGTGAGGAGTGGTTGCGTATTCATATATTTAATATTAGATATTGAGATAGATATCCCCATTATAGGTTCTGATCTATTTTAAAATAGATAACTTGCTTGTAGTAATATATCTCTAACCAGACTATCACTGTGAATTATGTCTAATTCTTTACCTGGTTGCAAACTTGAACTGTTTACTTAATTATCTCGAGTTTGAATTTTTGAGAGTATTATGTTTTCCGTATAGTTCGCTATCTTGTTGTGAAGGACAGTCTGTCATAATCATTAAGAATTGGTGACCACCAAAGTACAAGTTAATTGACCATTCCGGAAGAGACGGAGATTAGTACTGCGCTATATCGCTTCAATCTATAATCGTTTGTAATCGCCAAAGAGCAGCGAATATATCAGTGTTATTCCGGAAAGTACTCACTCACCTTCAACATATCTGGCATTTTCACTCATAAGAAACTCTGTTCGTCCTTGCTCCAAATCAACCTTATCAATAAGAGAGAGTGTATACTCGTAGAAAGCCTTTTGAACTTTAACAAGCGAGAATATAATGCAAGGAACCACAATCAATGTGAAGCACAGCAGAAGAGAACGAATAACCAAGGAATTCAAACTCATTTTGATTTCATCCTTTACATGATGTTGAATGAGGTTAGCGATTCTCATTTGAACTTCCAGCATCAGATTGCTATACTGTGTCATCAAATCAAACCATGCTTGTGCGCTGCTTTTGGACGGCTTGCTAATGTAACCAAAAACAAGTAAATCTCGTTTTGCTTTAAGCCGTTGCATCCATGAAGTCACTTTTTTGTTGTTGATTAATTCACTGTAAATTTTTTTAACTTTGGTCGAGAATGAAAACGCTGTAGAGAGATAACCATTTGCTCGAATTCTTTTTTCATTGTACCAGGAGGTGTTGGCTATGCCAAAGTTTTTACCCTGAATAAAGTACATCCCTCCAAGTGCTCGTTCCAGCCCTGCTTCCTCTTTGCTTTGGATGATCATCTGATACCCGAAGACTAAGTGGGCATAATCTTCTAAGTTTTCTTCCGCTGTATGTTGAGGTAGCCATGATATTAGTTCATTTATCCAACTCGAGTATGTATGGAGATGACGAGTCACCTGGACATTTTCTGATTTATTGTCAACTTTAGATCTAAAACTTTTAAGCGCCTTCAAAAAGGAGACAGAATTACTGATTTCTGTTTTACTTGAAGCCGAGTTGCCCCATTCTTTGACGGACCGGATGCTTTCGTCAGTATCTCGGCGAAACTTTTGCATCTTCTTTTTACTGCGGTGTCTACGTCTGAGCTTCATAACCAAGAATAATGCTGTTAACCCCCTTTCTTTCTGAAGATTGTGGATGATAGAAGCTGTTTCAATGCTGATTTTGACCTTCTCACGCAGATTCTGTTTCATTTTGTAAATTTTAGCTGTCTGTGCAACATCCCTGCTGGTCAATACGACAGTTGCAAGAGAAACAAAGGCAATGATAGAAAGTTTGAAAAATTGAAGTCGGCGATCTTTCTTCGAAATTACTGCTTGCTGATGCTTTGGACCAGTCGGAGATGGGAGAGTTGATGGAGTGACCATTACTATGGAATACTAAGAGATACTTCAAAGCCTGACAGTTGAAATTGGCGACAGTTCAAAGTTTCAATACTAGTTTGTTAGAACCTGTTTAAAAACAATTAAAAAATATAATTTAGGAAAGTGCATTCTAAATGGATAATGTACGAATGAGTTCGATTAGAAATAAAGGTAAGTTTACACGTGCGATTTTGCACGCTGCGATTGTCATCCTGGTGTATGCAATAAACACATAACAGTCTGTGCAGTAAGATATTTGCTTATGATTCGCAGTAGTTTGTTCTCGACATTCTCGTCAGTTAAACAAGTTTTTGAAAATGTCAATCGCAAGGCAAAAAGTCGCATCTCTAAACAGCCCTTAACATAGTCAGTTAGTTGTTACTGTGGAATTACCTTCTACTAGATCTACCACTTACTAGACCCACATACACAAATATTCACACCACTGATCTGAAAAATAGGACTGGATTGAGCAACTATTGTTCAAAAAGTGGATCCGGAAGTCAGCCATGGCGGCCATATTGGAGTGACCACTTTTCAAGGTTAGCCGTATATTTTGTGTAGGTTACATAAAAGAAATTGGAGGAGAACGTTTAACGTGTGTAGGTTGTTGGCGTATAATTGTCAAATTTTAAGTGAAAACATGCTGAGGAGAGACAACAGCCTTTAAAATTGTCCAATTTTCTTTAAAATTACTTAATTTCCCGTGATAAATAATCGACTATTGAGCAACGAGTGATCGTGTTCGTAGCGTGTACTGTACTTCGAGATCTACTGCATAGTCTACGTACTGTGGAGGCCAGAGATTTTTTCTTTTACAGTGCCCAGTTTTATGGATGGAAAATGCCGTGGTTGTTTGGCGTTCCTAAGCCACAAAATTTTGATAGATTCAAGAAGGTTTCATGGGCCACATCTAGACAGCAAGCTGCCAATTGAAGATTCCTGGGCTGTATTATGACATGTAATCTGTTAAACTGATCTCCAGTATGCTAAAGTAATTTATTAACAGTTTTACTACAATTCACAGGTGGCTGTTTCAGTTATGCTTATTTCATTGATATTTGGATTTTTAATGAACCTTTAAATGAACTGCCCTACACAGTCATTTGAAACAGGAAAATGTTTCTCAGGATAAGAATTACATTTTTTAAAAAATCTTTGTACTTAGCACATATTTGCAATATAATGTTTTAATGCCATTGCTTTAGCAATTTTCAAAGAAATATACCAATAAAATAGATATTGATGGTATTTGAGGCAAATTTTGCTTTGACAACACATGCCATTTAAAGGTGTCTAAAGGTTTAGTTATATGAAGTAATTTTAATTTTTCAATGCAGTTGTGTTTAGAGTTGTGCTGAAACTGTTTTGCTGTTGATCTGCAAAACGAATTGTACAAGTTCAATTCAAATATACACAATAAAAGCAACCAACCACCTTGTTCTAACTGATGTTGCATTTGGTTTGTGAAAAAAGTAGCTCATTCAGAGGGGTGCTATGAGTTTGACATTTAACTAAGGGTGAAGATATTTTTTAGCGAGTTTGTAAAGTTTATGTTGGTCTTCTGTTAATGTTGATTGTTGAAGTGCCATAGTTCTTTCCTCAAACTGTGTAAGTTGTTCACTTGTTAAAGCAGGACTAGTTGGTGGAATGTCTACTGAACTGTCATCAAGTGGGATAGGTCCATCCCAGTCAATACCACACTTGTCAGTTACTTCAGTAGGATTAGTACCTTCTTCTGATGTTGTCAATGAACCTTGGACCCAAAGCTGAAGGGGTGTATAGTTGTTTGCTGTGGACATGGGATGTCTCAACCAGGCAGCAGACCATTCATCCAAACAATGGTTTATGTGACGAAGGAATGAATAATGTAAGCACTGTAAGTCATTCTCTGTTTAATACTCCAATATATTCAGATCCTCCATTAATGAAAACAGATTGTGGCCATTGTTTAAAACATCCTTAAATACATCCCACCAGAGGTGCTCAATTTGTTGATTGTGCATGCTCTTACCCACAAGAGCTGACCCCTTACCTGGACCACAAGTGTTTAACTTATTATTGACAACATCCACGTTTTCAGTTCCCTAACAACATCACACCTGGTTCTGGAGGGCAATCCCCAGTTTTATACTGCTTTTATGAAATTTTAGAATACTGTGGCAGCTTCATTGTTAGCAATGCAAGGTAAATACACAGGTGTGAAGCCATCCTCACATCCGTGAACAACAAAACGCTATTTGACAAGTTTATGATTGCCATCAAAATGCCAGAGTCCTAGTGGCCTTATTCCATTGCATATATATCATTTAATTGCCGTGCACCATCAAGTAGCCACTCTCTGGGGATCAACTCATGAAAGAGCTTCTCTCATGTGATATCTGATGATGAATATACTCCTTGAGCCAAGGTGTCCCATCAACATTTTTAATCCATATTTTGGATTTGTTCTTTTGGTTGCCCTCACTATGTCATCTGATTATCTTGTATTTCCGTGTAAAGGGAACGCACTGAAAGACCGTATTCTTGCATTTGTCGTTTTACAGTCCATGAACTCACATGAAGTAGCTCTGAAACTGAACGGATACTAAACCTGGCTTTTACAAGCATTGCGAGCTGTTCCTTGCTAACTGCATACTTTGGTCTACCTGGTTATCCAGTGAAAACAGCATTTTCTCTGATGTTCATCCCTGAGCACTCCAAAATTGACCATGCACTGCTCAACAAATTGAATATTTCTTCTGGTATTCTTGTCAAGGAGTCTAAGACAATGACAAGCTTCTGAATTTCTTGAAGCTCTTCTGCTATGTCAAAATTATCAGCACCATGAACACTAGAAACAACCTCCCTTAATTTGGATGTTATTACGTCTTTCAACTCGGCAGTGAAATCTGTCAGCATGTTCGTTTGTCTTTCTGCCCTGCTCAACGTACCAGCTACTCACACGCACACGAAATTTTGCTAGGTGATGATAATAGTACAACACAGCATAATAATGCCACAGTGCATCATAATATCGAAATATTGCAAGATAATACTGAAACAGTGCCTAATAATAACAAATCGGTACAAATAATGAAACATTGCACAATAATAACGAAACAGTGTGTACCAATACAAACCAATGCTTTATAATCAAGCAACAGCGTATAATAATAACAAATCAACAGTGCATAATACTAACAAAGCAGTGTATAATAATAACAAAGAAATGCAAATTAATAACTAGACATTGCATGATCATGATGAACTTGGGAATAATAGTAAATAAAAACTGTATAATAATGAACCGGTAGATAATAACGAAACATAATAGTTTTGACTGTAATGACACCCCATACTTACCAGTGAAATGTCTGTGAAAATTTTCTTTTTAACCTGGATTCTTCATCGTCAGATCCCTCACTACCACTTTGGGATGTGTTGTCGTTTCCTTTCACATATTTGCTTCGTTTACTACAGCCCTACGTACGAGTTTCCTCATTTTCATAATAGCCTTACAACAACGTTACCGAGAAAGTGGTCACTCCAATATGGCGCAGATTGAATTTTGCAGGCTTCATTTTCTCCCGCACTCCAACCCTGGGTTGCTCTATCCAGTCCTATTTTTCAGATCAATGATTTAACTCAACAAGATAAACATTATGGCTCCTCTACCCTATGCCCCAGGAGTTGCAGAATATTTAAAAAGAAATTTTGCATTGCATCAAGCACTTTACCTAAAATCATAAATTTTAATTCGTAATACGCAATGACCACCTAGCCGCTTCTTATGTGATTGAAATTAATGTTTTCCATATAATTAACTTTCGAAACTTATTTTACGGCCATAGCGAGGTTTCTAACAGTTTCTGGAAGATAGGAGGCACGTGTTAAGTTTGAATATTGCAAAGTTTAGAAATGAAATTAAACATAAATCATAACCAGATCGAAAAGTCATGACATCGTCTTACATATTGTGTTAGGTTAAATTATTTTTTAAGTACATTTTTTATATCCTGTTGCAATGAAAACACAACTAATCCTGAACGTTTAAAATAGATTTTTTACTTCCTACTAAGCATTAGCAAATTTTTACAAATTTCCGGTTCATTCAGGCAGGAGAAAATACGAGCATGTTGTCAGAATAGGATTAATTAATGTTGTGGCGAATCGTAGTGGAAGATTTTATGACCTCAGGAAAGTAAAAATTTTTTTTTCAATATATACCACTGAAAGTTTCGATCTTTGTCTCAAATTTACTCTTGTTTTGCTTTTCAGCTAAAAAAAGGTTTTGAGAAATATGTAAACTAAGTTTTAGGAAACACAACTGCTTGCAGTCCCTTTCATAGGTCTGCTCAGGAACTTTTATTTTTTTTTAATTTATATATATATTTTTCATTTTCATTAATCTGTTTTGGAAAATTCGTCTCTATGAATAATTTTCTTTGTATATTTTATGTCCTTCGACCAGAAAAATTGAAAATTGTTGACAATTCAATGATCTGACCTTTCGGCTTCATACAAAGAAGCCAATTTCAGTTACTTTGAAGAATTAAGTGCGATTGTGAAGTTGGCGTAGGCTTCTTGTTCATTCACGAAGGATGGTCCATCGCTCGTCGTTACCTCATTTCTGAATGCTAATGGATCTTATTATGGGTAGTTAGCCACACGTATTGAGAGGGTTCTTTTGGTGTTTCACCGACTCGAAATTCGTGTCTCATGATTTTTTTCAAAGCCGCTAAAGATTGTTAAGGAGAAGGAAGCAAGAATGTCAGATTGTGAAACATTTCATGCATTTTAATAACATGACGATTTAGATAAATGTAAAATTAAATGTACAGTAAATTCGCAATGTTGCCGTTTTCATTCCATGCCAGTGACCGAATAGTTATAATTTTCGGAACTGGTCTCGTTTGTCTCTTAAAATGTATATTAATAGTTTGTGTATGCCATATATTCGTTGAATGTACTATGTGCATATGTATGTAAATGTATGTACAAACTATGACCTGTCTACTGCTTGGAAAAGTGTTTCCTTGTTCTCTAGATGTCAAAGCTTGTTTGAAGAAAACAAACCACGACCTGTGGTTGTCGAAAAAAATTTGAATTGTTTTTCAAGTTCGTCTGGATCATTAAGAGCATAGGTTATTTTGCGGGACTTACGATATCTGTCGGATGTTCTTATTACGCAAACGTCAATGAAATGAAACGATGCAATTCAAACGTATTTGCTATTTTAATTTCAAGTAAAATTTACACCTATTTTTACGTTAAAAATCACCTGTTCTTGTGTGAAATTTAATCTATTTTGCAAAAACCACTCCTTTTTGTGTAAAAATTTTTATGTAGTGAGGCTCCAAATGAGTAAATTCGACTTACTAGGTAACTCTACAGATCTCGATCTATGTAAGATCGAGATCTGTAGAGTTATTGATAAAAACCATGTCAGTTATTATAAAGCGTCCCTTAAGATTTTGCAACTGGAGCCTGGAGTTTCTGTACGTCACCAGGAAGCTAATTTATCATAGTTTGTCAGAGTGAAATGTTTTTCAATACTTGTACTTCAATTTAAAATGGTTTAAAAAGTAAGATGCAATGAATCATTTTGAACTTATGGTACTCTCTTTAAAGTAAATAAGATAAAGTTTTCAATCTCGTTACCAACGTCGAAAGATTAATTTAGTATTACTGCTCAAAAGCAAATATACAGAGGCTTTAGCGTTCTATATACGATGAGAACAGTACTTCAAGACAGACTTGAGCTTCAAAAAGTCAGGAAAGAGTTGAGTCAGTGAGAATATAGTTTAACGTTTTGATTGTTGAAATATTTAACGAATTCTCAAAATTTTTACTAAGTAGTCAAGACATTCTCGATATTTGCATACAACAGCTCATGAAAGAATACACATTCAAAACACTATTCACGGGAAGAAACAATGTCATTGAAGTTTGTTCATTCACTAAAAGTACTTACTACTTACGTTTATGAGAGTAGTTTCCATGCTGTGGTTATCATCTCTGAGTTTGTCGCCGAAATGTTACCTACTAACAACTACCTACTGACTAGAAGACCATTTATAAAATATCATTTCAAAAATGGTCACAATGATTTGTAGACAGGTGTTTTTTCATTACTAGATGGAAACATGAAAAAGCTCGCGCCTTGAATTACGCCTTTCAGAATTGTAAGGAGAATTTACATTTTGATTAGAATGGAAAAAAGTCTTCCTGCTATCCCCATCAGCTATTTCGTGAAGGAACTATGAAATATTTTTCTTCTCATGTTCTCATCGAATCATAGAAACGTTAGTTGAAAAACGCAAAATATCATTGGGAACACGTGCTGGATCGAGTTGTGATTGTTCCCGCCATTTCTAGTTCTTCCAAGCCTCCACTCTTCTTAAACTCAACGGAAATGAAGTGTTGTATTTCGCAATGAAAATGAGTTTCCACTTCAATAATACGTTAATGACCGTCATCAGACAATATCACAACCTGCCAGCTTTGATGTACGAGCTTGAAACCGCTCTAGGCATTGCCATAAATTTGTTGAAGTAAAGATGTTGTGAAGATGTTGAAGTGAAGATGTGAATGTCCGGTAATTGTCAGCAAGATATTGAACAAACGTTACTCACTTATGAATGTCGATTGTCTGATATACCGCTCTTTGCAAGCCATTGAGCCTAGCCGGGTCCAATACTATTCGATTGAGTTGCTCTTATACGCTCTCTATTACTCACAAGTTGCTGACCATTATTACTGAAATCTTTGAGGAGAAAAACATTACCAAAATTTCCATTCTTTTTCTGCAGCGAAACATTTTTCCTGAAGGTGTTTGATGGAATTACGATTGATTGCATTTACCCTTGAATGCCTCCAAAAAAGACTCAAACGCCAGTTCTTTACTGGACCTAAACTAGCATTTTAAAACTACATGAACGCTTCAAGCCTTACATTTTGGCGCTTGTGGTCGATTAAAATACTCGAATTAGAAATAACGAAAATTAAACTTCAATAACATCCAGAATTTCAAGGTGAACCCTGCTAAACCCAAATTAGACCCTGAATTTTGAAGTTCGGTAAAATATCTTGATGGTGGAATCCCCAAATTGACCATAGTTCTATAAAGTAACTGGAGTGAAGCGAAGTCATCATAATCAATCTGTATTTTTCTCTGCATTAAAAATTATTTAAACAGAAGTGAAACGGGTTAACAAATGGTTTTAAAATGTATGGTCGTTATCCTAGATCTCGTTTGCGATTATGCCAAGAAAAATCTGTTGTTATGTGGTAAATTGGAGTTGCATAATAATACACATAGGAAGATAGTACATTTATGGGTGTGTTGAAAGTTTTTAGGGGACCAAAGCTGCTCGATATTGAAAGCAACCAAGAAAAATTCCTGCCTACGTGCCTGCGCCGGAGAACTGACGCCTATATATTCCATGTGAAGTAACACACTTGGTTGTGTCCATATGGTAAAGAGGCTTTACGAGAAAAATAATAACAATAATAACAACAACAACAATAATAAAATAATAAAAATACTACTAGTACTACGAACAATCCCTTCTCCCACCTTGCGAAGCGCGGTGCGAGAGCCGAAGACCCTAGCGACGAGTTTAGGGTGACTTGAGAGGGGAAAATTTTGCAGCGTGTATCAATGTTATCTGCCAAGTTTTACTAGCCAAGTACGATGGTCCAATTAAGTACGATGGCCCACGTTATGGTGGAGATATAGGGATGATATTCTTGACATCTGGTCTAGAAAAGTTATTAGAATTTACAGAATACATCAAGTCCTTATATCCCCCACCATTAAATTTGAATCGATATATTCTGCCAATTCGCTTAATGTTTTGGATCTCACTTTGCGACTTAATGATGGTTATACACAATCTGATGTCTATTCTAAGCCTACAGATAGTCATTTGTATTTATCATACTTCAGTTCCCACCCACTGCATTGTAAAAAAGCCATCCCATATAGGGTTGCTTTAAGATTAAAAAGGAACTACTCAGAAGAAAATAGCTGGAAAAAAAGGTGTGATGAATATAAGAAATATTTAATTAGGCAAAATTATCCTAAGAAGCGTGTTAATCGAGAATTTGAAAGAGCCATAGAAGTAAATATAGTGGATCTCCTCAAGCCCAGGAGAAAGGAACTGAAACGTAAAGTTTTCCCATTGGTAGTCGAATATAATCCTAGACTACCAGATGTGTCTAAAATTATTAAGAGACACGCTAACTTATTACATTTCTCTCTCGCTCTTGAGGGGGTCTTTCCACCTAAATCCATCATTCCAGCGTGTAGAAGAGGAAAGAATTTAAAAGAGATTATTGCACCTTCTAATCTTAAACTACAAACGGATTCTCGGCAGCCGAATTTACCAGGCTTTTTCAAATGTAGAAAGAAATGTGACTTGTGTCAGAATTTCCTACTAGAATCTAACGTCGTGAAAAGCTTCGTTACAGGAAAATGTTATAAAACAAAGCAGGCTATTAATACTACCAATAATACTATATATGCGATATCGTGTGAGAAATGTAAGTTACAATATGTAGGCTTTATCTCGACGCAAGTGAAAGTGCGCTTCCGGAATCACAAGTCTTCTATGAATACTAGTAAAAAGACCTGTGAGATAGCGGTGCATTTTAATGCTACATCGCATAATATTAATGACATCAAATGTATTGGGGTTGAACAAGGGAACTGTGAAATTGATGGGGATTTGAAAGGGAAATTATTAGCCAGAAAAGCATATTGGACAGCCCAATTGCTTGCCTTGAAACCATATGGAAGTAACAAAAGAAATGAATTAAGATCTAAGAAGCGTGTTAATTATTATCATAATTAAATTTCATTTTTTAAAGTTATATATATATATGTACATAATCACAACACAAGATTTGGTTACTTCATAAGAACTTTTATTCACTACAGAACTGTTTCGTATGACAAGTCCGAAGCTTGCCACACTCGTCAGGTGAATGCTGTGTTTGGCGTGTAAACTTGAGATCTGTGGTTGGTTTGTGACGTCAAGATGTTTGTGTGTAGTATTTGGTTCGTATTACAGGTAGAGACAGTAACAATTATCTGTTACAAAGTAAATGTTTCTTGAGTATCGAGCTTGAAGATCGTTCATCTACTTCAATATATCCAAGCTCTCATGTTTCCTAAACATCAAACTGCTTCAATCATTATCAATATATAGTGGCTTCCGCTTAGGTCGCACATATATATATCGAATTTGCAACTTAGCTCGCCATCTGAGTCTCGGTAGCTCAATGGTTAGAGCGTCTAACCGGTCATCAGAAGGTTGCGGGTTCGATCCCCGTCTGGGGCTCAGATATCATTTTCTGAGTATCGAGCTTGAAGATCGTTCATCTACTTCAATATATCCAAGCTCTCATGTTTCCTAAACATCAAACTGAAACAGTTCTGTAGTGAATAAAAGTTCTTATGAAGTAACCAAATCTTGTGTTGTGATTATTCCGCTCTACCTCGGTATTGAGCACTCTTTACCTATATGACTTTGTTATTGATACTTGTTATCAACACATATATCTATATATGTACATATGTACATATATATATGTGTGTGTGTGTGTGTTTATATACGCACGTTCTCAAGCTATTCTTCTCAGAGTCCCTGACGGGAATCGAACCCGTAACCTTCTGGTTTTCCCGTCAGGGAAAGTTTTTCTAAGTAGAACAGCGTGAGAATGTGCATATAAAACATCATATATCTACCAAGCTACCACATTTAATAACTCAATAATTAATTTTTATCATAATGCTATGTAGACATGTATATTATATTTTACTTTTTGTTCCATATTTGAATTTTTAATTTATGTAAATTTTAGGTTATAAATTGTGGTAAATACCACAGCTAGTTCATATTTTGTACTATCTTAACTCTTTTAACTGACAAAAGCTGAATTGTCGGAACGTATTAAATTAAACTGGATTGGTAAAGGAGTTGCCTTGCTATGTTTTATACATGTTGTTCCATTATCCAAGCAAAGCTGTGAATTCTATCTGGGGTCCTCCTACCAAGATAAGTTGTTGGTTTATAAGCCATATTTATATACTTCTCTTATATATATATATATATTTAGCATATACCTCGCAGGTGAATAGTGCTTTTTGCACAATCTGATTGGTTCCTCTATCTCGGAATGTCCTGCAGTATTCACCTCCGGGGTAGACAAGATGGCGTTCCAGTTTTGTTTACCTTACGGGTGGACTTCTTTTTTTTGCATAAAAAAAGTTGCTGTGCCAGACAATATCGAAAAATGCAAGATAGTTTTACAACTAAGTATTCAAAGATATGTATTTCTTTCACTTTTCAGCAATAAATGCACTCAGGATGTGTTTCAAAATGTTTTCTTTACAAGCGATAAGTGGGCGACAAACCGACGTTTCGTAAAATTGTTTAAAAATCTAAAAAGATATAAGACAATTTGAAAACAATTATGTGAGGCACATGACAGGCCGTCGTCAGGAGTTAGAATAACAATATTCAGTGGCTTTCCCTTGAAATTTGTAAATCGAAACCTTGCTGTAGCGATAAAGTGAGTGGGTTACTTCGACCTTGGTTCTGCATGGATAGCCAGTACTGTAGTTTAGTCCTTGAAAGTTCTTCTATTTCAGAATCCTCCTCTGGATATTATGAAATGATAACTTCACAATTAACCTACACTGCCGAAGTCAACTGAAAAATGTTGACTCGAGCAGGATTTGAACTCGAGTCAACATTTTTCAGTTGACTTCGGCAGTGTTGGTTAATTGTGAAGTTATCATTTCATAATACCCTGAGGATAATTCTGAAATAGAATTGAAACACTGCACATCCATCCTCATGGATAGCGTTAAGTAGTCGCGAGAATATCTCGTGCACTTAAATTGGATAAAACTCGCCTCCAATCGCTGTGGACTCGATAGTTCAACAGGTAGAGCGGCGGACCGGTATCCCGAAGGTGCGAGTTCAAATCCTGCTCGAGTCAACATTTTTCAGTTGACTTCGGCAGTGTAGGTGAATAGTAAAGTTCTTCTGTTACGAAGAAGATTCGAGACAAAAACACCTACGCCGACGAAAGAGTCGTCACAATTTGGTCATTGCTATTTAATGATAGCTTATGTACTAAACTCACCTTAGGGCTTAACACAAATAATTAAGTTTGATTTCCACTGAGCGGAATTTCCTGCCTCTTCAAATTTTTTTCTTCCTTTGTCTAATGATTTCTGCTTGAAGCCGTGTAAGACAAACAGAAAGTGCTACCCTCGTGAAAAACTCATCCTGGCGGAAATTAATCCTTATAAACCTCTAATAGTAAAGGACGGTGTTCCTGAACTGTTCATATTATTTGTTAAACACTCGTAGACCTCTATTTGCGTCTACATTAGGAAAATGGATTTTAACCCTATAATCTATAACATGCAGGAAGGTTTCTTGGAGATCTCTCCAAGCTTAATAATTAAAATCGTCTTGCATTAGCCGAGAAAAATTAAGAAGCTGCCAAATGGAAACATTGCATGCCTGTTGAAGGGTTATAAGAAGTGATTGACATAGCTTTTGACTTAACCACTTTTAAAGTTCATAGTTCAAGATGTGCTTTTGTTTCTTCTCTCCACAGATGCAAGGGCTGCTATGATAACTTCAATAATGGACGAAAAGTTGTGGTAAAAAATAATAAAATTAACATATTGGTCAAATAAGAAGACTTTCTACTAGTGTCATAGTAACACAATTGGGGATCAGTTTATTAACAGACTAGTTTTGTCATCTTAATTATAGCTGTTGTTCTCAAATTGTATCATTAAAATATCTTGTCGAGAAAGTTGAAGAATTCATTTGTGGCTTTCTTAATTCACTAGCCAAGGTACCCGGGTTTCGCCCAGGATTATGGAGAACAAATGAAAAAGTTCCCTTTTCTTTCAAATATGATTTTAGAAAATTGAATGGTTCATCACGAAGAAATAATTGTGCACAGAGTACCAGAGATATGTGTAGATAATGTTATTGTTTCTGTACCATGGTTTCTTTTTTGAGGTATTTTCTGAGGTATTGATTGCTGATGTTACTAAGGGATCACTAATGAGGGATACTAAGGACGATGTCAAGGAATTGCAGAATGACCTTACCCGATTGCGGTGTTGGAGCAATGATTGACAACTGCGGTTTAACGCCGACAAATGCGAAGTAATGCGCATTCCTAAAAAGACTGACAACTCAGAGTCTCAATATTTTCCATGTGGGAACCAGGTAAAATCTGTATCTAATGTTAAGGATCTCGGGACTCACATCACATCAAATCTGTCATGGACCCTGCAAGCCAACAAGTGTGCAAACAAGGCAAATAGTGTACTTGGATTTATAAGTCGAACAGGGGGTCCTAAAAACTCTGAGTTGTTCTCGAAATTGTACAAGAGTCTAGTACGTCCAATACTCCAATGTTGCTCTCCAGTGTGGTGTCCGTACCTCAAAAAGAACTCTACTATCTTAGAGAAAGTGCAACGGAGAGCATCTAAATATGCCCTTGGAAATATTGGCCGAGATATGTCGTATGAAGAACGCTTAAAGTTCCTTGATTGGCCAACTTTATATCAGAGAAGATTATTTTCTTCGCTTACTGAGTGCTATAAGACGGTTAATAGTCTTAACGGGCTAGACCCCTTCGAGTTTTTCATGTTTGTACAGGATTTTCGACCGCTAAGAGCTAACCATCGTTATAAACTTAAACCTGTGTTCTCAAAGCTAAATAGTTTTAAATATTCCTTTTTTGTACATATAGTTAATGATGGGAATAATTTGCCTAAAGATGTTGCGGAGGCAGAAAATCTGAACATTTTCAAGAACAGACTTACACGTCATTTTATGAGTTTTGTAGAAAATTTTGAAACTAATTAACGTTGTATTTTATATAAATGTAAATTTACGTTTTTAATTATTTTAGGAGACAAATTAGAAAGGGATAACCTCTTTTGTCTCCTTTTTACCTTTCAATTGATTTGTGAATTGTGAATAAGCAACTACGAATACGAATACGAAAACGAAATTTGGTCATGGGGAGTTCGAATTTTGTAATTGAATCTTCTGTAAGTCTTGTGGTTCTGGAGTTTTAATGTAACAGACAAACGCCGTAACACTCCAAATTTATATAATTTGTCTACCAAATTCCAGCTCTGGGCTTCATGCGCTGAAGTCGCATAATTATCCTGTGATACGGAGAGTATCGAAAAAAAATTACAAGTTAGACATAAAGTTACTTTCCATGAACTGCAAATTGTAATTCTGAGAAATTACCAGAAGCTTTATGAGAATGAAGCTACTCCACCCTCGGGGTTTTCTCTTTCCAGTCCTTCTGAGACCTCCACCATAGATGCATGTACTCAACAGAACTTGGCTGCGAAACTCGTTGGCGGAGTACATTGGTGGACTACATACATATATACATAAATTTGGAACGGTATTTTGAGAAAAGCTGAGTTTGGTTTGGTTGATCTGTTATGGAAGGAAGCAGACAGGAAGAAGAAACATCTTGAAGGGAGCTACGAAGAAAAATGGAGGACTGCGGTTTTAGAGGAAAGGACTGATGTCGAGAAACGGTTGAAGGAAAAGGAACTGGTTATAGAACAAGCTTTGGAAAAAAGGAGAAACAAGAAATGGAAGAATTTCGAGGGAAGAGGGAATAGCAGACCGAGATTACAGACTAGAGCACTGGATAATTTGCGTTTGACCTTACGAGAAGCGGGAAATTCGAACAACGAAGAAGGAGACACTGTGGAAAGTGATCTCGTAGGCAAAAGGGAAGCTGCTGAACGGATGGTTGAAAGTGATGCTGACGAGCGGATGGTTGACGGTGACTCTGGGGGTCCGGCGATTGAAAGCGAAGCTGGTGATCTTGCGGCTGAAATTGTAACTGGAGAATTGGCTGTTGAAACTGAAGATGGAAGAATGGAAGAGGCTGTAGACGGGAATGTACAAACAAAGGAAGAACAGGTTCAAATATTAATGAGTAATAAAGGTTTTATGTCGCAGAATGTGGTTAATTTGTCGGATCGTATTCTCACCAGTATGGAAATTAAGGTTTTGTCCAGAGGGCTTAATTTTTGTCCTACACCTAGGGAGATAAATGAGTTTGAATTAATTGGTGATATTAAGGAATTTGGTAGGAGAATGAAATGTAAGGTGTATTTTGACCAAACTGGGGAGAAAGAAAATATGGATTCCGACAAAGTAACGCCTTTTAAGGTTAAATCATCATGGACACCAAATACAGACAATCCAGCTTTGGATTTATTTCTTAAGAATTTAGAAGAGAAAGTTATTTCGATAAAGGAGGAAGGGCGTAATTATAGTAATTTTAGTGGAGAGGAGATTACAGCCTTAAAAGATTTAATGGGATATAGGGATATTGTTATTAAGGAGGCAGGTAAGGGATCGGCGGTAGTGGTTTGGGGGTTAAAAGAATACCGTGAAGAAGCTTATAAACAGCTAAGTGAAATGGCTGTTTATGAGAGAGTTAAGGAAAACCCTTTGGATAAATTATGTAGAGAGGTTGATAGGAAATTAATTGGGTTAAAGGAAACCGGAATAATTTCTGAAGAGAATCGTCTTTATTTAAAAGGGAAAAAAAATAGAATCGGTAGATTCTATCTTCTTCCTAAAATTCATAAAAGATTGGTTAGTGTTCAGGGGAAACCGGTAGTTTCCAATCGTGGAACACCAGCGGAAAGGATTTCGGAATTTGTAGACTTTCACCTTCAGCCTGTTGTTAAAACCTTACCTCATGTTATTAACGATAGCACAGAATTTTTGTATAAATTAAAGGAGCTGGGTGATATCCCTGAGGGTACTATTATTTGTAGTATTGATGTTGTTGGTCTTCATCCACATATTCCACACGATGAAGGATTAGAAAGTACAAGGAAAGCAATGCAGGAATATAATAGTAATTTGGGTTTGGAAAAACGGGTGCCTGTTGAGGAGTTGGTAGATTTGGCAAAATTAATTTTAGAAAAAATTATTTTGAGTTTGAAGACAAAATCTACCATCAAAAGTTAGGTACTGCAATAGGTACAAAGTTTACACCCTCTTTTGCCAACATCTTTATGTCTAAGTTAGAGGTAGAAATGTTGAGGGGATATCACCTGGATCGATTAGTATGGTGGAGGTTTTTGGACGATATTTTCCTCATTTGGCTCCATGGAAGGGAAAGTTAGAATTTTTAGATTATGTTAATTCATATCATGAATTAATTAAGTATACTTAGGGATGGTCGTATGAAAAGCTTTCATACTTAGATGTTATGGTTATGGTTCAAGGTAATAAGATCTCGACAGATGTTTATTGTAAACCAACGGATATGCATCAGTATTTACATTACGGATCCTGTTATCCGAGGCATGTAAAGAAGGGGATTCCTTATGGACAAGCCTTAAGAATTAAACGGATTTGTAGTACGGAGGAGAGTCATAGAGATAGATTGCGAGATCTTCGTAGTAATTTTATAAAAAGAGGTTTTAAGGAAAACTTGGTAGATTTGGAATTTGAGAAGGCCAGAGTTAAGACAGGGAGAGTCTCCTTTGTCAAGATAGTAATAGAAGAGATATTAAATGAAATAAGAGATTGCCATTAGTTGTGACGTTTCACCCTGCATTGTCGGGCGTGGGTAAGATTATTGATTCACTCTGGCCTATTTTGCATGCCTTGGAGGACATGAGAAATATTTTTGAAGAAAAGCCGATGATAGTATACCGGAGACCTAAGAATTTAAAGGATAATTTAGTGAGGTCTAAACTTAAGGGAGAAGGTAGTGGGGATAAGGGTATGCGAAAATGTGGTAAATCACGCTGCCAAGTTTGCAATTTTGTGGAGGAAGGTTCTACATTTTGTGGAAATGGACGTATATTTTATATTAATTATTTGTTCGATTGCGATTTGGCAGGAGTGATTTACCATATAATATGTAAAACGTGTTCGAATATTTATGTGGGCAGTACAATAACATCTTTCAGGAGGAGATTTAATAACCATAAAAGCAGTGTTAAAAGGTATGGTAATGGCCAAAGGGGTATACCGGGAGAACATTTGTATGCCCATTTTTATGAGGGAGGTCATGAGGGAATTAAAGATATGCCAGTAAAAATAGTTGATAGGACGGATGTATCAGACCCAACCAAAAGGGAAGGTTTTTGGGCATATAAATTGGATTCTTTTGTACCTAAAGGTTTGAACCTTAGGGACTTCTTTTGAGTACTTTTTAACGGATTTTTTAAATTATTAAGTAATGCTATGTATATAAGGAGCATCTTCTATCTTGTAGTTCTTATTCTTGACAAAGGGGCAGCGCCCCGAAACGTTGAAATAAAGTTTTTTGAAAAGTTTTATCTTGTCAGATATATATACATATATATATATATATATATCAATCACATATATATCAATCATATATATATATATATATATATATATATATATATATACAGTCAGTTTCTATATTGACTTTATGTGGAGTGCTCAATATCTTGGAAGATAGAGCAGATAAATGAAATGAATAAGCTGAGTAACAACCAAGAATTTTAAGCTTATTCATTTCATATATATATATATATATATATATATATATATATATATAGTCTTAGTAGCAAATGAATAGAAAATATTTATTTAATGGTTGTATACAAGTTCACATCAATCATATATACATATGATTGATGTGAACTTGTATACAACCATTAAATAAATATTTTGTATTCATTTGCTATTTAGTGGACTTTATTAGTGGACTTTATTAAGGGCAGTGGCTAGACCTATGCTTAGAGTCGGTCTAGAATGGAGAAGTAAGACGACTCCTTCCCTCCACTAGTCTGAGGGTTCACCTTGGGCAGGTGATAGTACCCTCGTGCCTCCCTACCTAGGGATACAGGTCCAGATATCGGCAGCAGGATGTCTGGTGGTGCAAGCGGCAGAAGAGCTCATCCTAGAACCAATGGCGTGAACACCAGATTGCATGCAGAGGAGCCTCAACTGAGGCCAACGGATGGCATCAACCAGCAAGTGAGTTGCTACTGCGGGGCGATCTCCTCGTCAACAATGTCCGTTGCACTCCTGTGCACCACATTGTATCAGGCGTTGAGAACCAGAGGCAGTCTGGTGGAGGCACAACACCAACTGGCTTTGGAACTGTGCAAGGCGTCTTATTTTGAGAATGGAGGATATGCCTCAACTCAAACACAAGACAGTCATCTTCGGCAACGAAGGACAGCCATTAAAAAAAAAAAAAAAATATGCTTTTATTAGTGGACTTTCTTACAATAGCCATCGTTTTATATTCCCTCCTTGTCTTCGACGGGCGAATTGTTTTTTCATTTAAAGATAGAGAACTAGACACAAACTTGGTAAATTCGCCGTCCAGTGAATATATGGTTGAGGATGAGCTCGATGTCTTAATTAATACTAAACAGTACGATTCACGTTTCTTTATGATGCATGTCAATAGTCGTAGTCTGATCGGTAATTTTGACAGGTTCAAATCTATGATTGCTCAGTCGCATAAATCATTTGCTGTCATTGAAATATCTGAAATATGGCTAAACGATCAAACGTTTGAACTTGTGAAAATTCCTGGTTATGACTTTGTATCTAACCATCGTAAACATAAATCTGGTGGTGGAACAGGACTCTATTTGCAGGAAAATTTCGAATATAAGATACGCTCTGATTGTATCATTTCCGATCCTGACACAATGGAGTGTTTATTTGTCGAAATCCATGTCCCCAATGGGAAAAATATTATTGTAGGAGCGATTTATCGACCACCCAACCAAAATCTAGATATATTCTTGGATAAATTTAGCTTAACTTTATCCATTATTTCCAAAGATAACAACAATTGTTATCTCATGGGTGATTTTAACCTTGATTTCCTACAATATGATGAACACAAATCAACCCAAGAATTTATTGATTCTTTGTTTTCGCATATGTTCTATCCAATCTCCAATAGACCCACACGTCTAACCTCATATTCTGCTACATTAATTGATAATATATTTATGAACTGCTTTGCACAAAACTTTTGAAGCAGAATTATCCTAAACAATATTTCTGGTTACTTACCCATTTTCGCTATTTTTAGCAGTGAATTAGTATATACCAAAATAACTAGGGATATAATAATACGGGACTTTAATCTGGTGAACCAGGACAAGTTTCGAACGAGCCTCAGTCAAATAGACTGGCACAAAATCTTAAATGGTCACGATAACCCTAACAACTTATTTAATTACTTTTTTGTCTGAATATAGTAAACATTTCGAAACTTGTTTTCCTTTTAAAACGATTAAAGGTAACAACTTTAATAAAATTAGAACACCCTGGATTAGCAAAGGCTTGTTGGTCTCCATCAGGAAAAAGAATAGATTTCATAAAAAGTTTATTAATAATCCAAATCAGTCTCGTAATGATCTGTATAAGACATATAAAAATAAATTAAATCACTTAATTAGAATTGCAAGGCGAAATAACTATGATGAAAGGTTCAGAAATGCCAAGAATAATATAAAGGTAACTTGGAAGTTAATACATGAGGTTCTAAATAATAAAAAGACCAAACGCACTCTACCATCAACCTTCAAAGTGGATGGCAAGAAAAGCACCGATAAATTGGAAATTGTTGATAAATTTTGTAAGTACTTCACAAATATTGGTCAAAATTTAGCGAATAAAAAACCTTTAACCAATTTCTCTTTTTATACGTCTCTTGGTACTAGTATGAATGAGTCCATCTGGCTAAAACCAACAAATATAGCAGAGTTAGAACAAGTTTGTATGTCCTTTAAAAAGAGTAAAGCTTCTGGTTTTGATAACATTCCTACCTTCACAACACAGAACTCCTTTGCATATATCTCTGAGGCTTTGGTACATATAATTAATTTATCTTTTATAAAAGGAATATTCCAAGATAAATTAAAAATAGCCAAATTAATTCCCATATATAAAATGGGTGATCCTGAACTTTTTTTCAACTACAGACCAATATCACTATTATCTAACTTCTCAAAATTTGTTGAGACGATAATGTATAAACGTTTAATCGACTTTGTTGAACGATTTGACATTTTACATTGCAATCAATTTGGCTTCCGTGAAAACCACTCAACCTGTCTTGCACTTGTTCACCTCATTAACAAGATAGCATCATCAATTGATCGCAATGAAATTACTGCTGGAGTCGTTCTAGACTTCTCTAAAGTATTTGACACCTTAAATCATGAAATATTATTTTGTAAACTTGAACACTATGGTATTCGTGGGCTGGCACTACAATGGATAAAAGGTTATTTTTCTAATCCCAAACAATTCGTACAATACAATAACACCTCTTCATCTTTACAAACTATTAAGTGTGGACTGCCATAGGGCTCTATTTTGGGGCCGCTATTCTTTCTTTTTTATATTAACGATCTTCCAAATATTTCGAACCGAACTGAAACCATATTGTTTGCTGATGATACCAGCATTTTTTACTCTCACTCGAATATTCAGCAATTGGGTGTTATCTTGAATGAGGAATTGCCTAAATTTGATACCTGGATGAAAGCTAACAAGTTACCTGTTAACATAAAGAAAACCAACTACGTTGTTTTTAAATCTAAACAAAAAAGAATGGGTGGCAATTTGTCACTTGCATTCGATGGTAATTTGCTAAAACAAGGACAAGTTGTTAAATTTCTAGGAGTATTTCTTCACGAAAACTTATCCTGGAAACCATATATAAATTACATTTGTAAAAAGATTTCTAAGTCAGTAGGAATAATTTACAGAAATCGCTTTTACTTATCTACCCCAACAAAGTTATGACTTTACTACACTTTAATTTATCCTTATCTAAGCTATTGTAATATAATCTGGGGATTCATCCATGTAACAGCTTAAATAGGATATTTCTGCTACAAAAGCGTGCTGTGCGAGCAATATTAAACTCCAATTATCTTTTTTCAGTTAAAATTATTTGATATCTTCAAAATTAACTCTTTTTACTTGGCTAAATTTATGTTTCTTTATCATAACCACTTACTCCCGTTACCATTTTCTACACTGTTTATAAAAAGTAATGAAATACAAACATACAACACAGGAGCAGCAGTCAATTAACGAACACATCCTTGCAGAACTACTATAAAACAATTTACTATCCTGTTTCAAGGACCAAAAATTTGGAGCTCTCTACCAAAGAATATTGCCAATTCAGAGACTCGACGTTGTTTTAGGAAAGGAATGCTAAATCTACTAATTAATCGTAAAGATTAGTTTCTTTCCCTGATTGTATTGTAATGTAATGTAATGTAAATGTAATGAGGAGACCCCCCTCGAAAAAGCCCTATGGTTTCCAGAGATCTTCTCGCCATTATATCTATATTTATTATCATTTCTTCTTTTCTTTAATGTAAAGACTTGGTGAATTATTAAACTTCAGAACTTTAGAACTTCAGAATCCTTGAATTTATTTTAAGTGTGATTGACGTACTTCTTTTTATAACGGCCAAACATGGGAGTCCCGCGCAGATGACTTTCAGACAACTTAGGCATTTCTCCTCTTACGGGAAAAAAGCTAGTCATTCCTATTCATATTAGCATTCTATCTATCAAATCATGTTGTGTTACTGGACGCCCGTTTCACCCGCTAACCTTCTTTCGTCTGACTTTCAAGCTGTCACGATTTAAACTGATCATCAGGGAAAGCCTTTTGATACCTAAATTTCTAATTTCTAATTTCTAAATATACAAAATCCTTTAATATATCTCAGGACAGCGAAGTGTCACATTCCCCATAGATGAATTAATTCTGAACCATTCCTTTCCTAATCTAAATAGGTGATTTGCCTAATCACTTGGAACGATCTTCAACAAGGATGTTTGATAATGGTATAACTTTAAGTACATCCGGTAAGTCCATTAGTGATAGTGAAATGGCTTGGGGACATGACTTGGCTCACGTCTGACAAACTCAGTTTCAACCTTATCAAAACTAAATGTTTATTAATTGGATTATTCGTAATCATCTCCGAGTTATTTTTCAGTATTCGATAACTTTCTTTCCTTTTCGCAGACTAATAATTTGAAATGAAAAGTGGCAGAAAACTCATTCGTGGCTGCCCAATTGGTTTGTTTTGCAAGAACTCCGGAATTACGTCATTCGTAACAGTCATGCATTTAGAATACATAAGGAAAGTCCTGTAAATACGAACGCGTGTAATGTCCTGAGGGTTAGAATTCAGAATGTTACGCTTAGTTACATGTTGGGCAGTATCAGGTGCATCTTTATACATAAATCTTTCCACAAAAAACCATAAGAGACGAAAGAACAATATGAGACTTTCTCGCCCATGATGGCAACAAAGAAATATTACGATTTTCATCTTGATATCGCACTCGTTGGTGATTCTAACGTAGGAAGGTCTTCAATCATCAGTCAGTTTGGTGGTACTTCTGGGAATGTTGTCAATGTTCCACAAGCGTCGCGAAGAACGTTTGAAACCAGAAAAGTTATAGACGTAGGTAAGCTACAAGATTAAACATATAACCCGTTTTGTGCGAAATGGTATCACTATTAGCAACGAGTCTTGCTGTCGTACCTACTAACTCTTGTGTACTAGAAGTACATTCAATTCAGTTTTAAGTGCAGTTTCTTCGCCTGTCATGGCTCGTGGTTGCAGTAATATTAAAACCACGCAATCAGATGGATGGATAGATAGCTTTATTTTCGCAGGGTAGCCCATTCAGCACTACATGGCTGGTATCTACAGGAGCCCTGCATTCGACAACATCCGATTACTGTAAATACTTATTTAACTAATTTACCTAAAATACACAGTATGTTTTTAGTCTAATAAAGTCCTGATAATAGTTATTTAAGTACATGTATAATGCTAATAAATAAACTGACTACAATACATGATTTTCGTGATCCTATAATAAACTAAAACTACGGCTTTGAATAAGATTCTTAAAATTAGTTAGGGAAGTGGCTTCCTTTTATTTACTGGGAAGAGTATTGTAAAGTGATGATCTTGCATATCTAAAGGTCCTCTTGCCTAGATTAAAATTTGGTTTAGGTAAGTGCAAGTCACTTTTTCGTCTGGTGTGATGTGAATGAACACTGTAGTTTCTTACAAAACATTCAATAAAATATACACTGGAACTATAAGTTGTTTCGACACTTATATACTAAAATACGCCTAAAATAAAAAACGTATTTCTGGAGCTATCTCGCTGTAAATTTACGCGTGCTGCACGGTTTAGTAATCTTTGAAGATTTTGACAACACTCGGCAGGCAGTTCTGACATTGCGACGTCAAGTATAATAAAAAGTCGGACAGGACCGTATACGAGACAGTATACCTAAACGCTTACTTACCTTGCAACAAACCATTTCAATATGTCCTTTCCATGATATTTGTTCATCTAGCTTTACCTCTAAATAGCTAAACTTCCATACTCTTTCAATATTACTGTTCTGGAGTCGAATAGTAAAGCCCGAGATCTTTTCAAGTTTTTGTTTTGCTCCAAAAAGCATTACTTTTGTCTTACTATGATTTAAGACAAGCCTGCTATTTACCATCCATTGTGCTACACAGTCAAAGTCTTCATAATTTCGTTTGTATTCGAGTCAGTGTAATAAAATAATCAGAAAGGTTTGAGTACTGAAGAAATGTGAGAGTAGTTATCTAACGTTTCGAGCGAATTATAAATGGGTGAATCTCTTGTTTCCATTCCAAGGGGATTTCACCGTTTGAATTTAATTTTTTGATTCCATTGAGTGCAGTAGCTTTGGTGGATTTTAACTTCAGTAATTCTCGATACACAAGGTTTTCATTCACATTCTGTAGAACAAAATCCTGTGTAATTCTGGAGTCGAGATGCTTGGTAGCGAAGCATTACGAAGGTGCTCATATACTAAAGTACCTGCAATTTGGGTAAAAAGCTTGTTAAATTTACCTGTGGACATGCTTTCGGATTTCTTCGGTAAAATATCATTTAATGTCTTCCATATTTGTTTGCAATCGTGTTTTCCAGAAAACTGGGTAGAATGATAATTACTTTCCTCTTTCCGTAATTTTGTAGTGACTGTATTACGTAGTGCTAGATTTGCTCCAGAAAATCTCTTTATTTGTATTAACAGCTTTTTATGGTAGTAATCGCGTTCTTTCATTAGCTTCTTTATATCGTTTGTAATCCATGCAACGATCTTTCATGCACACGGTGCGTAATAACTGGCGCGTGATTGTCGGCAGCGGTTTTAAACAGATGTTTAAAAGAGTTCCATGCTTCTTCAAAATTTAATACGATTTCCAGTATATCCCAGGGGACATAATTCAGGTCTGTTTTAAATAATACGGGATCATAACTTTTATAGTTCCTAATATCGTCAATCCAAGGCGGTATAGACTTTACTCTGTGTAGTTCCCTTATTTCCAAAAATAGTAAAGTGATCGGAAAAGCCGATATGTATAACTCCGGAGGTATACAATTCAGGTATAGAAGTAAAAAAATAAGTCGATTAACGTCCTGGAGTGTTCCATAACTCTCATGCATTTATCAATTAACTGTTTCAGACAATACAGTTTTGTCACGCACAGGAGGATTTTGGTTGTTGTCGAGATATTTGAAGTGGCATAATCAAGGTTAAAATCTCCTGACAAAGTGGTTTCGGTCCAGTCCCTCATAAGGACGGGACCGATATTTAGATTACAACAAACTGAAGCACACAATTTGTATGGTTGAACATTATAGTTTAAATATTTTTGACCAATGGTGGGTGGCTCTCGATGTTCATTTTATTCTCAATATTTTTTAAGATTTTTAAATTGAAATTAAAACATTTCACCAACCAATCCATTTTGTTTATTGTTAGTGTGCGTATTCGCTGCAGTACCAGTTTACCTTTGATATTTTCAATGGATGACTGCAAAACAAGTGTAGCTGGCACTACTCGCCACCAAGCGGTTCGGCACATTCATATCAGTCCAGTGGATTAGTGGAATGAACTTGATTTGAAGCAATCTACAATGTCCAGTAGAATTAGCAATTCATATGATTAAAAAGTATAACCGAAATAATCTTTTCTTTCCAAGACAGGCTCATTTCCAATTTTTAGTGTTCATTCATGTTGCGATATGATATATACCTGACATCTAAAAACGGACTGACTGACCGTAGTTTCTGCACATACCTCATTCAAACGATATAATCTGTACTTCGACTTATCTGTTGAGGTACATGTAACTGTAATTAATCTTGCAAGAATGTGTATGTATCTTCTGAAGATACTTCTGGATAATTTAAATACAATTCTCTCGTTCTCTTTAAACATATATTTTTCAATTTGAAACAGTTTTGTAACGACAAACTCCTTCACATTTTATTGATATATGATCGTTTTTAAATTAAGGTGATAAAAGGATAAACCTAGAGACATGGAAAGGGCCGTAAGTACTTGACACAGTTATCGTATCATTTACTTTGAACGTCATCTTCAAGTTTACCACGCCAGTGTTTCGCTGATCCAGTCATCCAAGGCATGCGACTATACACGTATATCATTGCGTAAAATGACAACCCGCGACATGCAGTGCTGCACTGGTTTTGCGTAGAACCTATCAGGTAGTGTTTCCATTCTATTTCAGAATCATCCTCAGGGTATTATGAAACGACAACTTCACAATTAACCTACACTGCCGAAGTCAACTGAAAAATGTTGACTCGAGCGGGATTTGAACTCGGACCCTCGGGATACTGGTCCGCCGCTCTACCTGTTGAGCTATCGATAGTTAAACAGGTAGAGCGGCGGACCCGTATCCCGAAGGTGCGAGTTCAAATCCTGCTCGAGTCAACATTTTTCAGTTGACTTCGGCAGTGTAGGTTGATTGTAAAGTTATCCTATCAGGTAGATAATGCCCGTAACCTGAGGTCTTTACCCTTTCATGAATACCGTTGTCGGACTGCAACAAATTATATCAAAAGAACTAATGAGAGAACTACGAAAATCCCCCGCAAAGAAAAAAAGAAATAATAAAAACGTCATTTATTAAGTGGTTAATATCCTCAATTTGAATAAAAAAGGCACCAGAATTCCTCTCACCCACTGCGCGAAGCGCAGTGCGAAGTTACTAAATCTTAACATGCATGGAGTCACACGTGCAGTGACTGGGGAGAAAAAATTTTCGCTGTGCGTATTTGCGTATGTATATATAACAATTACTCACCAAAGACGAAGTGAATATGTTTAATAATTTCCGAAACGACGTCGAGGGAATTATCCATAAATATTCACTAAGCCAGAGACAAATAATTCTTTAAGTATAATTACATACGTGATTATCTGAAAGAAATCAGTGAACGAGGTGTTTTAAAAATTCCTAGGTCACATTTTCAGTGGTGGCCACTATTTTGCTTCTGTGCTTTCATTTTTATGGTCACCTGCAGGTGAATATCGAGTATTATTACGTAGTTTTCGGACCAATAACCTCGCGGGAAACGTTTCACGTATTCCAGGCTTCGTATCCTTGGAACCATGAAAATGCTCTGAACTGTATTCAACTAGGACGACGTTTGAAATACTCTTTCGACTTGAAATCATTTACTCCTCTTGTTTATTTCTGTTGTACGGACGCGTTCCCAGCGACGTTGCCGTAGTGTTTGCTTAAAATCCCTAATATCCAGAGCACATTCAGACGTCTGTCTCAAATGATAGACGGATAGACAGAAAGAGAGAGAGACAGAGAGACAGAGAGACAGACAGAGAGAGAGACAGAAACAGAGAGACAGACAGAGAGAGACACAGAGAGAGAGAGACAGAGGGAGATGAGTATGCAGGCCTATGTTTTTACACAACAAACTTAAAAAAGCTTTTTTCTGGTATTTAACAGATTTCCAGCTGATGGAACACTCCTTGTTTATGATATTACAAATAAGAAATCCTTTGATTTCCTTTGTGACCGGCTTACAATTAATAATTATCCACCCATTAGAGGAAAGATGCTGATTGTCGGAAACAAATGCGACTTGGTAGAAAAACGTGAGGTGGAAACAAACTCTGCTGAACAGTTTGCATGTCAAAATAACATAAAACATTTGGAGTGTAGCGCGCTGAGAAATATCAACATTAAAAACGCCTTCTATGCACTCATTAAAGATATCATGAATGAAAAGAAGAAAGGTAAGTTCTTTTTGATGCTATAAATAAAAAAAAACTCCTGAAAACTATAGGGGGATAGGGTCTCTTGACCAAATTTTGATAGCTAACAAGTCTTACCACTTTGGTTTATTTAAGGAAAGCGAGAATATTAAATTGGTAAGAGAAATTATTTTAAACTCTATACCATACCTCGCAGTGACTGCAGTGTTTTTGTTTTCCGTCTTCTTTCATTTTTTTAAAGAATCTTTGGCAGTGCAGGAAGTCCTGCAGGATGGGAAAAAAAGAAACAATAGAATATCCGTGCTTTTCATCGGACAAGACCGTGTGGGTAAGACTTCATTGAAGAGAAGCCTACTAGGCCAATCATTTAACGAGCAACAAGAAAGCACTGTTGGCATCGATATTGATTGTGTGGAAGTAGAGGAAAGGGAAAAGTCAAAACCTTGGAAACTTTCACGTGATAGGCAACTCTTGGCATCCGAAGACTATACTAACCATGAAATTGGTATAGAAGCTGCCAAGAGGATGAACGCTTTGCTACAGCAAGAAGTGGAATATAAAGAAGCTCGTACAACTGGAGAAAAGAGCACACATGGAGGAGGAGATGGACATAAAGATGGAACAGAACGTAGACAAGGAAACGGAGATGAAATTGGTCATTGTGAAAGAGATGTTGAAGATGCAAACCTTAGGGACAGCCTTTCAGTTCCACATGATCCTGTACCATACCGTCTGCGGGAAGAGATGAAACAAGAAATAAAAAAGGTTGATCAGTATAGCAATGATATGGACGTGATTAGACTGTTTCTTTGTGACGTTGCAGGCCAATCCGTCTTTTACGACATTCACTCAATAATGATGAGGCTCCATTCCATATTTGTTCTCGTGGTAGATCTGGACAAGCCGCCTCATGCAAAAGCGGAACCATTGTTCGTGGATGAGAGCCTAGGTAAACAGATACCGTGTGAGAATTATCTGGTGGAAACCAATTTAGATTATGCAAACAGGTGGATGTCAGCTATTGACACCATAAGCGAATGTTATGGAGAGTTGGAGAAGAGTGTAAGTGATGAGTACAACCTGCCAGCTACTATTCTCGTTCTCACTAAGCCTGACAAGCTTCAGGGTACTCCTGACCAAGTGAACAACAAGATCAAAGAAGTACAGAAAGTTCTTCTAAATAGTTTTAAAAAAATTAAGTGCGATTTGCACATTGTTGCCAGGTATGTCATCGATAATACCTGCGTATCAACTGGTGAAGAAGACGATCAGATTCAACAGCTTAGAGAGAAGATCTTCAAAACTGCGCAAGCCATTTTGAAAGCCCAAGAAGAAACTCCAATGAAGTGGCTAAGGCTAGAACGTGCTTTCGGGATAGAAAGGCGACGTGGAAACCCATATATTACGCTTGAGAGAGCAAGGGAGATTGGAAAGCAATGTAAAGTGATTGAAAATTTCAGCACAGCAATTAATTACCTTCATGAACAGAACATAATCGTTCATTTTGATGGTAACCAGCCAGAAAAAAATCTAGTCGTGCTCGATCCACGGTGGCTAGTGAAGTTGTTAACCAAAGTACTTACCGTCCCTCCACCTGCAGATTGTTCAGGTAAACGAGCATCCTTTTGGGACGACCTGACTGACAATGGTAAGCTTGATTTAGCTGTACTGCCTTCTGCTATGGAGGAGCACCAGGGTCAAGAAGACGCTCTGGTAAGAATTATGGTTAGAGCAAATTTAATTTGTGAATGGAGAGAAAACGTGTATTTGGTACCATCAATGGTGAAATTGAAATTCGAGGAGAAAAAGATCCAAGAGGTATTGGCCAAGTGCTCACACCCTTCCTTATACATCAATTTCAAGCATCGTTGCATTCCCTTAGGTTTTTACACCCGACTACAAGGAAAGTTTGCTAAGTGGTCTTGCCAAGACAGTAATGATGTGACAGCACCAGCCTTCTATAGCAACTGCTGTCGTTTTCCTAAGAAGGCAACAAACACAGAATATGCAGTGATTTTGATTAGGCACATATCAAGAATCCAGATTGCTGTAAAAGGTACTAGATCGTAGTTTCTTTCATCAGTAAAATGAAATAATCTTAAAAGTAGTGGGGCAATATAATCGTAAGCTACGACGTTGACTATGAAAGTTCAGTGCTTGGGCAAAGAAAAACAGCTCGCAAAACTCGTAATTTTAACAAGAAGCCTTCACAATACTTGACAGAAATCCAAGTCGTGACCTTGATTTTACCTGTTGGATGCACAATTTGAGCATTGATCTAAAAATATATAAAGTAGTTTTGCTACGATTTAGATACCACGTCTTTCTTTATTACACAAATTTTAAATGATGACAATGGAGGGACTGTTTACCTTCTGGCGGAGAAGAGATTATAGATCCTAAGCAATGTGGATTTCATTGCTCATGACTTGTTTAAATTCTGTTAGCGATACAGTGCAAATTCATTAATTTAAAGAGACAGTGAACACTTTTCAACAGTTTCCTTCCCCATGCGTATGTGCATGGCAAAAGAACTAAACTAGCAATATTAAGGGAATTAAAAGAAGTCTTGAACAAAAACAATATGGTTATGAATTTGTGTGCAAGGTTGAGGAACTAACAATATTAACATTTGGCAAATTCTGTACGTTCTTTCGGTTTTATGTAGCAAAACAAGTAAGAATTAAAGTTTTTAGTTGTTGCCCATGTTAATTCCTGGACAAGTACAAAACCTAATTCTCCTCTCTACCCAAATGCTATTTGAGAGAGAAGAATTCTTTACCATTCTTAAACTCCTAAGCTCTACTTGAAGGATGTTGATTTTCTCACTAAACGCAGATGTATAAGTCACGTGGCACAGTTTTTATATTGCATTACAATGTTTCAAGACATTATCTCGCAAAGGCTTTGCTATTTTAGTTCATCTTGTAGAAAAATGTTGCGTTTGAATTCATTACATGAAGTCGAATTCCCCATACCTAACGTTCTCAATTAATGTGCTGTGATTCAGGAGAGATCAATTTCGATGACCTGAAAGAGCTGAAATCGTTCCTTTGTCGGGCTATATGTGAGATCCAGTCCACTCTTCCAACCTACAGCGGCATGAAATATGATTTGGGTTTGAAGTGTGACCTCTGCCTCCAGGAAAGTAACAGGTGTGATCGTCACCAGATGGAAGGTTGCACAAACGAAGATTGCGTCCACCTCTTGCGTCTTGAAGACTTGGAAAATGGAAAGAATACGTGTGATCGTAACTTACATGGTGAGAGGGATTTCTCCGAACTTAGCAAGTGTGCTTGGATCAATCAAGCAGGTAAAAATGAGGATCAATAGGGCTTTGTTGTTTTCTTGCCAGTCAACCAATGTTTAACATGCACAGGCGCTCTACCGGGTTTGAAGCATGAGGTTGTATACGAGTGTTTTAGAGCCGATAAATATTATGGGTGGCAAGAGTGGAGTTACGACTGCATGGTGATGCATGAACGCTTGTCAAACTTGGATCTTCTAAATTGTTTCTAAGAGGCTATTTATATGGACTCGAGTGATAGGGTAACCCTACCCCCGAGACAACTTTATTGGCTGTTTATACGGAAAAAACACCAGGCATGCAGAGGCAAACTCAGCAGGATGCTCTTGCTGGACAAGTTGCCATAAAGCAAAATCCATTCGTGACATTCATAGATAACTCAGGTGGCCGAGTCAAGTCTTCCATATGGTCATCCTCTGTCTCGCAAAGAGGGTTACCCTACTACAAAGGTGACCCTGCTAACCGAGGCATGTGCAGATCTCTGCACATAAACACTTGCAGAAGAGCTTCAATCATTATCAATATATAGTGGCTTCCGCTTAGGTCGCACATATATATATCGAATTTGCAACTTAGCTCGCCATCTGAGTCTCGGTAGCTCAATGGTTAGAGCGTCTAACCGGTCATCAGAAGGTTGCGGGTTCGATCCCCGTCTGGGGCTCAGATATCATTTTCTGAGTATCGAGCTTGAAGATCGTTCATCTACTTTAATATTACTGTATTAATTAATTATATGTCGACCAGGGTTGTGCGAGGGGGGGGGGGGTTAACCTTATTACCCGAGTCCATATAAACGGTCCCGAACGGCTCCCTTGGTTCCATTCGAAAACCCTTAAGACAAAAGGGAAAAGTTGCGTGCGCGACATTTTATGCCAAGTGGAAATCTACTCGCAGTTTCTTACGAGCCATCGCTTATGGCCATTGCTGGAAGCTTATAGTTCATGTCGATAAATTTACTGTCAATGAAACCTTCTGCACTTTTCTCCCTCTTCATTGAAATATCATCCTGTGAATCACTTGGATTGCCCCAATTATTCTCAACTCCATTATTTATAAACATTCAAAGTCGTCGAAAAAGACATTTAGGACGGAGAGATACTGATAACAAAAATGCTGTATAACATTCATTTAATGTAACAGCACTTCTGATGGTATGCTACGCGTGCTCACCTTCGCATTAGTAGGACGGAATGTCTAACAACCAATCAGAAACGGTCTCAGTAACTTTCAAGGTACTACCATACAACATTGAGTAACTAAGCCATGAATCATAAAAAACTCATAAACGACTGAATAATATATATGGTTGAATTCTTGATTTTCTTCTTCCTATGATCATCCTATGAAAGGCAGCAGAGTTGTTCCTCAACCGGGAACCAAAAATTGTAAACGTGACGTTTAGCAATAGGTATTGCGTTGCAGTACATTGAAAAAATACAGTATTTGGGTTTTTAAGGACAATAAACATAACTTGTGACATTAAAATGAAATATTCAATAACAATGTTCTTGGATGAATAAGGTCACAGTATACAAGGCTGTCAAAATAGCGATTTTGAGCATTGCTCAAAATTTGCAGTATGAAGTTATCAATTTTTTGTTCTATTAAAGGGAAGTAGTATGAAGTTTTGAAAAAGTTATGTCAGTACGTTCATAAGTAAATTGCTTCAATTTATATTTTTGTAGTTTATTCAAATTTGTTTTCACTAATATATTTCTGAAAGACATGCAATGGCAAAATAAATCATCATGTATGTGAAGCAAATTTGCTTATCAAGTGAATTAGAAGACCTTGTAAGAACCTGACCTTCATATGAGCTTAAAGAAGCTGAGAAATTATTTTGGATGTATAGGAGTAGGAAGTGGAGAGCTGTGTAGGCACTTGTATCCCCTCAATATTTACGACTGTCGCTCTTTTTTATAATGTATATAGTTGAACAGATTGCATTAAAACATTAGCTGTAAAGTAAATATTTGTAATTATCTTTTGTTTGTGATCTTTATATTCTTTTGTGAATCTGCTCTCAAACTGCAAGAAATAGCGTTTCAAAGCCTCAAACGAAAACAAAAATTTCCAGGGGAGCACATGCCACTACACCCCTCTACAGGTGGAAATCCCTAAATTCTTGGAAGTTATATGTTTGTTTATTTATTTATTTGTTTGTTTGTTTAAAATTTCTTTCTTGCAAGAACAAACTCTAGAAATTGATGACCTCACAGCTAACGTATACAGACGTATTTGCGCTGAACTGAACGCGGTTGCACCAGGTAAAGATTATGTGGCCTTAGCTACCAAAATGAAGTACAGCATTGGTAAACTAAAGAAGCTTCAGAAGAGTAAAAATCCTACCGATAGTCTCTTGACAGATTGGCGAAATAAGTCTGGCAATAACGTCAACAAACTAATCAAAATGCTGAGGAAAATATCGCGGAACGACCTTGCCGCATTGCTCCAAAATGCAGAGATGGAATTCGATGAATATTCTTCAGATGAGTCGCAAGATCAAGGTTGGTACCATCAATTAATTAACCAACAATTATCGATATTAATAATGCATCGAAGATTGCTCGTTACCATATGAGGTAGAGCTTAAATGCACTAGAATTTTGCAGAGTTACCTGAAGATTGAATCCATGTGAAACTCGGACTTGCACCCACAAATTTTTAAGCAACATTAATCTCACGTGCCGGACGTTTGGCTGAAATTTGTCAAAAAACTGTAGCTGGGAGTTGATAAAAGATTATGGCCAAAGTGGTAAATATATAAGAGAAACGTGATTTTTCGATGTGTTCTAGAGTATTCTAAAGATTAACAAATCAAAAATAATAACACTTCGTGAATGGCGTCTCCTGATCTCTCCTAAATCCCCAAAAAGTGGTGGTTGCGACTTTCAGATTTCCACGATATCAAACAAAACGAACGACAAACTGGTTTAGGATACCGGTCCGCCCGTCTACCTGTTGAGCTATCAAGTCCGCAGAGATTGAAGGCGAGTTTTTATCCAACTTAGGTGCACCAGATATTCTCGCGACAGCTTAACGCTTATCCATGAGAAGATGTGCAGTGTTTCAATTCTATTTCAGAACCATCTTCAGAGATATACATGCACGAACAGAAATTTTCACGATAATCTGACACTACCGAAGTCAACTGAAAACTGTTGACTCGCGCGGGATTTGAACTCGTCCGCTCGAGTCAATATGTTTCAGTCGACTTCGGTAGTGTCAGATTGTCATGAAAAATTTCTGTTCATGCATGTATATCTCTGAGGATGATTCTGAAATAAAATGGTTTAGGTTAGTTTCTAAAAATGACGAAATGGTTCAAATGTTTCGTGACCAGAACGAATTTGTTTGTCCGCTTGAAAACGCCGTTCAAAAGCAGATTTTGCATTCAAACTACAAGTAAAAGAATAATAAGACAATTTTATGTTGATAGAGGCAAGTTTTGGTTAAAAATGTTTGGTTTTTGGGCGTCATATTAGATGGCATGAATTTGTCATCCAGCATGTCAGGCAAAAACATTATGCACTTTTATCTAACTAAAGCTTCGTTATCCAAGCTAAAATTTGACATGAAGTTGAAACCTCTCTATACCAGTTATTTGTCGTTTGAGTGGAGAAGTTGCTTTCCAAGAAAATACTTGGGTAAGTATTTTACATGGATAAATAGTCCTTTCTGCTCACGTGACTAGCTAAAATATTACCTATTTACCAGAGCTAATCGAAGTATAGTTACTAGGATCGAAGTTACGAAGACCCAAAGTCGGTGTTTTATTAAATTATTATTCCGTTAATGCAGTCTTTAGAAGATTGTAATCACCTGAGTTCTTACTGAAGGTGGCCTATTGTTCGTCAACATCGGCCAAATCACCCAACATAAAGCCAAATATCTGAACAACGCAATCCCCGGCCATGGACGTGAGGGGGGGGGGTACCCCCTACACCTTACCATCATTCATTGCTTTCTTAAGTGCTTCCAAACCTTCATAATGAGGTATATGTGGGTATATGAGGTATGTGTGGGATATATTTATGATATGGCTTCATGGCAGGGAGAGATTGAATGAATTTTTGTTGGCCTTAAATTCACATCATTGATCTATCAAATTTACGTGGGAGATTGGTAATGGAAAAATATCTTTTTTAGATGTGATGATTGGTTTTGATGGTGGAATTTTCAGTACTGATGTTTATCATAAACCGACGGATACACATCAGTACTTGAATTTTAAATCGTGCCGTCCTCAGCATGTTAAAACAGCTAGTCAGGCGCTGAGATTGAAAAGAATTTGCGATTCGTGAGATGTTTTCAGAAGTATGGAGAAAGAATTAAAAGGTTTCTTGTGGAAAAGGGGTTATGAGAGGAGTTTTGTTGATAAGCAGATCGGCAGAGTGAACGGTCTTGATCGAGAAGTTTTGCTTAATGGGATGTAAAAGAGAAATTCAGATAGGTCTGATAGATTGGTTTTGACTTTGGACTTTCATCCTGCACTTCAGGTAGTGCATAATATTCTTCGAGAATCGCAAACTTTGGTTGAGTTGGTGCCTGTACTTAAAAAGCTTTTGCAGGTTACTCCAAGATTAAGCTTTAGGAGAGCGAAGAATTTGAAGGATATTTTTGGTGAGGGCTAAAATGCAACCTATGGAGGAGGGGTCCAAGGGAATGTTTTACTGTGGAAAGGCCAGATGTAAAGTTTGTAAATTTGTTGAAACTGGATCGATATTTATGGGTAATGTGGAGAAGCGGTCTTTTCATATCAATCATTCCTTTGATTGTGACTCTCAAGGAGTGGTATATTTAATAACATTCAAGAAATGTAGCAAACAATATGTGGGGAGCACAATAACACCATTTAGGTTAAGGTTCGATAACCATAAGAGCTCTTTGAGACGATATGAAAGGGGACAAAGGGGAATTTGTGGGGAACACCTGTATGCACATTTTCTTGAAGATGAGCACACAGGTTTGGAAGATTTATCTGTTAAAATAATTGATGTTACCGATGTTAGGGATCCAACAGCAAGGGAAGGTTTTTGGATTGAAAAATTAAAATGTTATGCTCCTCTGGGACTAAATGTAATGGAGGTTTGAAATTTATGTAAATTTAAGGAAGAACGATAAGGTATGTAAGGACTCTATTCTTTAATTGTGAGGTGCTGAAGAAGGGGCCGGTCCCCGAAACGTAGATGTTTCTTCTTCTTTTTTTAAATAAAGTTTGTAAGATGATTATATGATGTTTTAATCTTTATGTTGAGCGGGCTCTTGATAATATTATACACATATATATATATATATATATATATATATATATATATATATATATTCCAAACTGGCGTAAATTTCATCCATTTTTTTGGGCACCGATCATGTAATGCAAGTGTATTAAGTAGTCTGAACAGATTTGAAAATATTGTCAAAAACAAACTGGAACCCGGCCCGTGGTAATGGGACACTTGATCATGTACTGTTCTGCATGACTGCAAGAAGGACATGAAGATATCTGGCCAAGGAATGATATACTGGAGTGATAATGTCTAAAACTGATCCAATAAATGATTCACAAAACAATGACCGGATCTTTACGGAGTAGTGTTAAGTTGCTTTCCCTTACCGATCCAGAATATAAAGTCTATATAAACAAAGTCTATAAAAAGTGGGTAATATTTTCAATCTCCATCAACTTTTAAATCCATCGAATCAGTACCTACATTTGTTCACCAGCGTCGCAGGGGCGGAGGACCAAATTGAACGTTCCGTCCCTGTACGATTAAAATGGCGGAAAGGATGGTTTCTCCGTCCCCACATAACTAGCATATCTATTCAAGCTCAGTGACTGTTGGTCGCACGCCATAGCCCTGGGACATTAAAATCATTCACGCCGTTAATTTACAATTGTCTTTTAACACAAATACTAATTTGTTTCGAAGAGCGTTGAGTCCGTGCGATTCATGTAAAGCCTCTGGAATGTATCTCAGTTGGTCAATCACCAATGATCAAATTCGCAAATCGATATTGAGGTTTATCTCCCATCTAGTGAATTCAAATTATCATTTTAGGTGAAACAAACCAGCAACCGCTCTCAGAAAAAAATAGGAAATTTTGTAGATTAACCCCTCTGGCTCTAAAGCTGTTGCATAAGCATTTCCAGTCATCATGTAATTAAATATTTAAATTAAGAGGAGAATTACGCTGACAATTTCAGATTTCTAAAGAAATAAGATCGTTACATTGAAAAGCCAGTTGAGAATAAATTGACTCACTAGCTCTAACTTGACGTTAAAATACGAATATCTCGTAATATCTTGAGCCGATCTTTAATAAACAAGATTAACTTCTCTCGCATGATCCAGGTCAGCCAATAATAATCGAGAGATCGAATTTCAGTTATTACTTACTTCTTTGTTGGGAATTATACTTAACAAAGGGTTCTCTGCGGGCCCTGGATGCATTCGTGAAGTTAGTCGAGTCTACGGAATTGACGCCGAAAACAGCTTGTGATGGGGGAGCAAGAGAAAACGGGGAAATCTGTGAACAAAACTGATTTAAGCTGTAATCCGAGAACGGTACCAGATGGTGGATGGGGCTGGCTAGTCAGCGTTGCCAGCTTTTTCGTTCAGCTTATCGTTTTGGGTCTTCAGAACATTGTTGATCTGTTAAGCGCAGCGCTCCTCGCAGACTTCAGAAAGTCTAAATTTCAGACAGGTAAATTTTTTTTTGCGTTTGCCCAGCTTATGTTTCATATAACAGTCAGTTGTAATGCAACCGATAAGGCAGAGTTTAAAGAGATATTTTTGCTGGTTTTGATTTGAGCAGGGAACATCGGAAATAGTTCTCTCAAAGTTATTTGCGTATGACACTATGTAGGCCTAGAGTGGACGAACCGGTTCTTAGTTCCTTTTTCACACTGAAAAAGTAGTGTATAATGATACCAAAACAAGCGTCTTGTCGTCAGCCTTATATTAAACTTTTCACATGACGGGCAAAATTGAAACACCACTTCTTGAATCCTAAAATAGGTTGCTTAATTGGAAAAGAATAGTTCAAAATGCAAATATATGTCTCAGATAAGTTTTAGGAATGCTGCATGTGTAACATTTTGCATAAACAAAAGGAAGCTGGGGATCTCAACAGAAGTAACTATAATTGTACTTAAAAATAGAGATGAAGCGCGATCAGGTATGGAAATAATTGAAACAGTGAAAACGGCGTTCTGATCAAAGTATTTTATTTCGAGCTTTCGGTCACCAGACTGTGATCTTCGTCAGGAAGAAATGAAAGACAAAAATAAATTACGATATATATATATGTATATATAATATCCTCACGAGCCCGCTCAACATAAAGTTTAAACGTCATATAAACATCATAAAAACCTTATTTAAAAAAAGAAGAAGAAACATCTACGTTTCGGGGACCGGCCCCTTCTTCAGCACCTCACAATTAAAGAATAGAGTCCTTACATACCTTATCGTTCTTCCTTAAATTTACACAAATTTCAAACCTCCATTACATTTAGTCCCAGAGGAGCATAACATTTTAATTTTTCAATCCAAAAACCTTCCCTTGCTGTTGGATCCCTAACATCGGTAACATCAATTATTTTAACAGATAAATCTTCCAGACCTGTATGCTCATCTTCAAGAAAATGTGCATACAGGTGTTCCCCACAAATTCCCCTTTGTCCCCTTTCATATCGTCTCAAAGAGCTCTTATGGTTATCGAACCTTAACCTAAATGGTGTTATTGTGCTCCCCACATATTGTTTGCTACATTTCTTGAATGTTATTAAATATACCACTCCTTGAGAGTCACAATCAAAGGAATGATTGATATGAAAAGACCGCTTCTCCACATTACCCATAAAGGTCGATCCAGTTTCAACAAATTTACAAACTTTACATCTGGCCTTTCCACAGTAAAACATTCCCTTGGACCCCTCCTCCATAGGCTGCATTTTAGCCCTCACCAACTGTGAGCTGCTGAAGAAGGGGCCGGTCCCCGAAACGTAAGTTGTGGATTTTTCTTCTATTTTAATAAAGTTTTTATGTTTATATATATATATATATATACATACATATCTGTCTATAATTATTCACAGATATGTGTATATATATATATATAAATATATCGTAATTTATTTTTGTCTTTCATTTCTTCCTGACGAAGGTCACAGTCTGGTGACCGAAAGCTCGAAATAAAATATTTTGATCAGAAGAACGCCGTTTTCACTGTTTCAATTATATAGTTGTACTATTAATAGAAAATTACGTATACTTTTGATGTTTTAGTTCCATGGTTGAGTAATTCCTTTAGTCTTTGGATATGAAGAACTTTATCAATAGAGACCAATATCTGGATTGATCTAGTATTTCTCAATTGTCAACAAGAGGTTTTATTAATTAATTTCACTGGTTCATTAAGATCGAAAACGTTTCTCGGATGGAAGATTCAGGAGTGATTGAATGTGTAGAAAATGTTCGTAAGAATATCTATGGTTGTTATCTACGGCCTCGTTCAACATACTAGCTACTAGGCCAAGGCCCCTCCAGCCATAATGGTACCGCCCCACTATGACATTTTAGCCTGCTAGTATAAGAATCCCCTTACACAATTATCAGGTGTAATGGCCTAAATGAAATTATCACGATAATGTCAAGAACGCATGCCGTTTTCAGTTCATAGATAGAAATAAATAAAAAAATTATTGCCAGTAGTATGACGCCACAAGCAAGTCATAAGATGTTCTAAAGTTAATTTCATCAGCAGCTGCTGGGTTGCAGACGATATCATAGCACCCATGTTGGTTAGTTGGTTTACTATTAAATACCATTGCACCTACCAATCAACATAACTGCCCTGCTTTTTTCCTTTGTGTCTCCGAAGTCAGTCAGGAGATTGATCGCAATCCTTCAATACAGTTATGAACACTCAAAGAGAGAGAAAAGCCATACAATAAGTCTCTCGATATGTTGGCTTCCCCACTCAGGATATCTTAGAGGAGGCCCTGTTGTGCTTCTCAGAAAGATAATTATGCGAGACAATGTGATGATATCACTCCAGCTTTGCGCAAACTCAAGTGGCTACCTATGGAAGATCAGTTACGTTATAGGGACACCCTAATGTCATTCAAGTGCATAAATGGCCTTGCACCCGTTTATTTGCGCGGCAAGTTTATTAAACTCTCCAAAATTCATGAACGTTCTCGAAACCAAAATCAACTGGACATCCCTATGTTTAAAACAGAAGCAGGAAAAAGATTGTTTTGCTACAGGAAAGTCACGTTATGGAACGACCTCGATCCGGACCTAAAGGACATCACCTCGATCACCAACTTCAAACAAAGTTTGAAAACACACTAGATAGACAAATATCGTGCAGCTTAGATCGTCGTATACAGTAGAACTCCGTTTTTGCTTCCTTCATCAGAGCATGCATAAATTTTTGTGGTAATTTTTTTTAACCTAATGATTGTAATTGATTGTTGAAAAGCCTTTTTAGGATCAACCAAATAAAGAATAAAATGAAATGGAAATATTATTGCCAACATTAAAATTTTAACTAGCGTACGTCAACCACAGTCGGTTTTTCCGATGTATTTGAGAAACTAAAACCAGCAGAAATGAAATTGTAGACGACCTGAAAATTTTCTACATCCCACTAAAGTTTTTATGCCATGTTTGGTTGAATTGTTGTTCTTTGCAAATTGACAGATCTGCATAAGGAAACAGGATTGCCAAACTTTTTAAAGACGGAAGAAATTGTTCGAATTGCGCAAAGAATTCCGCACAAATGGAAGAATGTTGCCTACCTAACGAACGTATTTGAACGATATGAAATTGAAAATATCGTTTCTTCGAGGGTTAATGAAGACGAAACATCGAAAGCTCTTAACATGCTTCTCCTGTATAAAGATAAGCAAGGCACCAGAAAAAAGCTGAGTAATGCTCTCAAGGAGCTTAACGAGTTTTCACTATATCAAAAAATACTCTCTGGATATTTTATTGATGAAGATGATGGATTGTAAGGTGGTGGTAGAGAATATCGTTGACAGCTCTTCCATACTTCATTTCGTTTTTGAAAAGTTTTAGATTTGATTGATAATCGATGAAGCCACAATGAGTCAACAGGATAGCAATTAATCGGAAATCATGTTCATCTTTGACTCTTTCCCAGAGGGACAATTCTTGTACTATTTTACTCGGGCTTACGCTAGACAATTTTACTGTTGGTGTTAGAGCGCCCGCCGGGAAAGACTTAAGGCCATTAAATGAAGTTCCTCAAAACTTTATATAAAAACGTATCTCACGACACCAAACATTACATCACCAAGCACTCCATTGCTATGGCAACAATTCTTAGTGAGGTCTCGCCTGAAAAACAGAATTATTCTTTTTAATGCGTTTTGAGCTAAGTAAAAATAAATATTTTTGATTAGGGTTTCTAAGGGATCGCTGACATTGTACATTAGTATTGTGAAACAATTTTGATGCAGCAATGTTTAGTTAAATAAATTGCATTCACATGAAAAGTTTCAAACGATTTTATGACCCAGTTTTAAAGATAAATATAATTTTTCAAGATTATCTCATTAATTATTAAATACTGCAAATCGTAATTTCTCCAAAACATGATCAGACGTGGCGGAGCTGTAAACCTCATGCTTAATTGTTTTCAGATTTCTCGCATACTAGCCTGCTTGCAGCCCGAAATTTTGAAAAGCGGAAATTTTGAGGGATATCTTGTGGTAGTTAGCTTATTGTTAGAATACAACGTGATGCAGCAAAATAACAGCCAATAGAATATTTTATTTGGATGTTCAAGCAAAATTTAATTATTTACAGCATGTGAAACTGCACAATTTATATAAAAAATGTAGTGTTTTAAATTTTATGTTCCTAAATATACAGGACATTAGAAGACTCCAGTTTTCATCCGTTAATAACCAAATTATATGGGAAATGTTGCTCAATTTATTGTACAATGTGAATAATTTGTTTCATCAAAAGAATCACTTTTGCTTTTCATAAATCGTATTTCCTTAAATTCGTTGCAAATAAAATAATGCTCTTAACTATTAAAATTGATTCCCAACTTTTTTCTTCCCCTTTTCATTTTATATTTTTATTGCATTTTTTCTTAAAATAATCCTAAAATTTTTCCGTGTTTTCGTATTCAGAGATAACACAGACTGAAATAATCCCCAGTGTTTTCTTGACAAGAAACTCAAATAACTGCTGATGTAATTCATAGTGTCCCTAACCCGGTTCACCAATCCCTATTCTCTACGTTTTCCTAAGGCTCTCCTGATGGCGAAACTCGAATTATCTCGCGTATTGTGTCGATATTCGGTGTAATTTTTTTCCTACAGTCACTTCTTTCCGCGGTATTGAATGTCTCCATGTTTTAGTTATTCCACAGGTCTTCCTGATAACAAAACAGCTCTATTTCTCGTTTTTGCTCGATGTGTTGTTACAAACAGTGGCGTCGTGGCCTCGAGGGCATGGGGCTTTGCCTCCCCGATAAACGTTTGAACTGCAAAAATTTATTTCATATACATTATAGCGAAGGACAGTGAATAATACAGTCGAGATATATAAAGATTGGTGGACGGAAATGCTCAATTACTGCCAAAGTTCGTCATACAGTGGGAAGAGAACCTGTCATAAACTCATAAAAACTCATATAGTCATAAAAAATCATAAAAGGTTGGTGTTATCAGCGTCAGAAGAGGTTTCAGTTACAAGAATTTTTCAAAAATTCGGAGTTATAATGCCTCTTAAAATAAGCGTACCTCACACTAGATAGATCTGTTTATCGGAAAATTTAAGAATTTGGTCTCCCATATCGACGAGGTCCACAACGGCTTTGGCTAAAAACAATATTTAAAATAATCCTATCAAAAACATATAGGTTTCTCTGACAAACAATCTGAACAATTTCAATTCAAACATTTCTGGATTTTCTTCGAACCGTTTAATAGGACGAATTTGTTGGGCTTTTTGCGTATTTTCTCAACAGTAAAGCTAAAATGATCGCTAATTCTCCTTCCGAATTATTTAAAAGTTGTATAATAATCGCACAATATTTTTCTGGCTGGAAACTTGAATAATGCCAATAAAATCCGGAGGCTTTATACAGAACTCCCGGGAACAAGAAGAACAAAATTTGCTCTCAGGAATACCTTATGCTTGTGGGCCGTGGGTTGTGCATAAGATGTTCCTGGAAATTATGGAATAAATTATAATAATTTAACTATTACAATTACCGTCTTGATAGATTTTCTGACACATTCTCCACGTCATCTTATCTACAGTGATGAGTTATGTTTACAGTGCATTGCTCAGCTTGACTACATGATAAAAAGCGGCAAAATTCTTTACACCATCGTCTTGCATCGTGAGTTTGTTGTCAGAATACCACGTGGTGTCGTCATAATGCAGTATTACCTGCAGCGACCTTCCAACCTAACAGACATACACCGTCGGTTAAATGGATTACGCTGACCCTGAAGGCAGTTTTCAAAATTGTCGACATTCTTATTTGTTCCTCGTTCTCCGACTTAAATCTGTGGTCTTATTTCAAGCGAACAGTTAATCGTGCGCTATTTGATTTATTTCCTCTTCTATAAATGGTTCTGATGTAAAACACAAATTCTCCCTTTTATAATTAGACTCAAATGGAGTGTTAAAATTGACTAAACATTAAAACAGAATTTTGAGGAGTTTATATTGACGCGAACGAGCCCTCCTGCTAGGCGGACTAGCCATAGAAGGAGGGCCCAGGGAATCTACTGGAACGATATACCAACTGAACTTTAAAGGCAATTCCCGCTAGATAGGCCGAGATTTCTAGTTTTCTCATGATAGTAACGCTGGTGAAGTGAAGGCTTACGTGGGTCAGTTGGCAGAACGCTCATCGTTTTGTAGTTAAGAGTTGGGAATAATTGGCGTCTTTTACTTTAGTTATTCTGATTTTTTTTTACAGAAATATGATTTTAAATATGGTTTTAAAAATTATTAGCTCAGTAAGGCATGTCATGACTAAAACTGCTACGGTGACGATAATAAGCAAGTACCTATAAATTTTCGCACTTAAAGAAACCAGAGATCGCTTTTTACCGCATTGTATTCTTGATGTATGTTTATCGAACTCTAAAAAGCTTCAACATTAAAGACTTTGTTGAATGGGTTGACGTCAAACTGACCTGAAAGTTTTCCCTTTCTATTAGTTAACATAGGCGTGAATAAAGAAAGTGTAGGGTAATCTTGCAACTCTAATCGCGACGATTATATCGAGAACCAGGATTTGATAAAACTAATCTTGCACTACTTTTTTCTTGTTTGTTCCACCTGATTACAGCGGTACACTCACAAAACCATCCCTAGAGAACTAAAATTCTAAAACCAATTGCCACACTCATAACGTGGGTGCAAAACCAAGCTCTAAACTTGTACTATTCGACTTTGCAAACAGTCCAACACCCCGCAGTGTTCTGAGTAAAGCTGTGTATAGAAGATGGACGGAGTAACGTATGCTATTGGAAGTTAGAACTATTCTTACTTTATGCCTTAACGTTCTATTGTATAAAGGTCACCGTAGTTGATGGTAACTATTTCACTGTGGCTAACGATAGGCCATGCTTCAAACAAAAGACTAAACACCTGTAGCATATAAATACGTCGCTATAATAGTGGCGTTCAAGTTGTGTTTTCGTAAGGTGCCAACTATTTAACTGTGCCTAACGACCGAACATTTTGCTGAACAAAGATGAAACACTTCTTTTGCATCAAGGATGAACTGTCGAAATTGAACTTAAGGCGAACTCCCTGACGAAAGCCTCCACTCGATATCAATCCAATTGCACGAAAGCAACGCGTCTTTAACTTCTGTGACAAGAATTCGATTCCATTAACGTACAATTAACCGATTAAAGATACTTTAGTCCTGTGAAAAGAGTATTGTCCAGTATGCCTCAACCAAACACTGAAGTTTTTCTTCAGGTATTCCGGTTCTCGCTTATAGTAGCATTAGATCAACGAGGTGTATCTTTGGTGGACCTCCTGCAAAGTTGTTAAGTTGCGACTCAGAGGGTTGTCCTGGATAAACAATACATACTTAAGCCCAGACAGCACTTGCAAAGCATGGCTGAGTAGTTTTGCAATTCTCTTAAAAAGCTCAAATGGTCGATCTAAAAATAAATCGACAAAATCCAACTTTGACTCTTTCGCATTGATGCCCAACTTTGTTTTTACTCTGGCTAACACCAGACGATTATTTTTGCTAAGGGGAGATCTCTTGGACAGGAAAGCGTTAAAAACTATCTCCTTAATGGCTATGGCTGTTGCCAAAAGAATATTTTTTCCTTCTTGCAAGAGATTGAGCTTTTAAGTTGAACGTTGTCGATGAAAGTTTGATACCAACAGCTGATCAACTGAAAATAATCTCGCCGACACGGATGTTACTTCTTGAATTCAATCCAAGTAAAGAAAATCAGCTTAATTTTATACGTGCGTGGTTTAGGTACAATTGGAGGAAGACTTAAAATGAGACGTAACGTCTCCAGCTGAGATAGACCACCAATTTCCTGTTATTCTAGATGTGAACTCTTCCGTGAGTTCATTCCTGTACACAAACACATGCAACCCCTCGTGCGACACCCGTTTAAGAATATCTCATCGGAATTATTTTGAAGAAGGGGATTTGAATTGGAAGGGCAGCAAATTTAAATTGCTTATACACTTTCTACACTTGAGTCTGTACATTATATGCACAATATATTGGCAAAACGAATCCAGAAGTATTTTATTGGCATATTATGGATACGTATTATATCCGTTACGAAAACAAAGATATTATTCTTATTTTTGAACAATCTTTACAAGACTAACTTTTTTGAAAAATGCATTAATTGTCATGAGCCGTACATGATATTTTATTTTAACATTGAGTAATTCTTGGACTGTAGTTTGAATCTAAATTATATTTATGCTTCCCTTGAATTGATGAAGAAGTGGAACTGTGGCTTAACGTACATCTCCACGATTCTAAATTATATATATGTTTCGCTACAATGATGAAGAAGTGGAACTTTGGCTTAAGTTATTGTCCTTGTCTCTACCAAAACACATCATCTTGAGATGGTGGGAAGTGCAGAAGTCTAGTTCCATTTTGAATTTCGGTTGCAAAAGGAAACATATCGGTAGAGCTGGAACGAGAGATAGCAAGTTTGGTGAAACCATCATCCAAGTCAGCCTCGCTATTCCTTTGTTGGTCCATGGGACAATTTGGCACACTTGGCGTATTCCACTTCGGAAGTTGATGGCTGTTGACAAAAGGATTTAGTGTTATTTCTTGCGAAAGACTTGGTTTCCACCTGTTTGAGGAGTTCAATGTTGATTTATGGGTATTTGTCGATTGATCAGAGGGGTTATGCTTTTCTCCATGGTCTTCACTGTACGAGTCACTGTCACTTTCATGTCTTCGCCTGGTCATTTCAGCCCCCAATTCAAAAAGCTCAATAAAAATTTGATAAAGACGTCTTGCTTTCTTTTTGTTTTCGCAAACTAAAACGTGTGCCTTGATTCCTGGGTCACTTTCGAGTAAGCTTGGATACTATCACCGTAAATTATTCCCTTTATGTTGCACATTTTAAAACGCGCTTGAGCTCTACTTTCTTTTCCGTGGAGTATTACTTCATTTAAGTCAACATTGAGTCGCAGCAATGACGACTTTTTCTTCCGAAACTTGGTGATTTGAGTTTTCAAGAACTCCTTCAACGACTGGTTTGTCTTTTCAGAATCTTCATAGTAGCATATAGATGCAATGTAATGTACTATAAACTCCGAACTAGCCACAACGTTGTCCTGATCACCATGCTCTTCTAAGCTGGCAAAACGGTGTCTTCTCCACATAGCGTTTTATTGGTTCTCCTAACACTGCTGTGGGTTGTTTCAATCGATATTTGGGTAGCGAAGATTGCGAAATGCTCTTAAATTCTGCACATTATATACTTAAGCAATCTTAAGCCAATTAACATGACGTTAATAAACATATATGCAAATATTCTTGATTACCAATCGCATCTTTTCGACTTTCTGGAGTAAATTTTAAATTTAAGCATTAATCTTGGAATAACTGGGATAAAGGCAGTTGGGATCTTTATAGGTGCCCTTTTTGGAAATCTCACCTAAAATCTTGGAAGTAGAAACAATTCAGCATCATAAAAGGGACAATATGCGGAGCACGAAGAAATAATTTAGACACAAATCATATTCATTTTTTGTCTTAAAATGACCTTGGTAAATTCTTCATCCAGACGCGGATTAATTCAACGCACATAGACACTCGGTAATTAATCGGGTAGATGTCTAATTATTTAGATGGTTGATATATATGAAAACCTGAAAACTAATTTAGGGGGTGGAGCCACCATGTTGGCGTTCCTCAACAAAAAAATTTTAATCATCTTCCGCCGTCATGCTTTTTGTTGTTCAAGTCTCTGGGGACTGAACGCATACACTCTGATCTGACTAGGTCCATTTCATGCAAGGAATACTTCATATACGGCGTCATCCCTTGAAAATTTTGAGCGATGGCGTCGGTCGACGTACAAGACCACTCGCCACTGTTAATCGCCACTGTATGATTACGGCATCGTGACAAAGCGTTCCAGAATTTAAACAAGGACTTCCCAAGGAGCATTTTGATCTCATTGTCTCCGATTTAAGTCTCAAAAAAAAAAAACCTTTATTGAATTGACTGTATAAAAGACAACATGTCAACATATAAATATACTAGGATCATATCGATTCTTTTCAAGTAATTTAAAGGATTATATGCATGGCTGGGCATCGACTACACCAAGAAAAACTGGCTACATTTCGCATACATCTTTTCAAAGAATTTGGGAGAATTTCCCGAAACAAATTGTCTTAGTTAATTTGCGTTGAACGATTTTGCAAATAAATCAAAGAAACTACCGCTGCTGGCTGCCACTTTTTTGTCACTTATTACTCTATTTGAATGCAATGTGTCTGGCATATTAATGCTAGCAGATCAAAACTCTCTGAGGTAACTCGTTGCGTTTGATTCTAGTGGCGTACCTAAGAGGGGGAGGGGTCTAAGAAGGTTTAAGCCCCTTCCTTAGTAGCAACAGAAATATGTCTATTTGCGTCCACGAAAACCTAACGTAAAGCTGAAAGCAAAGAGAATAGACGGCACGAAAGCTCAGAATAACTGTCGTAAAACGCGAGAAATTCTCCGTCTGTGTAAGAGGACTGTAAACTTATAATACCAAAATTGGCCTTGTAGGGCCTCTAAAATACAGGGCTTTTTTAAATTATATATTTGGGGGTGCAAATGCCCCCCAGTGATCGGATTTGCCCCACCCGAGCCACCGTACTTCTGTCCCTGGGAATTGGGAAGATTGTTTGCTGTTTAATCAGTTTCCATGTTTGCAAGTAAAGGGAAAATTTCCTTAAGTTCTGATTTGCTGAAGAATGTTGATCGATCAGTTGTTCTCTTCATTCAAAGTGGAAAACTTTTTGTGCGAACTAGCCTGAGAAAATCAAGCCCTATCTCATACATGCGTGTAAATCACCGAAGTGTGATTTTTTTCACGAATAATTTTTGATTTTTTACCCGTCTCTCTGCTGACGCACTCGCTAAATCAGTTTGATTACGTTTCCCTAAAATGTGTTTTACTTTTTATTTTGCAGATTTTAAAATGAAAATACACCAAAATGCATCTCAAACTGACATATAATAACAAAAATTCACCTCCCCCAGGACCCCCTAACCTCCTCCACTAGCACCATTCAGATGGACGGACTACGCTAGCCGCAAATTTGACATCCCATATTTCACAGCAATTTTTACTTCCCCCCTCGACAAAGTGAAAATTCCTTAAAAAAGGCACTGCTAAAATATAAAATATTCCTGAGGTAGCTTGCTGCCAGAGCCTTCAAGTTGAGGCTGATTAAAAATTCTAGTCCCTCTCTTACAAAATTCCTGGGTGTGCTGTTCTTTGATTTTAGTTTTAGTTATTGTTTGCAAATCAGAAGAACGCTCGAAATAAGTTGCTCGCATTGAACTTAAATCTCATATTTGAACAAACATTCGACATACTTCGTTTTACCAGACGATACCGCATTCGTGGCTTCCAAGTAGAACAGAAGTATTGATGTTTGCACAGATCCGCACTCAGGAAGCTCTACCTTTTACAATTTAAGTCCCGCATCAGTTTAATAAAATTATGATAAAAGACTTCATTGTACCTAAAAATTTATTCAGTAAGATTCTAAATATTTGTGTCGAAATAGAATGCCAACATTTTAAGGTAGTAGTTAACTTGAGTTTTGCCAATAAAATTTGTATAGGATTGCCCATGTGAGATGAGAAATTTGTCGATTAAATGTCCCTAAAGTAAACTTAGAAGACAAGGGAATTCTTCGTATGAGTAAAATGAGTAAAAATTAATGGTCAAAAAGCCCTTTCTCTTCGAGGCAAAGGCATTGCAGGTAAGTCAAAGTCGTCAATTCTTCGCCGACCTTTGTAGTTCTGACGTCTGAAAATTTTTTCGGCTTTTATAGTTGTTCAGAGTGATACCATATATATATATATATATATATATATATATATATATATAAGTGTATATAACGCTATATGGATAGTTTTTAGCTCTTTCCTGTTCGATACGACTCATCCTGACCAGTAACATACTCTGGCGTAAGCACGTATGAAATTAAAAAGTCTGTTTCTGACCGGATGTGGCTAAACATTCGGTTCAGCAGAACAGAGGTATTTAAAAACAGTTATTTTGTACGAAAATGTCGTTTGTAAGGTCATTTACCATTTGTATGAAGATTTATCTAGATTATAAAATTCTAAAAGACACTTAAGCTTATTTTAAAGACATTTGTAGTAAGATTAACAGTTACAAGTTTTATCAAGACTCCGTCTTTCCTGTCGAGTTTGCTCAGTTGTTTCAGCTCTTCTGGTGGCCAAAATTTCCTAATTAACGATTAGATTATTCGCTCTCGATTTCTATGAGGTGATAGTTGACGAGGGCGGAGCCTGAGTCAACTATCACTTCATAGAAATCGAGAGCGAATAATCTAATTGTTTTAGCAGAAACACACTTTGCAAAGAACGTTTTTCGTCTTCTCTGGGATTGCACTTTTAAGTAAGCATTCTATTTCGACTCGAGGAACTTCACAAAAACGAGAGGCGGAAGCCATTTTTGCTACTAGCTATCTATCGACAAATAGATAGTGAGTAGTGTAGCCAATCAGAATGCAGCATTTGCAATAGTACTATACTAAGTTTCTACTAATTGCTTATATTTTAATCCTTGACTTTCTTGCTTGATCTCTTCGCCTTTTTGTTTTGTTTTTTCTGTCGTTATGATTGGTTGAATTTTCGAATTCCCAATTTTCACCATAATTTTTTGCTAGGTGACATTTACTCATTATTTTGGCCGAATTTTCCTTGAATGATTCTCATTTCACAAAATGCAAATAGCCCCCTACACTTAACGGAAGAAATCTATCTAATTACGCTGTAAGTTCTTTGTACTGATAATGACTTCTTGATACATGTTGGAACGTGTATTATTTGTTTTGAAAATTAATGATGGAGTTTTATCGTCGAAAATCAGCAATCTTCAGCATTGATTTTGTCGAGGATGAGAAAACTTGAACTGGAATTTAAATGCTTAAACCCTTTACCGTTTTCACCCATTCGTTGTGAATGACAAGTACAATTATACACTGCCCACAGGTAAGACGCCTTATTTCCTTAGCTTCTTTAGACTTGGTCTTCACTCGAGAGATTTTAGCCTTCTGTAGGGAGAGCTGGCTTGGTTCTTATGATTGACGAAAAGCAAAATATCTTCCGTTATAGTCAGAATCATTATAGGTGAGTAAATTATTAGTGTATCAGACGTTCATGGCTTGAAATGAAAGAATATACTACCAGCAGTTGTTTATCTCAAGATCAAACAATGAAATGCATTGGTAACTTCAATTTATCTTTCTTCCTTTCTCGCCGTGTTTTAGTGTTTGTCAGATAATGAGCTTTATCAAAAATTCATTCTAAAAATTCTCAATAGTTTTACAGAGCTAAGTGGTTTTCTGTGTGCAGTAATGACACAAAGACAATTTCGAGAGTGACGCAATCTAATTGATGAACTGACAAGCTGGAAAGTACGGAATAGTTATTCATTTCTCACGGTCACGGATTTGACAATTGACCCAAAACTAATTTCTGTCGATGGCCCACGTAAAATGTTATAAAAAGTTGTGAAACTTGGGGTTGACATATATGAGTCAAGGTAACTAAGTGCTTAGTGACCGGAGATCGCTCAATTTAAGGGAAACATATCGCCATGACAACGGCAATTTGACCTTTTACGTCCGAAATCTTTTGGTAAATTTTAAATAAAAATAAGAATTTGTAAAAGGTAGTATATCTACTTAGAGTAAACCAAATTGGTAAATAACTATTCAAATTACTATTCTTGGCTAAATCAATAACAACTGCTCATAGTTTGTACAATACATAAATGCGTTCATCAGTAAAAATTCCCCGACGGATTGTTAATTTTTCCCCGACAGGGGGGTAAGGTTCCCCGTCGGGGAAGTTGTAGCCCCCTCTGCCCCCTCTCTGGTGCCATCCCTGCCATAGTGCCTGAAGTTTCTAAAATGTCTCGGAGATACTGTTTTACCTTTTGGTCATAATTGACGTAAAAATAATCAATATTATGAAATCTAACGCCATGTTTGCAACCTTCAATTTTTCCTTATAGAATTAACTCAATTAAACGTTATTCAGGGAATAAGTATTTAAGCCTAAGAAAAATTAATTCCCATATTAGCAAATAAAACATTCAAAAGAGCAGCACAAATTGGGAATTTTTTCACCGTAAAATCTTAAATTCGAACTTTTTAACCTCACCAGTATTGAATGCATCAAAAATATATGAGAGTTGAAACAAGTACATAAAAGCATCCCTAAAATTATAAATCACTGAATCACGATACTCCATGAAGAGTTATTTAGAAATATGGAAATTACTCTCAGGAGATCCTCTATTAACACATTTTTACCATTCTTCAAGCTATTTTTGTCCTCTCGATATCTCCGTTACTTGTACATGTAGCCATGGAACATTGATTTAACGATTTTTCTTAGTCAACTTGAATTCACAACCTGACCAATTGCTCTGTCCTTTTCCAGAGACACGAGTGATTCGCCAGTCATTTAACTGGGTTTGAGTAGTGCATCTAGTACCAAATGAAGTCATCTCTAGCTGCCTAAATTACATAGCCATCGCTGTAAATCTTCAAAGCAAACAAGAAACCGAAGTAGAATTTCTGAGAAAGATCACATTGTGATTTTCTTTAGAAATTCTACTTTGTCAATGTTTTCTGCTAACCTTGCTTCTCAATGATGCGACATAAAAAATACATATCCAGCATATTACTCAAGGTAAGCAAGTTAGTGAAAGTCATGCAGGCAAGTTAGAAAATCTTAAAAGACACCAAATTCAAGTAACATCAAAATAATTTTCATTCCCGTTACCTACAATCTTCTCGCTAATTCCAGTAATGCAGATGTAAAGTATTTAGAAACAACGCAAATTCTTTCTCTCCTTTTTCTTGCCTATGTACCACGAAGCCCTGCTATGTGAGCGAAACAAAAATCCAACAGCATGTGAGCAACGTGAGATTGTACAAGCAAGTCTGTCAATTCGTTGAGAAAAAGATGTCATCGTGCAACTAAAATCATGTTGTAGCAACTTCATACGTTAACACTTTGATCCCTGAAGACGGCAATTGTCGTCTTTATGAATTTTACTCTGGCTAATGCCAAAAGATTTTACTTATGAAGTGGAAAGCCCAGCAGGCTTCAAAGGTCTAATGAATGATGCAAGCATTATTGGATTTGTTCGTTCATATTATAACAATCCGTACACCGTCGCCAACGTATTCACAAATCTCAACCAATCGATTTCTGCCAACAACTCGTGGAAAGAAATTCAAAACAGAAATTCGTTTCAACAGTGGGCGCAATTTCAGTTCCCTTATTTACCAGCATAAGCTAAATTGCTAATAGCGGGCTAAAAATAGACTATTTCCATTTGGAATAATAATTTAATTTTTTAAACGTTTAGGAACCTGGCTATTTGGGGGCCACGAAAGCCCTTAAAACAAATGAAAAACAAAATGTCGTCCACTCTGAGTGCATTCAGGCGTGCTTTTCCGCTCAACATACCACCGGGCATAGCCAAATTTGCGGGATAAAATATGATTATAATGTTTCTCATGAGCTTTGACGAGTTGTTACAGAATTTGGATTGATAAATGCTTATGTGCTATTTTAATAATGTCCTAGATATGCATTCTTAGGAATTTTAAATAAAACAATAATAAAAATTGTATGCCCTGTAGATTTTGCAATAGTTCGCTTAATTTTCGGGCATAGGAAGAAAACATCGCTAACACATCTTGATATCGGCAAGACTAATCAGTCAAGTAGCTTTATTGCTATGAATGAAGGTATGTAACAAGTTTTATACTTCATATAAGTAAGTGAGCATAATTTCTGATGAATTCCAAGTAAATGGCTACTTTCGAAATACAAAGCAAGTAGATATACCACATCAAAGTAAGATGTAAACTCTGAAAAACACCATCTTTCATAAAAAAAAAACATGTTGTTTTTCGGAGTTTGCTTCTTGCTTTATTTCCTAAAATTGTCGGCTGGTAATAGCTTTTAGATATCACATTCATGGGTTCGAGAACACTTTTTACTCTCGGACAAAGGACCTTTGTTGGAAACGTTAGATTTCTTCGAACTTATTACATTCATGGATAGTTACGTTTACATTCGTCAGTCGTACTGAGAAAAAGTACATGTCCATGATTGTTATCGGAAAAGTTTAACTGAGACTTATCGCTTTCTCACTGATCTATGATTAACAGGGCCGTAGCAGAACAACTGTTTTTGGGGGCCAACCGAACATCAAACCAAAGTCAAAAGCCGTTTGATAGGCTTGAAACTAAAGCCATAAATATTCCAAGAAAATGAGCAACTATTGTAAACAAACTTGTACCGAAAAGAACAATTATTTACCTGAAATATAGTGTTCAGTTGTTTGTTTTCCAAAGGCAAACCTTGTCTCGTCCAATTCATAGGGGAGGCGTCCCCTCCCCTTGCTACGGTCCTGTAGCACTAATGAAAGAACAATAACACTAATGAAAGAACGAAGTATAAATCAAAAGGAAACAAAGATCACCAAGAAAAAGTCATGCATTAAAAGGTTATCTAAATGATAAATTACAGCTTTGTTTTGTTACATATTGGGCCTGAGAATGACTCTCAAATAAAGGCGAATTATCACCGTGATCAGTTTCGTCTTGTGTTATGGCTCACTTCTCCAATTCATTAGTAATTTTGACCTGTCGTAGCCAATCCACGACTGTAAACCACATCAAATGCATGCATTTTGATACACAACGAAAACATGTAGGAAAATCACTAATGATTGGCAGCACATTTCTTAATTTACATATTCAAATCAATGAATTCAAACACTTATTTATTGTGTTTCATCAGGCCACTTCAAACACTCGGAAAAAAAAAAACCACCTTGGGGCTACGTTTCTCTGTTTTCATTATTTACTCGTGTTTGGAATCCCTGATAAAACACTCAAACTGTACTTGATTTGACGAGACTAGCCACTATTAAGCTACAACAAGAGAAAATGGATATTCTCAAAACTAAAGTGATTTTTACCTTGAAGAAAGCTCTTGAGGACATCTAAATCCACATTGATAAACACCACAGAAGGCTGTATGAGGAGCTGTAAATACTTGTAGAGAGAATTGGAATTGAACCTAGACAACCAAGTGCAGTGCAAAGTCAAAATAATTGGTCAGGAATAACTTACCGTGATTTCATCCCCCAAAGAACATTACAAGATTAACCTGATCAGAGTTTTTCTTGACGATGCATTACAACAACTGCACTCAAGGTTTCCAATTCCCTGATGAAGCTTACATCTGTTATAAGGGTCTTTCAGTTCTGAAGTGATTGCTCTTCTACTGGATAATTTACCTACATGGAAGGCTAATATATGTAAATTTGTGAATACTAAGTATGCAGATGGTATTTCCAATTTTGCTGGTCTGTCTGTTGAGTTAGAACTCTGGCAGAGAATGTGGTTGGAGAGGAAGAACAATGAAGATATCCCTCAGAAGATATCAAAAGTGTTGAAAGTTGTAGACCCAGAATCATTCCCGAATATACAGTGTATTTGCCATTTTGAAAATCCTTGCAACATTAATCCCTGTAACATCCTGTTCCTGTCAGCAGTCACTATCAGGTCAGTATTACTGTATTTGAAAAATTACTTGAGAGGGACAATGTGACAAGGAAGATTGAATCAATTTGTTCTCATGCAAGCTCATTGTGAAATAGATTTAGCTTTCAAGGACATTATTAATTTATTTGCTTCTTGTGATCCTAGAAGGATGAGAATTGCCAACATACTTTGTAGTGCTGAAAATACATAATTGTTTTCCCCTCCTGTTTTAACTTGCCAGAACTTAGTTTTTTATAAACATACTAAATGTTAGAAAATAAAAAAATCCTAATGCCACATATATTACAAACATGAACAGTTTTGAACTTTTATTAACTAAAGAGAAATTAAATATAATACCTGTTTAGTTATGCTCAAAACTATATTATCTAACTTGTTATAATTTTAAACTTGATTTTAAACTTATTGCCCATCCTGCTGGTGAATTCTGTTAGCAGGTAATAACTGAAACATTTCTACTTGACGTGTCTCCTTGCTTTGATTTTTTCGTATTTTGCCTACCACTAATGTTGCAGCAAATTAAAGATGATTTGGGATTTAACCTACAGGCAGAGTACATGTGACTATGACAATCTTGAGCTTATTACTTTTCTCCTTTGCCATCCTGCTGCTGGACTGAGATGATTTGAATTGGTTAAAAGTACTAACTGTACTTGTAATTCTGCTGCTGGACTAACAAGATTTTGAGCAAACTTTCCTGCCTGCAATTCTGCTGATGAACTGAGATGATTTTGAATTCTTTAACATTGCTACCTGCCAAATTGTTACTGTGCTGAGATACGTTTTAAGTGAAATTATTCTGAACCTGTTATTCTGCTTTTGGTCTGAAATGATTTTGAATTTACTTTATCAACTATTTTCCCTGCTATTTTGTTACAGTAGTAAGAAGACTTTGAACTTATTAATTTTTGTATCTGCTATTCTGCTGATGGATTAAGGTGGCTTTCAACTTCTTAACATTGCTACCTGTCATTTTGCTAGGAACTAAGATGATTTTGAACTTATTAACTGTCATAACCTGCAACTCTGCTGCTGGATTGAGATGATTATCAGCCTTCTATCCTACCTGCAATTCTGGTATTCGACTGTGATGTTTTGAACTTACTGTCTTTCTTACCTGCTAAATTTGCTGCTGGACTAAGATGACCTTGAACTCATAAGCATTTATACCTTATTCTGCCACTGGACTAAGATTATTATGAACTTTTTAACTTCCTTACTTGGTATCTTGCTGGTGGACTAGGATGATTTTGAACTGATTAACATTCATACCTGGCATTCTGCTGATGGACTGTGATAATTTTGATCTGATTAACATTTATTTAATACCTGCAATTCTGCCAATGGACTGCAATACATTTCAAGTGATTAACATTCATACTGTACCTGTCATTCTGCTTTAGGTCTGAGATGACTTTGAACTTGTTTTATTAAATTTCCCACATGCCATTTTGCTACTGGGCTTAGATGATTTTGAACTTATTAACTTTTCTAACCTATAATTCTGCTTATGGACTGAGATGAATTTGAACTTTTTGACATTAGTACCTAACATTTTGCTACCGGACAAAGATGATTTTTGCTGTAACTTATTAAACACTCATATCTGCAATTCTACTGTACTGCTGAATTGAGATGATATATAACTTACTATCTGGTCTGCAATTCTTCTGCTGGACTTAGATTATTTTGAATTTACTGACTTTGATACCTGCCATTTTACTACTGGACTATAAGATTATTTTGAACATGGCATCCTGCTGCTGGACTAGATAATTATGAACTGGTTAATATTCATAACCTGCCATTGTTTTGCTGGACTAAGATAATTTTTAACTGATTAAAATTCATTTATTAACTTTCCTATCCGCAATTCTGCATATGGACTGAGATGATTTTAAACACTACTACCTGTCATTTTGCAAATGGACTATGATGATTTTGAACTTATAGTGTTAACTTGCATACCTAATACCTGCTCTTCTACTGATGGCCTAACAAGATTTTAACCATTTTAACATTGCTACACTGTAGCTGCCATTCTGCTCCTGGACTAAGATTATTTTGGCCATAATAACCTTCCTATCTGCCATTGTGTTGCTGCTGGACTAAGATGATTTTGAGCTTATTAACTTTCCATCTTATCATTCTGCTGCTGGAACAAGATAATTGGTTGGTTGAGAACCGTTTGACATGTGTTTTGTCTTGACAGTCACGATGATAGTTTGTTTGAAATTTGATGTCTTCGAGGGGTATCTGATAAGTCAGTTTTCCCGTCTTTTATAGAAAAACTAATTTGTCAAACATCTTGAGCAAAATCAATTGTTTGAATTATCAGCACACATACATGTATTATAGGACATAATTATCTGTTGAGGACTTGATTTAAGAGACAGCTACTGTAAGTGACGTACCTTCTTTTCAATGACCCTTGAACCCATTAAGGACCAAGGGCACACTTTAACATTTTACTCTGGCCAACACAATACGATTTTGCTCATCTAAAGGACAACCCCTGGCCTTTAATGAGTTAAGCACTTAATCCAGAATTGCAAGTCTACCAGTATATTATCATATTAATTACCTTTTTTAAAATGTGTTAGTCTTACTCATACAGGTACAGTATTGTATGAATAAGTACTCACCATATTGAACATAGTTATGTAGTTGGTAATTTTATGCAGAGAATCATGGCAAGAGAAATACGTTATTTACTCTTGCCTTGGTTTTCTTCATCAAATTACGACGCAGTATAGAACACTTGAGATTATTTGAGCTACATAACAAGGGGAAAAAGTCAAAATTATATCAATGTATGACCATCAGAGTCATCACAAACACATTCTTAAAATGCCGGAAATAGCAATCAGTGATAATCAAATTTTCAAAACTCTCTCGGGGAGCATGCCAAAAATTCCTGCATACACCGCTGACGTTGTTGAGCCATACTTGTCATTGATTTACGTAAACGGTTTTCTACCATATAAGAAACAAGTAAATACAGTACTGGTGTTCACTTCATTCCATGTGAAGTTGTTTTCGTTTGCACACACGAAAAAAACATATAAATACAGGCAAAATCACTTTATCCATTGTCATTCGCAAAATTAAGCGTAATCCTCTCTGATTGTAATTACTAGTCAGGACATAAAAGACAAACTAATTTGCCGCAGCCCATATTTTCCCTCACATCCCTACCAAGGTGTGAAATATGCTTCTACTAACCCTTTAATGGCACTTTTCCCATTTGGCAACTTATTAATTTTCCTCTGGCTAACACCACACGATTTAACTCGTCCAGGAAGATTTCCTGAAAAATCGCCGAGAAAAGAGTTAAATACAATTTGTATTTGTGTTGATATTTGTGTAAACATTGTAAATATAAGAGGAAGCGGTAAAAACAGTAATATGTGGAAAAGAAAGTTCTTCTCAGTGCTAAGATGGTCGAGAAATATCGTAAAACCTAATGAAGAACAGGGAACATCGCCAGCCGTGGAAACGTTACGGGCTTAAATGATAACGTGTGTAGTTAATTGTTCGATTAAGGAAGGAAGTCGTAATATGAAAATAAGAGCCCAGCTCAAAATTCTCACGGAAAGAGACATTGATTAAAACTATATTTTACTGACGTTTTGTCGCCGGTCGTGCGACATCTTTGGAGTAGGAATGAATACAGAGGGTTTGCATATTAAATTATGTTTACTTGGTATAGGATAACACAAAGCCAATGTAAATATAATTTAATGTATAATTTAACGGTGAGTGGAATGCACTTCCTTTGTTCTATTTTTAGTGTGAATTACCTTCCATATCAAACAGCTTCGGGTGTCTCTAAGGTAAGGTAAGGTAAGGTAAGGTAAGGTAAAGGCTTCATTTAATGAGGGTAACTCTTGAAAGTGAGAAATTCTAACTCCGTGGCCCTCAAATAACTCTGTGGCCCCAGATAACTCAGAGCCCTCTGTGACCCTGAATGCAAAACTATTTTAAATTAATTCTTTAAAGACATATTAATGTTCAATGTATATGTAGTCCTAATGACACTGTGGATGTTATGAATTGGTTAAGTTTTCTATTTTTTAAATTTGTGTGATTGTATATATCAGTCTATACCACTGTTGCCAGATGGGTAGCTTGCAAACCAGCCCAAGCTACCTTAACAAGTAGCCCAAAAATAGCCCAATTATTTTTCGCACAATATAGCCCAAATTTGCATCAAAATAAGTAAAAACTAGCCCAATTCTTATTAAAAATATTTAAATCGAAACCAAATTACATAGTCCACAGTAAAATATCCATCACCTTTTGAAACCCGCAACCCGCAACCTCCCGAAATTTCCCGCAACCAGGCTTCTAAACCAGCCAAATTGGGCGGGAAAACCGCCTATCTGGCAACACTGGTCTATACGTGACAACATTTGCAATCGCAGCTAATAAGTGAGCGGAAATACGTTCGAGACACAAACTCTCAAACAAAAAATTTGGATATTGCGGAAGTACAAACCTGTGTATGTTTGCTTGTCTAACTGAGAATAATCTATGCTTTTAAGCACATTGGTATAAATAAGAAACCTTTTAACATTAATTAGATTCAGCTTTACCCTTCTTGTTTTTCGATGTTCTTGAATAGACAACAAGTTTACAAACAGGCAAGATCCTACGAGGATGAACTGTGTATTTTTCATCACGGTTTACCTGATGCATAAAATCAGTTTCAAGGAGATAAAATTTGCACTGTCGAATACAAGAATGAATAAACGGGTGACCTGTAGAAAAAGTACCGTGCGATAGTATAGAAAAGTCTCCCGTTGCAGAGTATTATCTGCAACAGCAGAACTTGGAGGCAAGAGTTCATATTTGGAGAACTATAACCTCCCAGTTGCTCAACCAGATTCAAAAATTTTTTAAATACAAAAGTAAGATACTGCTTATGTAGTGTTGAACGACTTGTAAAAATCCAAGAGTCAAAGAACAATCGAAACTTTGCAAAGAGAAAGTAACATTTCGAGGGGCTGCGATATTCACCTGTTGTTGGCTTTTGATCAACGTCACCAAGGCTTTATATCACTTCACGTTTTTCTCTTACAAGAAAGGTCCTCAAGAACAGAAACTTTTCATGATAATCTGACACTGCCGAAGTCAACTAAAAAATGTTGACTCGAGCGGGATTTGAACTTGCAACTTCGAGATACTGGTCCGCCTCTTTACCTGTTGAGCTATCGAGTCCAAAGGGATTGGAGGCGAGATTTTTTTACGAGAATATCTCGTTCATTTAAGTTGGATAAAAACTTGCCTCCAATCCTTGTGGACTCGATAGCTCAACAGGTAGAGCGGTGGACCGGTATCCTGAAGGTGCGAGTTCAAATCTAGCGCAAGTCAATGTTTTCCAGTTGATTTCTGCAGTGTCAGATTATCATGAAAAGTTTCTTTTCATGCATATCTATGACGATGATTCTGAAATGAAAGGTATTCACTGGTAACTTTTGCTTTTCCTGTCTTGAGTGTCGGCAGATCCCTGATCCTGATGACTTTTTAAAATGTAAGTATAGACAACCGCTTCATCTCCAGCTGAGGTTATCTCGACTTTCCTTTGTCAAACACTTAAATTTCTGAGTACATTCATGCACACAAACACGCAATCACACAAAACACGATAAAACGCGTTTATGGTCAATAAAAAGTACTGTACAGGTATTCAGTTGAAACTTATACGCATTGCATCCGTTTCTAACTTGTCAAAATTAAATATCAAATGCAACTGTTCAATTTGTTCGATCGTATACTTAAATCTAGACGTAACATAACACAGCAAAAAATGACAAGAAACATGTCTTGAAAACCACTAGTTTAGGATTATATGGAAAGGCCAATTGCACTACCGTTTTATTGCCGTAAATCTGATTAAGCAGGAGTAATATTTGTTTTACGTGATGTAGTATAAGCATATTCTATAATCCTAGAATAGAATAAAATTCTTTACTTCAGTATCAAGACCAAAATAAATGACTTGTAAACACGGAAATGGTCATTAATATTCATGCTTATTTAACTTCTCTAATAACAACTTTTCTAGTAAAACATGTCATCTTCCGATGCTGGGATGTGTGAAAATCTATATCCATTTTGAAATGAATTCAAAGGAGATACACCAGTGGAGCTACAGCGAGAACGAGCAAGCTGGCTAAAATCATCATCAAAGTCGGTCTCGCCATCCTTTTCGAAATTTAATTTTCCAGCCATCTGACCATCCGAATTCCAAAGTTGGCAACTGTTGTCAACAGGATTTCCTTTCCCTTTCTGTAAGATACTGCTCTTCGACGTGCTCAAAGGGTGTAATGTTGCTTTTCCGGTGTCTGTCTGGTCACAAGAATTCGGAAAAGTTTCTCTGAAGTCTTCGACACACGAGATATTGCTATTTGTATGTTTCTGTCTCGCCGTAACAACCCCAAGTTGAAAGGTGTCGATAAAAGCTTGATAAAGACGTCTTGCTTTCTCTTTGTTCTCGCAAATTAAAACGTGTGCCTTGACATTTAGATCGCTCCCCTCTCTTCCGACGAAAACGAAATATTTTGAGTATTCTTGGATATTATCACAGTAAATTACATCCATAATGTTACACAATTCAAAACATCCCAATGCTTTCCTCTCATTGTCGTAGAGTACTGCTCCATTTATATCAACCGTGAGTCGAAACGTCGATGATTTTCTGATTTGAAACTTACCGGCAATATTCTTCAAGAACTCTTCCAACAACTTCTTTGTCTTTTCGTAATTTTCGTAACCATAGAAGGATCCGATATAATAAACGATAAAGTCTGATCCAGCAATTACTTTGTCCTGTTTATCTTGCAAGTCTGAGCTAAGAAAACGGTGTTTTCTCCAAACGGCCATAACGTTTCCTTGGTTCAGTAAAAAGCAACCGGGTTGTTGATTCAATGCTTGTCATACAGGTGAAAACTACATTGTCGACCGGCGTATGATCACTTGAGACCTATAATCATCATTTTTATTTTACATTTCATTAGCATGACAAATGTAAAGATGGGCTACGCAAGGACAGGTATTTTATGCAAATGGATTTAATTGTCGTAATATTTTGCACTGAATCGATTGATATCTAGACGTGAACACTGATTCTGTTCTGAGTGATTTTAAGCTTTCACATCGATGAATGTTTTACGTCTGTCTCTTCGAAATTAAATTCATTGAATGTGAGAAAGAGGGACATTACTGGAGAGGAGGGGGGGAGTAAACCATAGTATATCATTATTTACGTGTTTGTCTGATGAATGTCTGTTTTAATTATTTATACTGAGGAAAATTTGTTTCCACATCAGGTGGGTTTCCTCCCACACACCAAAAGTGGCGCTACCAGAATTCATTTGGAAAGATTTTCTCGGTGTATCACGACTCTCGACAATCGAGAAGTAATATAAAAACATGTTTTTATGAGGAAAGGACTTTCTCCCTACAGCACGCACAAAGTATACTGACAAGCAATATTTATAAAATGATAGAAAAGGATTCAATTTAAAAATCATCCTCAGGGTAATATGAAGAAAGAATTTTTCGTCAATTCGTCCGTATTGCTAAAATCATCTAGATAGGTTGATTAGAGCGGGATTCGGATCCGCGTATTTGGGTTTCCGCTCAGCTACGTTGTCAACTGAGCTATCCATTCGACTAGGAACACTAGGGTTGCTTAATGCATTAAAGGAACACGAGAGATTGTCGCTACAATTTAACTCTCATTAGTAAGCTAATTTGGTTAATTAATGAAAATTATTTCTTCATGTTAACTTGGGGATGATTTTGAAATGGAATCGAAACGCTGCACATCGTCTTTGATATACGAAAACTTGTCGCGAGAATCTCTCGTGCACGTAAAATGAATTGAACGACCACACTGTTTCCAATTGACTCGATTTGTTGAATTGGTAGAGCAGCGGTTCCGAAACCCAAAGATGACAATTCGAATTCCAGTCAGTCAATCTACCTAGTTTACTTCAGCAGTGTAGGTTAATTCATGAGAATTCTTTCTTAATGTAACAGGAATAACCACGGCAAGCAGACAACTAAAGAAAATACAAAATAAAACAAATTCCGAAAATAGATATCTTGTGTTCTTGATATTCAAGTTAAACAAGAGTGTACGGACAGAGTCGGTGATATTTAGTCTTTATTCCAAAGACATTGTCAAACCAATGAGAATACAAGCAAGCGGTGATCTATATGTATAGCTATTTACAGACGCAGCGGAATTATACAATTACAGGATGGTGTAAGCAAATGTGATGGTCTAATGGCTCTAGAACAATGACAGTTTTTTACAAGCTTTAAGACCACTGTTGAGTTGTGGCATATTACGTTTTATCAATAGTGATTCTAAGATAAGGAGTTGATTAGGATTGTTATTATTACAACGATATAAGATTTTAGTATTAGTTGGAATTAGATTACAAGGATTGCAAAGTAAGTCAGTGAAGTCCTCCTCAGATTCAATGTCAGGAAATGATGAAAGGCGAGAGATGAAGTTTGCGTCTGGACAGTCTAGGAGATGTTGAGATATGGCACTAGAGTTATTGTAATTGGTAGCGTGCTGTGTTAGTCGAGATTGTAGGTTACGTTCAGTTTTGCCTATGTACGTTTGGCCACAACCAGGAATTTGTTTTATTTTGTAATGTAACAGGATGATGATAAGTTTTTGAAAGGACTGTTCGAGAAAAGTGGCACATCACGGTAGCTGTCATAAAAATACGTAGATTCACTTGCTTATTTCTTTCGACGTCATTTTGGGCTGGGTGACCATCATCAGGTCTTTGGAAAGAACACACTGGCTTTCAGAGTCTTACCTAAAGAAGGACACATGGTCGGAAACGTTGTGGAAAGAAATACGCAAGTACGGTTAGTTAATGATTCTTCGACGTTTATGAGTTCTCTAATTTTCTCTTGTTTATTGTTATTTACCTATCAATGAGTAGCCGGCGAAATGACTACATTGAATGACGTGGAATATCCCGCAGTAACAGTCAAGGGAAACTGATTAAGCGGAAGAAAAATTCTCTTCCACCGAACAATCTCAAACTGTGACCTCTGTAAACCGAACACTCACAAAATCACAAATTTGGCTAAGTTACAAGGGCATGGTACACCCTAGTAAATTAGGCAAATTTGTGAGTTTTTGAGCAATTGTTCAAGTAAGGTTTCAGAAATACGCGAAAGCTGATATTTCTCGCATTCCATGTAAGGCTGTGGTATGTGGATAATATTGTCAAAGGTACGTTCAGTGATTGCTTACGAAATACGTTTCGCTTAGAGAAATTTGCTTGTACAAGACGTGAAGTGGTTACATTTTCTATGCATTTTGTCATAAATCCAATTTACGGTAAAATGATCTCATCCAGTTCGACAAACAGTGATTGTGATGAAAATAAACTAGGGCAGGCAGCAGAATGGGGTTTGGCCTGATCTGAACAACTCACTTTTCGGCTCTCGTCGAATTAGATTAGTGATGAATGTATGGAATCTTGTCATTGGCAACTCAGTGACAAATCAGTGAGTAGCGTAATCAATTTCTTATCTTTTGATATTAAATAGTTAATCGTCGTGATTTTATCAATTTTAAGGCTATTGCTTGTAATTAATTTGAAATTATTTCATATCTTCAAATGCGAAAGAAAAAGCAATTGCCACTGGAAAAATGAGAAACAGAATGGCGAACGTTTCTGTAATTATATATGATTATTTGAATGTAATACTACTTTTCTTTAAGTGCGTTATAATTTTTTAGTTATTAAATTAGTCGATTTTTCAGGTTGTAATTTGTAATTATTCAGAAATATTTTGCATACACTAGCATTATAAGGACTGTGTACTATAAAATTATACGTCATCTTCATGCTGCTATTGCAACGTGTAAGCAACATTAAACAGTTTGAAGTTAATATATTCATAATTACGACAGAAAACCACTTACTTTGCGTGGAACGTGTTTATAAATTTTTATGACCCACTAGATTACTGTGGTCTCGACGACAACATAAAGTTCATATACAGTTTTTTCCAGAAAACTGTTCAGTCCTTTATTTCTGTCACATATTTTAGAAATTGTCAACACTGCTTCTCTATTGCACCTTTTACCTTATCTTCTTGTTCCCCAACCTCTAAACTGCTTTTCGGAGAAATCCACTTAGTTTCTAAACTTTAACAGTTCTCTAAATACAATTTTTTTTTCTGTTTCATAATCTATATTCCAAAAGCTTCCTTTCTATAGCCTGCTATCTAATTACTGACGAGCTGCAATATAATATACTCAACTAGTTTTGTGTTCACTACGTGTCGCAATTCTTTTATCCACACTGACGGTTCTCCGCGACTCGATTAAAACGGTTTCATTTTTATCAAACCGCTGAACTCCATGTCTTGTACTGCGCACTTATATTCATACTATGAATGTGACTCCAATTTGATTATTCCTTGACAAGGAATAGCTCAGCAGAGTCACGCTTTGGCGAGGTGCTGGATCTTTATTGGGTAACAAGACAACGTACAATAACTAATGATTTATAAATTTTCAATAACTGTTCACTTCAGCAAGTGGTTCCTCTGAGTCTGAGTTCTCTTCTACTTGCTTTACAGCTCTGCTTTGTCTGCTCTCTTCTGCCTGCTCGTGTTGACACTCTTCGTTGGTTCTCTCTTTTCCGCTCTCTCTGCGGTTGGGAAGGGAGCATCTCTTTTTATGCTTTCGGTGGGCAATTTTGGTTGACAGTGACTGACAGTACAAGTTGACCAATCAGATGCATTCTGACCAAGTCTTTCACTCTGCCAGGTGAAGGCGTTGTCTGGAATGTAACAATTAACAACGATGTTTGAAAAATATTTTTCGGCACTAAATGTATGAAGTTCTTTGTAAAATTATAATATTAAAATCAGAGTGTACTAGTTCTTATCTCAGTTATGTTATTTCACAGTTTCACATCATATTTCGAGCTCAAATCTGATCTGAACAGGAATTACGACATATCTGGAATTCAGCAAAGTATCCAATTAATATAGGCTGGACTAATACAAACCAGAGCAAGGATTTAACAATACCAACTTGTACCCTGACTTTACATTTGATAACATAAACAAAAACCTTTTAAGCTATATCGGTAATCATCATTCATGACATTTCCGAGAGGACCAATTATGGTGCTGGTCACAAAAAATAAGATAACTTTACATGTCTAAAACAAGACAAAACTCAAACAATCTACACAATTTTCGTGATACGATCGTCCACCTATAATTTAGCATCTATTTTCATAATAGACTACGTTGACGTTTGATAAATTCCATTTAGTTCATAATGACATAAATTGCAGACCACCAAGTTGATGGAATGTGTATTTCATAACAAATGTACTTGCTTTTCAAGCTATTAACCATTCTGGATACTATCATGAATAATACACGGTCATTCTTTGTATCATAAACACTTGTTTCAAATTAGATACATTCGAATATTTCAGTTCGGTCTTAAGGCGGCTTGCTGTCGTATCGACGCTTTCCTCACAGATGAAAAAAATTTACTGTCTGCATCAGAAAGAATCAAATGTGGAAGTATCATTTGGACGGGTAGGGCAAATGCAGAAGGCTTATGCTGAAACCTACCGTCTGAGAATCACAGGAGTAAAAAGTATAAATCTGACTTGGAGGGAGGAATGTAGATACTATCGTCGTTGTACCTCGTTTTCAACAAATAGTTCCCAAAGATAACTGCTAACAGATCCAGAAGTATGTCTACTAACCTTTCAATCTTAACAATACTGTTTTTCAAAAAGGAGATAAATGACGGATTATAAAACTGGAAATAAAGCCTCAGGAGCATGGAAGAACAAAGGCAGTTGGCACTCACAACAACACGTCTAGAAGACGACAGCATTAAACCCAACACGTATACACACTTGCGTCTAAACTTCTTTGAATTCATTCTTGCACCCAGTAACCCAGACCCATTCTCTTTCTCACGCGCAACCTTACTGTTATCGAGTATAGGAATCCGTTTCTTGATAATGTTCAAATTATTAGAGAAAACACATTTATAAAAAAGTTAAAAACCCAAATATATTTTTAGAAATAGCTGGTCCATAAGATCGTTGCGTTGATACATTTCAGTTTTAGGATATATCTTTCAAGGGAAAGATATTTTTCGCATACTCTCATTTGTTCCTCTATCTCGGAATATCCTGCACGAATCAGAGGCGGATCTTGAGAGGTTTCCGTCGTTTCCACGGAAACCCTCTTCAAAAGTCTACTGAGTGTGAGTTTTTGGATTTTGTCATACTAACTACATACTTAGCTATCTTAAATGTCTCGTAATCCCTTTAATACTACAATAAGACTGTCTTTGTAAAGCCCTCGGGTGCAACAAGAACCAATCTCGCAAACTCTTATTTTCAAGAATTTTCCTGGGAAAGCTTCATCCCAAGCTCACTAGAATGGCGTGTTTATCACGCCAATGTTCACGACGAAAAACATCTACTTACTATCCTCAAACCCCCTTTTTAAAATCCTGGAATCGCCACTGCTAATTCACTCCAGAGCCGGACAAGATAGACAATCGCTTTGTTTTAACACAAGCCTACTGCATTTGCCCTACCCGTCCAAATGATACTTCCACATTTGATTCTTTCTGATGCAGACAGTAAATTATTTTCATTTGTGAGGAAAGCGTCGATACGACAGCAAGCCGCCTTAAGATCTAACTGAAATATTCGAATGTATCTAATTTGAAACAAGTGTTTATGATACTAAGAACGACCGTGTATTATTCATGATAGTATCCAGAATACCAACTACTTGGTTTTAACCAATTTGGTTTTAACCAAAATACCAACCAAAGTACAATCTTAGGAGAATGAAAACATTTAATATTCCTCGAACTAATACCAAGCGTTACCAAAATACTTTTATTCCATCGATGTGCAGCTTGATCAACAATAAACTTTAGAGATTCTATATGTCACAACATTTGTATATGTAGCTTTATTTATACTTATTTTATTGTCTTATATTTTTTCCTAATGTGAATTAATTACGCAATTCAGCTACAGGGCTGCGATGTAATTATTTTAATAAACTATCTATCTATCTATCTATCTATCTATCTATCTATCTATCTATCTATCTATCTATCTATCTATCTATCTATCTATCTTTAGTCATGTAAGAAGTTGTAATAATAAACAAAGCTGTAGTGCAAGGCAATACCAAAAAGGCATGCAACCAAATCTGACGTTAATGTAATCAGAAATCGAATACGAGATTTGATCGGCAAAATGAAATAGTCGGAAGGGAAGATGGGTTAAGGAAGCTGCATACGTACTGAAAGTCAAACTCGAATTTACAGAGAAGCGTAACTTGCAAACTCTATGCAGCTCACTCAACACAATGAGAGCAAAATATTCAGATCAGTTATAACAAGGAGAGCTTTAGCAGGTAAACTGAACTACAGCATGACGAGCCTTGCCCAAACTCCTGCCATTGCGTAATTGCATTAAATATTTTAGGATGTAACTGTACATAGGTATTAATATCTCAATAAAGTATGAAGGACATCATGACATGTGAAATTCATTGTTTATACCCAGAATAAAAAGCTAAGTAGGATCTACTTTTATGTGCACGTTTGCAAAAGTGCTCTTGACAACAGGTTTACCCCATTTAAACTTGCTTCTTACGAAACCGAAAAAGGTAAAAATTTGCAGGAAATAACAATATGCTAAACGTTTGCATTTGTGTCTTGGGCGACTTACGCATCAAATTTTGGATAAAGTTCTGAAAATGTCAATAAAAACATAGTTACTTGATTTTAGTTTCTAATTTTTTAAAATCCAAAACAAATAATTAAGAATTATTTATCTTTCATATGAATTAATAAATTAAGAATCATATCTCTCAATTGCCAAACAGAAGAACTGTATGGGAATTGTCAGGTGTGCATTTTATCGTTATCGGGTTAAAGTCAGAGGAGACACGTAGCTGCTATTCCTGTGTGCGTAATCTCTTAATTCAGCTTTAATTTCTTTATCCCTTGGGAATAGTAGAAGTTTTAATCATCTTTCAATCACGTATCTTCTTAAAATTCATAGAACGCTTAAGCCTGGTTCACACGAGCAATATAAGCATAAGGATAAGATCAATACGAAAACAAAGCATGATATTTGATCTGGGACTTGCCAAGACAAAACAAGAAGAATTTTGCTTTGTTTCGACGTTTTGTTCGGCTCTTGGCTTATGCTTCGACTATGATCTTATGCTTATGCTGATGATGATCCTTATGTCTCAGGCTTGACTTCATTCATTTCTTTAGCCTTTTGTTTTGTCCTTATGCTTATGCTAATGCTGACGTGTGAAAAAGGCCTTTGTCATTTGGCTGTTCTACAATTCAATGAACTCATTGAGTTTGATGTGGATTAGACTCATTTTCATACGATATACAAAGCTATTCCAAAACGGCTTCACATGTCATGTTGACCAAGATATCGATTTTTTTACAAACTTCATCTAAAGTGACTCGCTGCCTTGTACCCTAAGTCATTTGTGAGGAATATTCAGAATGTTGGCGAAATATGGCACTGGAAAGACTGGGGTAGAAAGTAAACGGAGCTAAATAATATATTCGGACTATAGGCTTTGATGAAAATGCACATCAAAACTATTGATGCACCAATGAGTAAACTGTGTCTTTTTCAACTGGTCGTCATTGTTGACTAAAGATTGAATTTGCAATCTGTTATTTTGGTGGCAGTTCAGTTCTGAGGCCCTTGGAACTACTTTATGATTTCATAAATAAAACATTAGCCAATCAATCTGTCATTTATTTTCCAATTTTTCTTTTTCTTGGTCATTTGATTTTCTCTTTAGTCTCGAGGTTAACTTCTCAGGTGCAAATATAACACATAACTTCGTTGATATGAATGAACAGAAATAAGAGTTCGTTTGTTTCAAAACAGGTTCACCAAAAGCGTCATTATGTTTTCAAAACAAATGTCCAAATAAGCTAACAACCACAATTTGATAAAGATATCATTTTTTTATTTTCCTAAATTTTTTTATGGTATTTTATTTTTTTATAGAAAAAAGCCTGCAGTTAAGCTATAAACATACATATATTAAATCTCTTATCACTAATTACTATTATTAAGAAAAACCTCAAATGTTCTTATTGCGGATGGCATCGTTTTGATATTTTAAAGCAGAAATATTGCAAGTGGTTGTTATTTAGTAAAAATGAGCATTACCATCCTTGTGACTATTTACAAGTGTGACAAAAACCTATAAATCTATTTACACGTGATAATAAGTAACATGAGAACTAACCAATAGGATTAAAGTAACAAGATGTAAGGTGACAAGAAAGTAGAGATAAAATTTATTGAAAGACACAATTAAAAGAGGGCCACGTGAAACTAAAATAAAGAAAGGGGTATGGATGAGATGTTCTCGATGAGAGAGGGTCAGGCGGCCCCCTTTTCATTGTGCGTTTCATTTCATTTTATCTCTACTTTCTTGTTACCTTACATCTTGTTACTTTAATCCTATTGGTTAGTTTTCACGTTACTTATCATCACATTACCTTCCTTGTTTTTTTAACTTGTGCCCGGCTTAAGATTTTAAGATTTAATCAAGAAATTTTAATTCTTGATCATATGAGGATGAGCTCTAAAGTTGACTTCAAAATGTGTTGGTTAACTTTCAGAAGATGAACTATGAACTGAAGAGAAGCGGAAATTTTCTTTCTTGCTGAACTTAACATCCAGAGTGGAAATAGAACAACTAAGAACCAGTAACTTCTCCAAACCCTTAAACTTAAAGTCAGTAAAATGGCGTATAAAATGGCATATATTAGTGGTTTGTTATTCAAGCGAACGAGCTGATTTCAAAGAAAGAAGGAATTATTCAGTGGACAGGTACTCTGCAGGAACCAAAGACTTTTACAAAACGATTCAGTCTCATTTAAAGCGATAAAAGGAATGCCTTAAATGAAAATTATGGTAATAAGAGTTTTGAGATTCCTTGGGTGCAATATAGACGACCTCTGAGCTCAATCCAGCTGAGGGAACATAAGAAAGTCGTAGGAAAATTATTTGTGCTTAAACTTTAGTGATTCAGTTGGATTTTAGCTCTCGAACGCGGAAATCTGGACTTGCAATCTACGGATAGAGCTAAGAAAAATTTACACAGGGCCAATCGTGAGTGGGCTGTATAGCCGTGGCAGAGACGGCATTTTAAAATAGTATTAAAGAGCCCAACAAATAAACATGTCTCTCTTAAGGGCAACTTTTTTGTATATACTTTTTGCAAATACTATCCCCCGTTCTCGTGCAATTTAACCTGTTTAATTAAATTTAATATATATTTTAATCTGCTTATGGGGTGTACTCGTGCTTCCATTGTGCCTAGACGCTACCCTATTGCTAAGTGGATCACTACGTTCAATGGTGGCGGAATGGTCGGTGAATCAATGGAACGCTTTAGAATTCATATTTGCGTAACATGAAGGTGAAGAAGTCAAGATGAAAACTTGACTTTTGAGATGTTCGTCCTTTAGGCTATTCTTGCTACGTTCGGTATTTCCTTGTTTAATGACATCGTTTGCTTCGAGTTTGTTAAAGTCCTTCTGGTGTGAAGTTTTGGAAAATGATTTTGATGAAACGTAAACTTTTCTTGTCCGCTCTTGTTTTACTCAGCTCGATATAATTACAAACACGCTTCCAGTGTTATTTCCATGAATATTGCGCAATCCTTTGTTTTCGATCTATTCTAATTGCTTCATAAGAGATTAAACAAAATACTTTAAAAAAACTCATCTGTTTGTTCAATATGATTTAGCATCTCAACAAAGACTGAGGAAGATTACAAAGGTGTGAAAACAATACCTCCATCAATCAACCTTTATAACTGATATCATTCTCCCAGTAGATATACCTCGTTCTCCTTGATACTGACTACAAACTAAATCTACAGTTGAATAATTTAACTCCTGCACTAAATGTTAACTCCCTAAGAAAGTCAATGAGTTATGCAACCAATATTCATCTCGAGATTAAGGCTCAGATTTCTCATGTTCTCTAGCAACTCAGGCCTCACATTGTCTTTAAATCGTAAAAATTGCTTTCATTATTGTTCGGCGTTGTCAGTGGAATTATTCTACTACGTATGAGAGAGAAAACGTTTCATACTTAGTTTTAATTAATAGACGGATAGCAAGACGGATTTATTGCAACTGCACTAAATTTTTAATTTTTTGAAATAATTTCCTCATAACAATGGATAAAGCGTCTTATTCCCTTTTAAATCCGAAAACACGCCATCCGGATTTGATGTAGTTAATTTGAAGACAGAAGGCCAATATCCTAAGATGAACATTCATGACGTTCCACATGTCTTGCTCTTATAACCTCGAAAGAAGCAGTGTCGAACTAAATTCTATTTGAGAATGAGCTCGATTCAGCCTGTGCTTCTACTGGCTTGAAACAGACAAATATACTTTGTGTGTGTTGTCAAATTTTGCGGAAATTGTGTTAAAAGGTAAGTATAAAAAGTCTTTTATATTTCCCTCAAATAAGAAAACAGTCTGTCTGTCTCTGTCTGTCTCTATGTGCCTGTCTCTCTCTGTCTGTCTCTATGTGCCTGTCTCTCTCTGTCTGTCTCTCTCTGTCTGTCTCTCTCTGTCTGTCTCTCTCTGTCTGTCTCTCTCTGTCTGTCTCTCTCTATCTGTCTGTCTCAGTCTGTCTCTGTCTGTTTCTTTCTGTCTGTCTCTCTCTGTCTGTCTCTATCTGTCTCTCTGTCTCTCTCACACACACGCACAATTCAAAAACTGAATTCATGTTAGTAGGTTCGAGATACAAATTGGATCAACTGGTAAAAATACCTGAAATAAGAATGGGTAATAATTCCGTAAGAAGGGTATTTAAAAGTAAATCACTAGTAATAATAATAGACGATGTACTTCTTTGGTCGACCTACGTTGCTGACACAACGAAAAAAGTAAATAAAGCTATAAATAGTATGAAACAAATACGACTATTTGTTCATCGTTCCCTTTTAAATACAATATACAAATGTCTTATACAATCACTGTTTTATTACTGTGATGTTGTGTGGGGCAATTTATCCAAAGGCTTGGTACAAAGTTTACAATAACTTCAATTTCGAACTGCGAGAATTAATACCCAATCAGATTATCATGCACGTTTACGTGATATCCTGAAAAGTCTTTTTATTATTTAAAAGATTTATTTGTTCCAGAAGATCAAGTGCACTCTTACAATTTGAGAAATCATGATGTCAATTTATCATTACCAAAGCCCAAAACTGATTATTTGAAAAAAAGTTTTCATTAGGATGGAGCCAAGTTATGGAATAATCTTGCAAGTGAATTAAGAAATAATACATCCCTCAATTTATTTAAAAAATGTTTAAAAACTCATGATTGGTCTCACTTTTGATTTGACACTATTTTAATATTGTTGTTTATTTAATTCATACATATCTACAGTATCTATCTATCTATATATATAAGAAGTAAAATAGACAAAAGTTTTTGCCGTCGCTACTCTGAGTTTCACGCGTTCAGGCGATCATCAGGCAACTGAAAAATAGAGCTGTATCGCTCTGTCTCTCTGTCTCTCTGTCTGTCTCTCTGTTTCTCTCTCTCTCTCTCTCTCTCTCTCTCTCTCTCTCTATCTATCTATCTATCTATCTCTCTATCTATCTCTGTCTTCCGGAGAATGATGGGTTTACTGTTTCGGTAGTTCTGTTCATCTCACAAGATACACGCTGACAAGTTCTTCCTTTTCACCGAAACAATGCAACAGATGTTCCATTGGTGCTTGCTGAGAAGTTCGTTCTTTTCCCTTGCACAAAAATGCTTTGGAAGCCTGGAAGGACATCCCATTCTCATGCTTAATTGTCCTATGGTCAAATATCACTGGAAGGAAAACTGAGCAGTGTCAAGTAAAATAGTTTAACGCTTCAACCTCGATCAATATACGAGACAAGGATGAGATCTTTCCGAGACATCCAATCTTGAACTCCTCAGAGTGTGGGATGGCGCTGGTTTGTGTTCAGATTAGATATATAGACCTGACAGCCAAAATTATTTAACTCTTTAAATGGCATATTTTTTAATCTTCCGCTGACGATTCAAATACTCTGGTGTTAACCGGTGTAAACTATATAATAAAGTTGAGAAACAGCAAATGAGGCAGCAAAAGGCAGTGGTGGCGTGGCTGTCAAATAGAGGCCGGGGAATGAGAAGCTAAGGGCCCACTTTTCAGGGCAGAAGGGTGGGGTGAGCAGACTTCTGCCAAAAAAAGTACGATGTGAATTGAAGACGCGAAAACCTTAAATTCAGTAAGACAAAAACTTAGAAGAAACACTTCATGAACTGACATCATGAAATAAGTTTATAGTGACACGCGTCGATAATAAAATATAAATGATTAAAGTAACTCCCCTGCAGGGTCTACAGGAGTTTTAAATTTCACACCTCTACATAAAACGTCACGTTTATGCTAAATATGCACGTCACCTAACACACTATAGGAGGACCTTCTGCCTACTAGTCATTTGGGCTCACCGGGAAATGTCCCGGTGTCCCCATGGGCCACGCGGCCACTGGCAAAAGGTAAAGAAAACATGACAAGCTTAAAATTGCTGTTATAAAGATAGATTATCTGGCTCATATCCAACTTAAAATCCGCATCAAACTTAATGCAAATAAGCCAGAACAAAATCTATTTCTTCGCTTGTGTTACGTTCGAATCATTAAAAGTTGAGGGTATGGCTGTGGCTCGAGTCACCTTCGCCGAAATGAATTTGGTCAGAACCTATTTCATTTCTGGCATTTCTTAAAATTAACTATAGACAATAGCAAAGTTAAAACTAGAACCAGATCATCTGTAAGCAGTTTTAGTGCTCACCTGAGGTACACCCAGTGTACTATCATTGAGTATTGCCAGGATTTGGTCATTTATAAAGCAAAACTAAGTAACATCTTTTTAAGTAACCAGTATCTTATTCAACTAGTACACAATACCTCTTAAAAACTACAAACGTATGTCACCAAGGGAACAATGCTGAACTTATAATTGTCTCTTAATCACCTCTTAATCACGATTAGAGCTATGGAATCATGTTGCAGCATGTTGACTGAATCCACGTTTGATTCGTACGTTACATTCAAAATAATAACACCCACAGCCTAAGTGAATGAAACGTGTATCTGCCAATGCAAATTTCAAGATATCAATTCGACAATAATGCATCCTCTACCAAAACACGTCACCGTCTAACCGAGAGAAATGTTGAAATCGATTTCCATTCTGACTAAGAGACATAGACATAGGAGTCACATCACTAGAGGTACTAGAGCGAGATTTAGCGAGTTCCGTGAAGCATTCATCCAAATAGGTCTCACTGTTCCATTCAGAATCTAATCCTCGATCCACGGGACAACACATCACTGTCGGCAAATTCCATTTTGATTGTTTGTAGTTGTGGTCAAAACACTTTTGTTCTTCCTGCACAAGAAAAGCAGTCGATGTGCTTAGATATTTTGTGCTTGATTTATCATTGCCAGTCAATTTATGAGAAGGTACTTCCTCCTCTCTATAGTCTCTTCTCTCTATAAAACAGAAACAGGAAAAAGATTGTTTCGCTCCAGGAAAGTCACGTTATGGAACGACCTTGATCCGGACCTAAAGGACATCAACTCGATCACCAAGTTCAAATGAAGTTTGAAAACACACTAGACAGACAAATAACCTGCAGCATAGATCGTAGTATAGAGTAGGACACCGTTTTCACTTCTTTCATCAGAGCATGCATAAATTTTTGTGGTAATTTTTTTTTAACGTAACGATTGTAATTGATTGTTGAAAATCCTTTTTAGGATCAACCAAATAAAGAATGAAATGAAATGGAAATGTTATTGCCAACATTAAAATTTTAACTAGCGTACGTCAACCACAGTCGGTTTTTCCGATGTATTTGAGAAACTAAAACCAGCAGAAATGAAATTGTAGACGACCTGAAAATTTTCTACATCCCACTAAAGTTTTTATGCCATGTTTGGTTGAATTGTTGTTCTTTGCATATTGACAGATCTGCACAAGGAAACAGGATTGCCAAACTTTTTAAAGACAGAAGAGATTGTTCGATTTGCGCAAAGAATTCCACACAAAAGGAAGAATGTTGCCTACCTAACGAACGTATTTGAACGATATGAAATTGAAAATATCGTTTCTTCGAGGGTTAATGAAGACGAAACATCGAAAGCTCTTAACATGCTTCTCCTGTATAAAGATAAGCAAGGCACCAGAAAAAAGCTGAGTAATGCTCTCAAGGAGCTTAACGAGTTTTCACTATATCAAAAAATACTCTCTGGATATTTTATTGATGAAGATGATGGATTGTAAGGTGGTGGTAGGGAATATCGTTGACAGCTCTTCCATATTTCATTTCGTTTTTGAAAAGTTTTAGATTTGATTGATAATCGATGAAGCCACAATGAGTCAACAGGAAAGCAGTTAATCGGAAATCACGTACATCTTTAACTCTTTCCCAGCGAGACAATTCTTGTACTATTTTACTCGGGCTAACGCTAGACAATTTTACTGTTGGTATTAGAGCGCCCGCCGGGAAAGACTTAAGGCCATTAAATGAAGTTCCTCAAAACTTTGTATGAAAACGTATCTCACGACACCAAACATCACATCACCAAGCACCCCATTGCTATGGCAACAATTCTTAGTGAGGTCTCACCTGAAAAACAAAATTATCCTTTTTAATGCGTTTTGAGCTAACTAAAAATAAATATTTTTGATTTAGGTTTTTTAAGGGATCGCTGACATTGTACATTAGTATTGTGAAACAATTTTGATGCAGCAGTATTTTGTTAAATGAAACGCATTCACTTGAAAAGTTTCAAACGATTTTATGACACAGTTTTAAAGATAAATATAATTTTTCAACATTATCTCATTAATTATTAAACACTGCAAATCGTAATTTTCCCGAAAACATAATCATAAACTTAATTCTTTTCAGATTTCTCATATACTAGCCGGCTTGCAGCCCAAAATTTTGAAAAGCTGAAATTTTGAGGGATCCTTGTGGTAGTTAGCTTATTTTTAGAATACAACGTGATGCAGCAAAATAACGGCCAATAGAATATTTTATTTGGAAGTTCAAGCTAAACTTCAATTATTTACACCATGTAAAACTACACAATTTATATAAAAAAAGTAGTGTTGTAAATTTTATGTTCCTAAATATACAGGACATTAGAAGACTCCAGCTTTCATGCGTTAATAACCAAATTATATGGGAAATGTTGCTCAATTTATTGTACAATGTGAATAATTTGTTTCATCAAAAGAATCACTTTTGCTTTTCATAAATCGTATTTCCTTAAATTCGTTGCAAATAAAATAATGCTCTTAACTATTAAAATTGATTCCCAACTTTTTTCTTCCCCTTTTCATTTTATATTTTTATTGTATTTTTTCTTAAAATAATCCTAAAATTTTTCCGTGTTTTCGTATTCAGAGATAACACAGACTGAAATAATCCCCAGTGTTTTCTTGACAAGAAACTCAAATAACTGCTGATGTAATTCATAGTGTCCCTAACCCTATTCACCAATCCCTATTCTGTACGTTTTCCTAAGGCTCTCCTGATGGTGAAACTCGAATTATCTCGCGTTTTCTGTTGATATTCGATGTGATTTTTTTTCTACAGTCACTTCTTTCCACGATATTGAATGTCTCCATGTTTTAGTTACCCCAAAGGTCTTTCTGATGCCAATACAGCTCTATTTCTCGTTTTTGCTCGATGTGTTGTTACAAACAGTGACGTCGTGGCCGCAAGGGCATAGGGACCTTGCCTCCCCGATAAACGTTTGAATTGGAAAAATTTATTTCATATACATTATGGCGAAGGACAGTGCATAATACAGTCAAAATATATAAAGAATGGCGGGTGGTAATGCTCAGTTACTGCTAACGTTCGTCATACAGTGGGAGGAGAAATTGTCATAAACTTATAAAAATTCATAAACTCATAGAAAATCATAAAACGATGGTGTTATCAGCGTTAAAAGAGGTTTCGGTTACAAGAATTTTTTAAAAATTCGGAGTTATAATGCCTCTTAAAATAAGCATACCTCACACTAGATAGATCTCCTTGTCGGAAAATTTAAGAATTTGGTCTCCCATATCGACAACGTCCCACAACGCCATTGGTTAAAAAAAATATTTCCAATAATCCTGTCAAAAACATATAGGTTTCCCTGACGAACAATCTGAACTCCGAACATTTCTAAATTTTCTTCAAGCCGTTTAATAGGACGAATTTGTTGGGCTTTTTGCGTATTTTCTCAACAGTAAAGCTAAAATGATTCGCTAATTCTCATTCAGAATTATTTAAAAGTTGTATAATAATCGCACAATATTTTTCCGGCTGAAAACCTGAATAATGTCAATAAAATCCAGGGGCTTTATACAGAACTCCCGGGAACCAGAAGAACATAAAATTTGCTCTCAGGAATACCTTATGCTTGTGGGCCGTAGGTCGTGCATTAAATGTTACTGGAAATTTTGGAATAAATTATAATAATTTAACTATTACAATTACTGTCGTGATAGATTTTCTGACACATTCTCTACGTCATCTTATCTACAGTGATGAGTTATGTTTACAGTGTATTGCTCAGCTTGACTACATGATGAACAGCGGTAAAATTCTTTCCAGCATCGTCTTCCATCGTGAGTTCGTTGTCAGAATACCACGTGGTGTCGTCATAGTACAGTATTACCTGCAGCGGCCTTTCAACCTAACAGACATGCACCGTCGGTTAATTGGATTACGCTAACCCTGAAGGCAGTTTTCAAAATTGATTATATTTTTTGTTCCACGTTCTCCGACTTAAATCTGTGGTCTTATTTCAAGCGAACAGTTAGTCGTGCGCTATTTGATTTATTTTCTCTCCTATAAATGGTTCTGATGTAAAACACAAATTCTCTCTTTTATAATTAAAGACTGAAATGGAGTGTTAAAATTGATTAAACATTAAAACAGAATTTTGAGGAGTTTATATTGACGCGAACGAGCCCTCCTGGTAGGCGGACTAGCCATAGAAGGAAGGCCGAGCGAATCTACTGGAACGATATACCAACTTAACCTCAAAGGCCATTACCGCTTGATAGGCCGAGACTTATAGATTTATCATGAATGTAACGCTGGTGAAGTGAAAGCTTTCGTGGCTCAGTTGGAAGAACGGGCATTATTTTGTAGTTAAGAGTTGGCATTAATTGGCCTCTTTTGTTTTAGTTATTCTGATTTTTTGGCAGAAATATGATTTTAAATATGATTTTAAAAATTATTAGCCCAGTAAGGCATGTCATGATTAAAACTGCTACGGTGACGACAATAAGCAAATACCTATAAATTTTCGCACTTAAAGAAACCAGAGATCGTTTTATATCGCATTGTATTCTTGATGTATGTATATCGAACTGTAAAAAGCTTCTACATAAAAGGCTTTGTTGAATGGGTTGATGTCAAACTGACCTGAAAGTTTTCCCTTTCTATTAGTTAACATAGGCGTGAATAAAGAAAGTGTAGGGTGATCTTGCAACTCTAATCGTGACGATTATATCGAGAACCAGGATTTGATAAAACTAATCTTGCACTACTTTTTTCTTGTTTGTTCCACCTGATTACAGCGGTACACTCACAAAACCATCCCTAGAGAACTAAAATTCTAAAACCAATTGCCACACTCATAACATGGTTGGGAAACCCAGCTCTAAACTTGTACTATTCGACTTTGCAAACAGTCCAACACCCTGCAGTGTTCTGAGTAAAGCTGTATATAGAAGATGGACGGAGTAACGTATGCTATTGGAAGTTAGAACTATGCTTACTTTATGCCTTTACGTTCTATTGTATGAAGGTCACCGTAGTTGATGGTAACTATTTTACTGTGGCTAACGATAGGCCATGCTTCAAACAAAAGACTAAACACCTGTAGCATATAAATACGTTCCTATAATAGTGGCGTTCAAGTTGTGTTTTCGTATGGTGCCAACTATTTAACTGTGCCTAACGACCGATTATTTTAATGAACAAAGATGAAACACTTCTATTGCATAAAGGATGAACTGTCGAAATTGAACTTATGGCGAACTCCCTGACGAAAGCTTCCACTCGATATCAATCCTATTGCACGAAAGCAACGCGTCTTTAACTTCTGTGACAAGAATTCGATTCCATCTACGTACAATTAACCGATTAAAGATACTTTAGTCTTGTGAAAAGAGTATTGTCCAGTATGCCTCAACCAAATACCGAAGTTTTTCTTCAGGTACTCCGGTTCTCGCTTACAGTAGCATTGGATCAAAGAGGTGTTCCTTTGATGAACCTCCTGCAAGGTTGTTAAGTTGCGACTCAGAGGGTTGTCCTGGATAAACAATACATACTTAAGCCCAGACAGCACTTGCAAAGCATGGCTGAGTAGTCTTTGCTATTCTCTTAAAAAAGTCTAATGGTCGATTTAAAAATAAATCGACAAAATCCAATTTTGACTTTTTTGGATTCATGCCCAACTTTGTTTCTACTCTGGCTAACACCAGACGATTATTCTCGCCAAGGGTAGACCTCTTGGACAGGAAAGCGTTAAAAACTATCTCCTTAATGGCTACGGCTGTGGCCAAAAGAGTATTTTTTCCTTCTTGCAAGAGATTGAGCTTTTAAGTTGAACGTTGTCGATGAAAGTTTGATACAAACAGCTGATCAACTCAAAATAATCTCGCTGACACGAATGTTACTCCTTGAATTCAATCCAAGTAAAGAAAATCAGCTTAATTTTTTTAAGCGCGTGGTTAAGGCACAATTGGAGGAAGACTTAAAACGAGACGTAACGTCTCCAGCTGAGATAGACCCACCAATTTCCTGTTATTCTAGATGTGAATTCTTTCGTGAGTTTATTCGTGTATAGAAACTCATGCAACCCCTCGTGCGACACCCGTTTAAGAATATCTCATCGGAATTATTTTGAAGAAGGGGATTTGAATTGGAAGGGCAGCAAATTTAAACTGCTTCTACACTCTCTACACATGAGTCTGTACATTACATGCACAATATATTGCCAAAACGAATGCAGAAGGATTTTATTGGCATATTATCGGTATGTATTATATCCGTTACTAAAACAAAGATATTATTCTTGTTTTTGAAGAATCTTTAGATTGAAAAATGCATTAATTGTCATGAACCGTACATATTTTATTTTAACATTGAGTAATTCTTGGACTGTAGTTTGAATCTAAATTATATTTATGCTTCGCTTCAATTGATGAAGAAGTGGAACTGTGGCTTAACGTACATCTCCACGATTCTACATTATATATATGTTTCGCTGTAATGACGAAGAAGTGGAACTTTGGCTTAAGTTTGGCTTAAGTTATTGTCCTTGTCTCTACCAAAACACATCATCTTGAGATGGTGGGAAGTGCAGAAGTCTAGTTTCAGTTTGAATTTCGGTTGCAAAAGGAAACATATCGGTAGAGCTGGAACGAGAGATAGCAAGTTTGGTGAAACCATCATCCAAGTCAGCCTCGCTATTCCTTTGTTGGTCCATGGGACAATTAGGCACGCTTGGTGTATTCCAGTTTGGAAGTTGATGGCTGTTGACAAAAGGATCTCGTGTTATTTCTTGTGAAAGACTTGGTTTCCACCTGTTTGAGGAGTTCAACGTTGATTTATGGGTATTTGTCGATTGATCAAAGGGGCTAAGCTTTTCTCCACAGTCTTCACTATACGAGTCACTGTCACTTTCATGTCTTCGCCTGGTCATTTCAGCCCCCAATTCAAAAAGCTCAATAAAAATTTGATAAAGACGTCTTGCTTTCTCTTTGTTTTCGCAAACTAAAACGTGTGCCTTGATCCCTGGGTCACTTTCTTCTTTACCAACAAGAATAAAACACTTCGAGTAAGCTTGGATACTATCACCGTAAATTATTCCCTTTATGTTGCACATTTTAAAACGCGCTTGAGCTCTACTTTCTCTTCCGTGGAGTATTACTTCATTTAAGTCAACATTGAGTCGCAGCAATGACGACTTTTTCATGCGAAACTTGGTGACTTGAGTTTTCAAGAACTCCTTCAACGACTGGTTTGTCTTTTCAGAATCTTCATAGTAGCATATAGATGCAATGTAATGTACTATAAACTCCGAACGAGCCACAACGTTGTCCTGATCATGCTCTTCTAAGCTGGCAAAACGGTATCTCCTCCACATAGCGTTTTATTCGTTCACCTGACACAGCCGTGAGTTGTTTCAATCGATAGTTGGGCAGCGAAGAATGCGGAATGCTCTTAAATTCTGCACATAATATACTTAAGCAATCTTAAGCCAATTAACATGACGTTAATAAACATATATGCAAATATACTTAATTACCATTCACATCTTTTCGACTTTCCGGAGATAATTTTAAATTTAAGCATTAATCTCGGAATAACTGGGATAAAGGCGCTTGGGATGTTTATAGGTGCCATTTTTGGAAATCTCACATAAAATCTTGGAAATAAAAACATTTCAGCATCATAAAAGGGACAATATGCGGAGCACGAAGAAATAATTTAGACACAAATCATATTAATTCGTGTCTTAAAATGACCGTGGTAAATTCCTCATCCAGACGCGGATTAATTCAACGCACATAGACGCTTGGTTATTAACCGGGTAGATGTCTGATTACTTAGAGAGTTGATATATACGAAAGCCTGAAAATTAATTTAGGTGGTTGAGCCAAGAGATTACTATATAGATAGTAAGCACTTGATGTCATAGCCACGATATCGGTGTTCTTCAATAAAAGAATTTTAATCATCTTCCGCCGCCATGCCTTTTGTTATTCAAGTCTCTGGGGAATGAGTGCATACACTCTGATCTGACTAGGTCCATTTCATGCAAGGAATACTTCATATACGGCGTTATCGCTTGAAAATTTAGAGTGATGGCGTCGGTCGACGGGCAAGATCACTCGCCACCGTTAATCGCCACTTTATGATTACGGCATCATGACAAAGCGTTCCAGAATTTAAACAAGGACTTCCCAAAGAACATTTCGACCTCATTGTCTCCGATTTAAGTCTCAAAAGAAAAACCTTTATTGAATTGACTGTATAAAAGACAACATGTCAACATATAAATATACTAGGATCATATCGATTCTTCTCAAGTAATTTAAAGGATTCTATGCATGGCTGGGCCGCGACTACACCAAGAAAAACTGGCTACATTTCGTGTACATCTTTTCAAAGAATTCGGGAAAATTTCCCGAGACAAATTGTCTTAGTTAATTTGCGTTGAACGATTTTGCAAATATATCAAAGAAACTGCCCCTGTTACCTGCCACTTTTTTGTCATTTATTACTCTATTCATATTAATGCTAGCAGATCAAAACACTCTGTGGTAACTCGTTGCAGTTGATTCCAGTGGCGCACCTAAGAGGGGGAGGGGTCTAAGAAGGCTTACGGCCCTCCCTTAGCAGCCACAAAAAGATGTCTATTTGTGTCCACGAAAAACAAAAAATAAGAAACCTAACGTAAAGCTGAAAGCAAGAGAGAAAACGACGGCCGTAAAATACGAGAAATTCTCCGCCTATGTAAGAGGACTGTAAACTTATAATGCCAAAATTATCCTTGTAGAGACTCTGAAATACAGGGCCTTTTTAAACTATATATCTGGGGGTGCAGATGCGCCCTAGTGATTGGATTTGCCTCACCCTAGCCAACGTACTACGGTCCCTGGGGATTGGGAAAATTATTTGCTGTTTAATCAGTTTTCATGTTTGCAAGTAAAGGGAAAATTTCCTTAAGTTTTGATTTGCTGAAGAATGTTGATCTATCAGTTCTTCTATTCATTCAAAGAAGAAAATTTATTGTGCAAACTAGCCTGAGAAAATCAAGCCCCATCTCATGCGTGCGTTTATATCACCGAAGTGTGATTATTTTCACCAATAATTTTTGATTTTTTCCCCGCCTCTCTGCTGACGAACTCGCTAAATCCGTTTGATTACTTTTCCCTAAAATGTGTTTTACTTTTATTTTGCAGATTTTAAAATGAAAATACACCAAAACGCATCTCAAACTGACATATAATAAGAAAAATTCACCTCCCCCAGAACCCTCTAACCTTCCCCACTCGCACCATTCATGTGGACGGACTACGCTAACCGCAAATTTGACATCCCATATTTCACAGCAATTTTTACTTCCCCCCTCGACAAAGTGAAAATTCCTTAAAAAAGGCACTGCTAAAATATAAAATGTTCCTGGGGTAGCTTGCTGCCAGAGCCTTCAAGTTGAGGCTGATTTACAATCCTAGCCCCCCTCTTACAAAAATCCTGGGTGTGCCGTTCTTTGATTTTAGTATTAGTTATTGTTTGCAAATCAAAAGAACGCTCGAAATAAGTTGCTTGCATTAAACTTAAATCTCACATTTGAGCAAACCATTCTACATACTTCATTTTAACCGGATAATACCGCATTCGTGGCTTCCAAGTAGAACAGAAGTATTGATGTTTCAACAGATCCGTTCTCAGGAAGCACTTCTTTTTATAATTTAAGTACTGCATCAGTTGAATAAAACTATGATAAAAGACTTCTTTGTACCTAATAACTTATTCAGTAAGATTCTAAATATTTGTGTAGAAATAGAATGCCAACATTTTAAGGTAGGAGTTAACTTGAGTTTTGCCAATAAAATTTGTATCGGATTGCCCATGTGAGATGGGAAATTTGTCGATTAAATGTCCCTAAAGTAAACTTACAAGACAAGAGAATTCTTCGTATTAGTAAAATGAGTGAAAATTAATGGTCAAAAAGTCCTTTCTCTTCGAGGCAAAGGCATTGCAGGTAAGTCAAAGTCGTCAATTCTTCGCCCACCTTTGTAGTTCTGACGTCTGAAATTTTTTTCGGCTTTTGTCGTTGTTCAGAGTGATACCATATGTAAGTGTATATAACGCTGTATGGATAGTTTTTAGCCCTTTCCTGTTCGATACGACTCATCCTGACTAGTAACATACTCTGGCGTTAGCAAGTATGAAATTAAAAAGTCTGTTTCTGACCGGATGTGGTTAAACATTCGGTTCAGCAGAACAGAGGTATTTAAAAACAATTATTTTGTACGAAAATGTCGTTTGAAAGGTCATTTACCGTTTGTATGAAGACTTATCTGGATTATAAAATTTTAAAAGACACTTAAGCTTATTTTAAAGACATTTGTAGTAAGATTAACAGTTACAAGTTTTATCAAGACTCAGTCTTTCCTGTCGAGTTTGCTCAGTTGTTTCAGCTCTTCTGGTGGCCAAAAATTACTAGTTAACGATTAGATTATTCGCTCTCGATTTCTATGAGATGATAGTTGACGAGGGCGAAGCCTGAGTCAACTATCACTTCATAGAAATCGAGAGCGAATAATCTAATTGATTTAATAGAAACACACTTTGCAAAGAAGGTTTTTCGTCTTCTCTGGGATTCCACTTTCAAGTAAGCATTCTAATTCGGCTTGAGAAACTTCACAAACACGAGAGAGGGGGAGCCATTTTTGCTACTAGCTATCTATCGACGAATAGATAGTGAGTAGTGTAGCCAATCAGAATGCAGCATTTGCAATAGTACTACACTAAGTTTCTACTAATTGCTTTTATTTTAATCCTTGATTTTCTTGCCTAATCTCTTCGCCTTTTTGTTTTGTTTTTTTTCTGTCGTTGTGATTGGTTGAATTTTCGAATTCCCATTGTTAGGTGACATTTGCTCCGTTATTTTGGCTGAATTTTCCTTGAATGATTCTCATTTCACAAAATGCAAATAGCCCCTACACTTAACGGAAGGAATCTATCCAATTACGTTGTCAGTTCTTTGTACTGGTAATGACTTCTCGATGCATGTTGGAACGTGTATTATTTGTTTTGAAAATTAATGATGGAGTTTTATCGTCGAAAATCAGCAATCTTCAGCATTGATTTTGTCGAGGGTGAGAAAACTTGAACAGGAATTTAAATACTGAAACCCTTTACCGTTTTCACCCATTCGTTGAGAATGACAAGTACAATTATACACTGCCCACAGGTAAGCCGTCTTATTTCCTTGGCGTCTTTAGACTTGGTCTTCACTCAAGTGATTTTAGCCGTCGGTAGAGAAAGCTGGCTTGGTTCTTATGATTGATAAATAGCTAAATATCTTCCGTTATTGTCAGAATCATTATAGATGAGTAAATTATTATTTTATCAGATGTTCATGGCTTGAAATGAAAGCATTTACTACCACCATTTACTCAAGATTAAACAATGAAATGCATTTGTAACTTCAATTTATCTTTCTTCCTTTCTCGGTGTGTTTTAGTGTTTGTCAGATAATGAGCTTTATCAAAAATTCATTCTAAGAATTCTCAGTAATTTTACAAAGATAAATGGTTTTCTGTGTGCAGTAATGACACAATGATGATTTCGAGAGTGACGCAATCTAATTGATGAGTTGACAAGCTGGAAAGAAGTACGGAATAGTTATTCATTTCTCACGGTCATGAATTTCACAATTGGCCCAAAACTAATTTCTGTCGATGGCCCACGTAAAAGGTTATAAAAGGTTGTGAAACTTGGGGTTGACATATGTGAGTCAAGGTAACTAAGTGCTTAGTGACCGGAGATCGCTCAATTCAAGGGAAACATATCGCCATGACAATGGCAATTTGACCTTTTACGTCCGAAATCTTTTGGTAAATTTTAAATAAAAATAAGAATTTGTAAAAGGTAGTATATCTACTTAGAGTAAACCAAATTGGTAATAATTATTCAAGTAACTATTCTTGGCTAAATCAATAACAACTGCTCATAGTTTGTACAATACATAAATGCGTTCATCAGTAAAAATTCCCCGACGGATTGTTAATTTTTCCCGACAGGCGGGTAAGGTTCCCCGCCGGGAAAGTTGTAGCCCCCTCTGCTCCTTCTCTGGTACCATCCCTGCCATAGTGCCTGTAGTTTCTAAAATGTCTCGGAGATACAGTTTTACCTTTTGGTCATAATTGACGTATAAAATTATCAATATTATGAAATCTAACGCATGGTTTGCAACAGACAGTTTTTCCTTCTAGAATTAACTCGATCAAACGTTATTCAGGGAATAAGTATTTAAGCCTAAGAAAAAATAATTCCCATATTAGCCAATAAAACATTCAAAAAAGCAGCACAAATTGGGAATTTTTCCACCGGAGCTTAAATTCGAACTTTGAAACCTCACCTGCATTGAATATATCAAAAATATATGAGAGTTGAAACAAGTAAATATAAGCATCCCTAAAATTATAAATCACTAAACCACGATACTCCATGTAGAGTTTATTTAGAAATATGGAAATTACTCTCAGGAGATCCTCTATTAACACATTTTTACCATTCTTCAAGCTATTTTTGTCCTCTCGATATCTCCGTGACATGTACTTGTAGCCATGGAACATTGATTTAACGATTTTTCTTAGTCAACTTGAATTCACAACCTGACCAATTGCTCTGTCCTTTTGCAGAGACACGAGTGATTTGCCAGTCATTTAACTGGGTTTGAGTAGTGGACCTAGTACCAAATGAAGTCATCTCTAGCTGCCTAAATTACATAGCCATCGCTATGACTCTTTAAAGCAAACAAGAAACCGAAGTAGAATTTCTGAGAAAGATCACATTGTGATTTTCTTTAGAAATTCTACTTTGTCAATGTTTTCTGGTAACCTTGTTTCTCAATGATGCGACATAAAAAATACTTATCCAGTATATTACTCAAGGTAAGCAAGTTAGTGAAAGTCATGCAGGCAAGTTAGAAAATCTTAAAAGACACCAAATTCAAGAAACGTCAAAATAATTTTCTTTCCCATTACCTACAATCCTCTCGCTAATTCCAGTACGACAGGTGTAGAGTACTTAGAAACAACGTAAATTCTTTCTCTGCCTTTTCTTGCCTCTGTACCACGAAACCATGCTGTATAAGAGAAACAAAAACCCCACAGCATGTGAGCAACATGAGATTGTACAAGCAAATCTGTCAATTGGTTGAAAAAATTATGTCATCGGGCAACTAAAATCATGTTGTAGGAACTTCATACGTTAATACTTTGATCCCTGAAGACGGCAATTGTCGTCTTTATGAATTTTACTCTGGCTAATGCCAAAAGATTTTACTCATAAAGTGGAAAGCCCAGCAGGCTTCAAAGGTTTAATGAGTGATGCAAGCATTATTGGATTTGTTGGTTCATCTTATAACAATCCGTACACCGTCGCCAAGGTATTCACAAATCTCAAACAATCGATTTCTGCCAACAACTCGTTGACAGAAATTGAAAACAGACATTCGTTTGAACGGTGGGCGCAATATCAGTTCTCTTATTTACCAACATAAGCTAAATTGCTAATAGCGGGCTAAAAATAGACAATTTCCATTTGGAATAATAATTTAATTTTTTAAACGTTTAAGAACCTGGCTATTTGGGGACCAAGAAAGCCCTTAAAACAAATAAAAAACAAAATGTCGTCCACTCCGAGTGCATTAAGGCGTGCTTTTAAACTCAACAAACCACCGGGCAAAGCCAACTTCGCGGGATAAAATATGATTATAATGTTTTTCGGGAGCCTTGACGGGTTGTTACAGAATTTGGATTGATAAATGCTTATGTGCTATTTTTGTAATGTCCTAGATATGCACTCTTAGGAATTTTAAATAAAACAATAATAAAAATTGTATGCCCTGTAGATTTTGCCATATAAAATCTATGCAAGTTCGCAATCTTAAAAAAACATATCTGTTCAGGGATCCATGATCATGCTTGTTGGCAATAGTTTGCTTAATATCCGGTGATAGGAAGAAAACATCGTTAACACATCTTGATATCGGCAAGACTAATCAGTCAAGTAGCTTTATTGCTATGAATGAAGGTATGTAACAAGTTTTATACTTTATATAAGTAAGTGAGCATAATTTCTGATGAATTCCAAGTAAATGGCTACTTTCGAAATACAAAGCAAGTGGATATACCACATCAAAGTAAGACGCAAACTCTGAAAAACACCATCTTTCATCAAAAAAAACAAAACATGTTGTTTTTCGGAGTTTGCTTCTTGCTTTATTTCCTAAAATTGTTGGCTGGTAATAGCTTTTAGATATCACATTCATGGGTTGGAGAACACTTTTTACTCTCGGACAAAGGGCCTTTGTTGGAAACGTTAGATTTCTTTGAACTTATTATATTCAATGGTAGTTACGTTTACATTCGTCAGTCGTACTGAGAACAAGCACATGTCCATGATTGTTATTGGAAAAGGTTAACTGAGACGTATCGCTTTCTCACTGATTTATGATTAAGAGGGCCGTAGCAGAACAACTGTTTTTGGGAGGCCCACTGAACACCAAACCAAAGTCAAAAGCCGTTTCAGAGGCTAGAAACTGAAGCCATAAATATTCCAAGAAAATGAGCAACTATTGTACACAAACTAGTACTGAAAAGAACAATTATTTGCCTGAAATATAGTATTCTGTTGTTTGTTTCCCAAAGGGAAACATTGTCTCGTGCAATTGATGCGGGGGCGTCCCCTCCCCTTGCTACGGTCCTGTAGCACTAATGAAAGAACAATAGCACCAATGAAAGAACGAAGTATAAATCAAAAGCAAACAAAGATCACCAAGAAAAAGTCATGCACGAAAAGGTTATCTAAATGATAAATTACAGCTTTGTTTTGTTACATATTGGGCCTGAGAATGATTCGCAAATAAAAGTGAATTATCACCGTGATCAGTTTGGTCTTCTGTTATAGCTCACTTCTCCAATTCATTAGTAATTTTGACCTGTCGTAGCCAATCCACGACTGTAAACCACATCAAATGCATGCATTTTGATACACAACGAAAACATGTAGGAAAATCACTAACGATTGGCAGCACATTTCTTAATTTACATATTCAAATCAATGATTTCAAACACACGTTTATTGTGTTTCATCAGGCCACTTCAAAAACTCGGGGAAAAAAAAAAAGAAAACCACTTTGGGGCTGTGCCCCACTGTTTTCATTATTTACTCGTGTTTGGAATCCCTGATAAAACACTCAAACTGTACTTGATTTGACAAGACCAACCACTGTTAAGCTACAACAAGAGAAAATGGATATTCTGAAAACTAAAGTGATTTTTACCTTAAAGAAAGCTCTTGGAGACATCCAAATCCACATTGATGAACACCACAGAAGGCTGTATGAGGAGCTGTAAATACTTTTAGAGAGAATTGGAATCTAACCAAGACAACGAAGTGCAGTGCAAAGTCAAAATAATTGGTCAGGAGTAACTTACCGTGATTTCATTCCCCAAAGAACATTACAAGATTAACCTGATCAGGGTTTTTCTTGACGATGCATTACAACAACTGCACTCAAGGTTTCCAATTCCCTGATGAAGCTTACATCTGTTATTAGGGTCTTTCAGTTCTGAAGTGATTGCTCTTCTACTGGATAATTTACCTACATGGAAGGCTAATATATTTAAATTTTGTGAATACTAAGTATGCAGATGGTATTTCCAATTTTGCTGGTCTGTCTGTTGAGCTAGAACTCTGGCAGAGAATGTGGTTTGAGAAGAAGAACAATGAAGATATCCCTCAGAAGATATCAAGAGTGTTGAAAGTTGTAGACCCAGAGTCATTCCCAAATATACAGTGTATTTGCCATTTTAAAAATCCTTGCAACATTAATCCCTGTAACATCCTATTTCTATCAGCAGTCACAATCGGGTCTGTATTACTGTATTTGAAAAATTACTTGAGAGAGACAATGTGACAAGGAAGATTGAATCAATTTGCTCTCATGCAAGCTCATTGTGAAATGGATTTAGCTTTCAAGGATATTATTAATTTATTTGCTTCTTGTGATCCTAGAAGGACAAGAATTGCCAACATACTTTGTAGTGCTGAAAATACATAATTGTTTTCCCCTCCTGTTTTAACTTGCCAGAACTTAATTTTTCATAAACATACTAAATGTTAGAAAATAAAAAAATCCTAATGCCACATATTTTATAAACTTGAACAGTTTTGAACTCTTATTAACTAAAAAGAAATTAAATATAATATGTTTAGTTATGCTCAAAACTATATTATCTGACTTGTTATAATTTTAAAGTTATTGCCCATCCTGCTGGTGGATTCTGTTAGCAGGTAATAGCTGAAACATTTCTACTTGACGTGTCTCCTTGCTTTGATTCTTTCGTATTTTGCCTACCACTAATGTTGCACTAAATTAAAGATGATTTGGGATTTAACCTACAGGCAGAGTACATATGACTATGACAATCTTGAGCTTATTACTTTTCTCCTTTGCCATCCTGCTGCTGGACTGAGATGATTTGAATTTGTCAAATATACTAATTTTTCTTGTAATTCTGCTGCTGGACTAACAAGATTTTGAGCAAACTTTCCTGCCTGCAATTCTGTTGATGGACTAAGATGATTTTGAATTCTTTGACATTGCTACCTGCCAAATTGTTACTGTGCTGAGATACGTTTTAAGTGAAATTATTCTGAACCTGTTATTCTGCTTCTGGTCTGAAATGATTTTGAATTTACTTTATCAACTATCTTACCTGCTATTTTGTTACAGTAGTGAGAAGACTTTGAATTTATTAATTTTTGTATCTGCTGTTCTGCTGATGAATTAAGGTGATTTTCAACTTTTTAACATTGCTACCTGTCATTTTGCTAGGAACTAAGATAATTTTGAACTTATTAACTGTCATAACCTGCAACTCTGCTGCTGGATTGAGATGATTATCAGTCTTCTATCCTGCCTGCAATTCTGGTATTGGACTGTGATGCTTTTGAACTTACTGTCTTTCTTACCTGCTAAATTTGCTGCTAAACTTAGATGACCTTGATCTCATAAACATTTATACCTTATTCTTCCCCTGGACTAAGATTATTATGAACTTTTAAACTTCCTTACCTGGCATTCTGCTAATGGACTAGGATGATTTTAAACTGATTAACATTCATACCAGGCATTCTGCTGATGGACTGTGATAATTTTGATCTGATTAACATTTATTTAATACCTGCAATTCTGCCAATGGACTGCAATACATTTCAAGTGATTAACATTCATACTGTACCTGTAATTCTGCTTCAGGTCTGAGATGACTTTGAACTTGTTTTATTAAATTTCCCACATGCCATTTTGCTACTGGGCTTAGACGATTTTGAACTTATTAACTTTTCTAATCTGTAATTCTGCTTATGGACTATGATGAAATTGAACTTTTTGACATTGGTACCTAACATTTTGCTACCGGACAAAGATGATTTTTGCTGTAACTTATTAAACACTCATACCTGCAATTCTACTGTACTGCTGAATTGAGATGATTTATAACTTACTATCTGGTCTGCAATTCTTCTGCTGGACTTAGATTATTTTGAATTTACTGACTTTGATACCTGCCATTTTACCACTGGACTATAAGATGATTTTGAACATGGCATCCTGCTGCTGGACTAGATAATTATGAACTGATTAATATTCATAACCTGCCATTGTTTTGCTGGACTAAGATAATTTTTAACTGATTAAAATTCATTTATTAACTTTCCTATCCGCAATTCTGCATATGGACTGAGATGATTTTAAACACTACCTACCTGTCATTTTGCTGCTGGACTAAGATGATTTTGAACTTATAGTGTTAACTTGCATACCTAATACCTGCTCTTCTACTGATGGCCTAACAAGATTTTAACCATTTTAACATTGCTACACTGTAGCTGCCATTCTGCTCCTGGACTAAGATTATTTTGGCCATAATAACCTTCCTATCTGCCATTGTGTTGCTGCTGGACTAAGATGATTTTGAGCTTATTAACTTTCCATCTTATCATTCTGCTGCTGGAACAAGATAATTGGTTGGTTGAGAACCGTTTGACATGTGTTTTGTCTTGACAGTCATGATAATAGTTTGTTTGAAATTTGATGTCTTCGAGGGGTATCTGATAAGTCAGTTTTCCCGTCTTTTATAGAAAAACTAATTTGTCAAACATCTTGAGCAAAATCAATTGTTTGAATTATCAGCACACATACATGTATTATAGGACATAATTATCTGTTGAGGACTTGATTTAAGAGACAGCTACTGTAAGTGACGTACCTTCTTTTCAATGACCCTTGAACCCATTAAGGACCAAGGGCACACTTTAACATTTTACTCTGGCCAACACAATACGATTTTGATCATCTAAAGGACAATCCCTGGCCTTTAATGAGTTAAGCACTTAATCCAGAATTGCAAGTCTACCAGTACATATATTATATTAATTACCTTTTTTATAATGTGTTAGTCTTACTCATACAGGTACAGTATTGTATGAATAAGTACTCACCATATTGCACATAGTTATGTAGTTGGTAATTTTATGCAGAGAACAATGGCAAGAGAAATACGTTATTTACTCTTGCCTTGGTTTTCTTCATCAAATTACGACGCAGTATAGAACACTTGAGATTATTTGAGCTACTTAACATGGGGAAAAAATCAAAATTATAGCAATGTATGACCATCAGAGTCATCACAAACACATTCTTAAAATGCCGGAAATAGCAACCAGAGAGAATCAAATTTTAAAAATTTCCTCGGGGAGCATGCCAAAAATTCCTGGATACACCGCTGACGTTGTTGAGCCATACTTGTCATTGTTTTACGTAAACGGTTTTCTACGATTTAAGAAACAAGTAAATACAGTACTGGTGTTCACTTCATTCCATGTGAAGTTATTTTCGTTTGCACACACGAAAAAAACATATAAATACTGGCAAAATCACTCTATCCATTGTCATTCGCAAAATTAAGCGTGATCCTCTATGATTGTAATTACTAGTCAGGACATAAAAGTCAAATTAATTTGCCGCAGCCCATATTTTCCCTCACATCCCTACCAAGATGGGAAATAGGCTTCTATTAACCCTTTAATGGCATTATTGCCATTTGGCAACTTATTAATTTTCCTCTGGCTAACACCACAAGATTTAACTCGTCAAGGAAGACCTCCTGAAAAATCGCCAAGAAAAGGGTTAAATACAATTTGTATTTGTGTTGATATTTGTGTAAACATTGTAAACATATGAGGAAGCGGTGAAAACAAGAATATGTGGAAAAGAAAGTTCTTCTCAGGGTTAAGATGGTCGAAAAATGCCGTAAAACCTAATGAAGAACAGGGAACATCGCCAGCCGTGAAAAAGTTACGAGCTTAAATAATAACGTCTCTAGTTATTTGTTCGATGAAGAAAGGAAGTCGTAATATGAAAATAAGAACCCAGCTCAAAATTCTCACGGAAAGAGACATTGATTAAAAACATATTTTACTGACGTTTCGTCGCTAGTCGCGCGACATCTTTAGAGTAAGAAGGAATAGAGAGAGTTTGCATATTAAATTATATTTACATGGTACAGGATAACATAAAGCCAATGTAAATATAATTTAATGTAAAATTTAACGGTGAGTGGAATGCACTTCCTTTGTTCTTTTTTTCGTATGAATTACCTTCCATATCAAACAGTTTCAGGTGTCTCTAATGCAAGGTCAGGTAAGTTAAGGTAAAGGCTATATTTAACGAGGGTAACTCTTGACAGTGATAACTAATGATAACTCCGTGGCCCTCAAATAACTCTGTGGCCCCAGATAACTCAGAGTCCTCTGTGGCCCTGAATCCAGAACTGTTTTAAAAGAATTCTTTTAAGACATATCAATGTTCAATGTATATGTTGTCCTGATGACACTGTGGATCTTATGAATTGGTCAAGCTTTCTATTTTCAAACTTGTGTGATTGTATATATCAGTCTATACTTGTCAACATTTGCAATCCACGTAATAAGTGAGCGGAAATACCTGCAAGACTCAAACTCTCAAACAAAAAATTTGGATACTGCGGAAGTACGTCTCACACTTCCACAACCACTACCCTCACTGTTTTAACATGATGAAGCTGGAAAAATGTCTGTTTTGACGTTATATAGTCGTAGTGTGTTTTAAATTAATAAAATAACACGAATACTTCTTGTAAAGTAAATGGTTTGAACCTGGGAGAATCGTGACATGTTTGAGGAAGTTGATCGTCCAGGTTAGTGTACTCTTGAGAAAGACTGTTGGTTGAAGTGACTTCAACCAACAGTCTTTCTCAAGACTACACTAACCTGGAAGATCAACTTCCTCAAACATGTCACAATACTTCTTGTATCAAGTCAAGAAAGAGCGACAACGAGTAAACGTAAAAACAGACATTACTACGCCTTCTTAACAATAATCACATTAACAGTAGGCAATGGAAATAACATCTGCACTTCTTCATCGACATTGTGTCTACAAAAATACATAATCGTCTGATCCGAGGAAGCGCAGAAATCTATTTTCATTATGAGCTGAAGGCAAAGAAGGGGGTGAATCACTACAACTTGAACGAGAGCGAGCAAGTTCGGTAAAACCCTCATCCAAGTCAATTTGCTGTTCTTTTGAAATTTTAGCTGTCGAGTTTCCGAGCAGTGAGGCAGGCTTGGTGTTTGGATGTTATTGGCGTTTCTGAAATGGGTTTCGGTTTTCTTCGACTGGTTTACCAGTTTCTTCCAAGTCGGTGGATCTAGGAAACGCTTCTCCGAAGACTTCAGCATATGAGACTTTGTCATGTTTCCGTCTCGCCATTTCAACTCCAAGTTCAAAGGTCTCGATAAACGTTTGGTAAAGGCCTCTTGCTTTTTCTTTGTTTTCACAAATTAAAACATGTGCCTTGGCATTTATATCGCTCTCTTCTCTTCCGACAAGAACAAAATACTTTGAGTATTTTTGGACATTATCACTGAAAATCACATCCTTAATATTACACAGTTCAAAGCGCCTAAATATATGTCCCTCGCTATCGTTGAGTGCTGCTCCACTGAAGTCTACGAGGAGTCGAAACATCGAATATTTCTTCATTTGAAAAGAGCAAACAAAATTGTCCAAAAACTCTTCCAACAGCTTCTCTGTCTGTTCGGAGTTTTCGTAGCCATATGTAGATCCAATGTAGTAAACTATAAACTCCGATCCAGCCATGACTTTGTCCTGTTTGTCTTTGTCGTCAAGGCTAAGTAAATGGTGTTTCCTCCATATAGCCATGTCGTTGCATTGGCTATGTGAAAACAACAATGGCAGTTAAATCAATTGTCAGACTTTTTGTGAGCAAAGGTTATATCCACTTCAATGCTATATCCAATATATTCAAAAGACCCAAATAAATTAATATGATGAACGTGAACATCCAGAACACAAAGGCAATACAAACGAGTTTTATCGTAATTATTTCAGCTACTTCAACTCATCAGTCACGCCAAGTGAGGAGCAGAAGTTTTGGAAAGCGGTACTCAGATAGAACTTTTCCGTCGGTAAGGTTTTCCAAAACATCAATTATAGAAAGGTTTCTAAATAAGATTAAGATGACTGTTACCACAGCGAAAACGAAAAGCAACCAATAAATAAGATTTAATTGATATATGTGTCCGAGAATTATTTATATAGCTGAAATTTTATCTCTTGTGGCAGTTTTTTCGCCACAACTTTTGCTCGCCTTTCTGAGGAAATTTCTCGGATGACGAAGTCTAAACATTCCAAAGGCTTTTTTCAAGCCTATTTCACTACACAGGCTTGTGATGCAAAGTGTGGTGGGATTTGTATTCTGCTGTGGTTTATGTCGGATTTGAAGTTATCGCCCAAGAAAAAAAAATCTTACTTTCAACTATATAGATTGTCCAGCAACAACAGACATTATCAGCGCCTTCCAACATGTCAATCAATTTTTGATGCAAAATTTGAAGTAAAAAGTGAAGTACCGAGAACAAAACCTTTATATACATTTATACATATATACACATCTACACATCTACACATCTACATACATACATATTATACATTATATATATATATATATATATATATATATATACATTAATAATATATGTTCTGTATATATAAATTTGGAGCCTCACGGCGTTTGTCTGTTACCTTAAAACTCCAGAACCACAAGACTTACAGAAGATTCAATTATATATTCGAACTCACCATGACCAGATGAGTAACATTAGCGATTAATATATCAGAAAAATTACTTAAATATCATACCTAACATATATATATATATGTTCCAACCATAATCATTTCCTCAAGAATAACCATTCTGGAATGATCATTCCGTTGCATGAATTATATCCACAATCCCAGAATGATCATTCCTGTGTTAAATAAAGGCTGCGATTCCCTTACATGGGTCATTTGACTTTTCATTGCCAACGGAGAATCATCAAAGGTAACGGTCATAATTTCAAATGATCTTTTCAAGATGATAATTTCATCCCTGAATGATCATTTCTATGCTATATAAAGGCTGCAATTCTCTTACTTGGGAACATTACCTACACATTATCTACACATATCTCTGATAGTCTGTGCACAATTATTTCTTCGTGAGGAACCATTCAATTTGCTAAAATCATATTTGAAAGAAAACGGAACTTTTTCAATTTATATATTTATATATATATATATATATATATATATATATATATATACGTGAACGTTTAGGTTTACGAAATGCAAAGAGGGCTCAATAACGCAAAGAAAGAGCAAATGGGATTATATCGCTTACCTCAAAAAGTCACTACAGCCTGTTTCATCTTGGGAAAGAATCTTCAGGTGACTGAAGATTCTTTCCCAAGATGAAACAGGCTGTAGTGACTTTTTGAGGTAAGCGATATAATCCTATATATATATATATATATATATATATATATCTGTGTGTGTGTGTATGTATATGTATATGTATATGTATATGTATATGTATATGTATATACATATTGGCTCACGATATACAGTATCGTGCAGACGCTTTAGGTCACCCTCAATTTGTAACTTTTTTGGTTATGTCTCAGTCTATTACAATAAACGAATGTTACCTAACATTTGAAAGTTGTTTTACACAAGTGGAGCAATGGCAAAGACACAAGTTTTAAAGTCTAGTACTTGGTACTACTGCCACGAGCAGTAATTATTGCTGCGCAACCCCGGGGCAGCGATGGAACAAGGTTCTTTGTTACACTTACGTCAGTACTGTCCCATAACTGAAAGATGGCCACCTTTAGTTCCTCCAAGTTCTTGCATGGTCTGGCTTCTAACTTCTTTATTACTTCCCAATGATGTTCAATGGGGTTTAGGTGAGGGCTTTGTGATGGCCATGGGCTAACTGATATCCCTTTCCTCTCAAACCAGGACTTGGTCCTACTTGCTCTGTGACATGGAGCCCCATCTTGTTGGAAGATAAAGTCTCTACCACACAGCTTTCTCTCGTCGTTCCCAAGATTGCGATCAGCCTAACGTATGCTGCTGCGCCCAGTCGACCGTTAACTACCTTGAGGCTTCCAACACCACTGTCCACCATGCATCCCCTTACCTGGATTTTCCCTCCTCCGTTCTTAGCTGTGGGTACAATACAGTCTGGGTGGTACCACTCTCCTACTCTTCTTCTAAAAAATATCTTCCTCCCTGGAATGAGTTCAAAAATTGACGCGTAGGAAAATAACATCTTCGCCCACTGTACGGATGTCCAATCCTTCCCCTCCCGACACCACTCCAATCTCTTGTGTTTGTGGGCCTTTGTGCGCATAGACTTTCTTACTGCCACACAGACCTTCAACCCAGACTCTTGTAGCCGTCTTCTAGTTGTAGTGGAGCATACCTGGGTTCATGTGGCACCCTTCAACTCCGTCTTGAGCATTTTAGACGTTGCCCTTCTGTTTGAGAAGGATAGGCGCTTTAGAAGACAATCTTGACGTTCCATTGTTGCACGGGGATGGCCAGTTCTAGTCCTATCCTTCACTGTGAAGGATTCTTTAGCGTTCTTCTATATCTCCTAAACAGCACAGAGGCTTATCTTATACTTCCTAGCTATAGCACGCTTGCTGTACCCCTCCTTTTTCAAAGTGATAACTGCAGCCCTATCTTCGACAGTCAAGAACTTTAACTTTAACAACTTCTACTTTAACAACTATGACTTTAACAAATGAATATTTCACAGGTGGTACACGTGTGAAATATCTATTTGAAGTACTCTAGCCATGCTAGGTTTCTAATGAAAACAACTGCACATGCCAAGAAAAACTCAGCAACCAGGGTGAAATTACGTACATTTCTCCCTAGCTACCAGAGAGCTTTATGTACAAATTTGACAAAAACAGCTACTCTGTCAAACGTAGGATAAATCCTAACAATCCAGAGTAAAAACGGCCCTACTAGGATGAAAGATGGGCTTTGGGACCTGATAGAAGAGTACAGAAACAACTGAAGTGGCATATAATGATAATTCAGAAGGCGACCTAAAACGTTTGCACGGTACTGTACATATATTCATATTGGCTCATTATATATATATACATATATACATGCATACATATATACATTCACATATACATATATTTGTTGTTTCCTAGTGTGGATGCCATTCCTCTTTTAAAAGTACCACTCCATCCTTTAAAGACATGCTATACCATCTGGTTTAAAACTATGTGGTCATGGATTCGTATAACAACAAGATAATGACCACAAACACACCTCTAAGCTCTGTAGAAAATATTTGCAGAGGAAAGAAGACCATGGTGTGCTGGCTGTTATGGATTTTCCTCCTCAATCCACTGATCTTAATCCAATCGAACATTTATGGGAACATTTGAAAAGGGATTAGACAAATTACGCAATCAGTAGTCAAGATACCCAATGGTATGCTATTAATGAGTGCTGGAATAACCTGAAGCCAGAAATCATCCACAAACTTATTGAATATTAAAAGAGTTTCAGCAGTTCTCAAAGCAAAAGGAAGATACACAAAATATTAATAAAACTAATGCGTGAACACAAAGTTGTTTTTCTCATTATGTTATTTCTTGTTTGACATTCATTATTCTTTCAATAATGCAGCATTTCTTGCTTTACTGAGTGACATAGTTCTATATATTCAGGGGCGGATCCAGCAAAAAGTTTGAGTGTAGCTCGATGACGTCATAACATGACGTCATAGTTGGTGAAGAATTTTAAAGTTTATAAGTGATGGTATTATCATCATGAAAGATGGTAAAATTTATGCGAAGGTTTGCAAGGTGAAGCAAATCAGGAGTTACCAAATAGGTTAAAGTTTAATAACATTTCCAATAAACATCATTATCATCAAATTCTAATATCACCACATTAGGCCTACATTTAGTGTACTTACGTAGTCGAAGCCAGTAGCAAACACATCTCAAAGGCAACAGCTGTAACAGAAAAGCGCTCGAAATTTAAATCTATGATATTTCAAAGTCGATAGTGCGACACGGTAGCCATTAAAGGAAACATCAACATAAAAGTTTCCACGACTGCAGCCCACGATTAAAATCGTTGTGCTATTAAAATTAATACTTAGTTAACTTGCATTTAACCAAGAACTGAATGCAGTCATTCAAGACGCAGAGGTCAATGTATTACCAAAAAAACATGAACGGAACACTGAAGTGTTGACTGCCGAGTTTAAGGCCGAGGTTTCATGAAGGCAATCGTTTAATATTGAATTATGAACACGGTTAATTCAGAGTTGTTCGCTCCCCAACAAATAATGAAAGCTAATTTACTTACCTTAATAGCCGGAAATCGCTGGACCATATCCTTTGGCTTTTGGGAAACTAGAGATTACTAAATTGACAAACCCCTACGACGTATTTCATTGTGATTGTTCAGCTTACGTCTACCCACGTTGTTTAGCTTCATTCACGCATTTGTAAGCTTGTCAACACAAATCAACTTCAAACACACTATAATGCGTCACGAAGGTTGGCGGACATAAGCCTTTCCAGTTCTTTTAAGAACTCAAATATAACGTAAATGAGTATGGAGCACAGTCGGATTAAGGGTACCATGGGCCTCTGGCTGTTTTTCTGATTGGGCCCCCCTGGGACCTGGCCCCTGCCTCCCTTCCTCTCTATTCCCTGCCCCACCCAACCGTCTCAATTTTCAATTTTCCTGGAGCTTTTATTGAAACAAAACAAGAAGCGTGAAAGGTAACATCATTATTTTCCTGTTCAGTGAAAAGCAAATGCATATGTGTATTGTTATTGTTTATTGTTTAAACTTGATTTAGTTGATTAAATTAAATAGCTTTCATGCGAGCTTTCTTCGCAGCAAAAGCGTCGATAAGCTCCTCAAAATCAAGCGCATTTAAAATTTCATGTTCGATGCTCATGAGCGACAGTTTGCTCACTCGTTCCTGGCCTATAGTGCTCCGCAACTCGTTCTTTATTCGTTTCAACTTAGAAAAAGACCGCTCACCACTGCAATTTGAAGCCATCATACAGAGGTAGATGCGAAGTGCGATGTTCACATTTGGAAATGTTTGTATCCAGTCATTGTTATTCAGCAATAAAAACATACGAAGTTTAATGCTTTCTTGTTTTCTGGTAGAGACAGTGGTGTCTGTATTCACATCTACAGAAACAGCCTTGTATATGCTAACAAACTGGATCAATTCAGAATCCAAACAATCCTCAAGATCGTTTGGATATTCTTTCACTAGATTTGCTGTAGCAGCTTTGGTTTCCGCAGTAGAAAGATACTCCAGCTGTGAGAGAAAGCCAAATTTTCTCCACACAACTTGATAGGCATCTAAACGACTCCTTAATGCCATACATAACTGATCAACGATGGCGAAGAAAACTTCAACCTTGAACTTTTCTCTCGGGGCCAGCACTACATCTTCGCCACTACCCTCATCGAATTGGCGTTTCCTCTTCCGCTGACGGTTTCCAGCACATTTGTAGCTGTTGCTCCCGCATTTTGTTTTCCCTTTTTCTTCGAAACCATCAAACTCCGCTCGCTGGCGTTCAACAAATTTGAGGAGTGATTCCAATAGAGAGACCGCCGAATTAAGCGAAAGACCACTCACTTGCAGTGATAAACTTGTTGTTTGAAACTGCTGCAATATGGTGTCCCACACTTCGAGCAAAATCGCAGTTTCAAGCTGTTGCAGTTTCTTTAGAAATCCCTCTGCTTCGACCCGACAGTCTGCTGGTTGGTCTTGATCATTGGAAAATTCTTCCAGCATCGCCACATTCTGATAGTATCCTTTGTTAATAGCATTAACAGCATCATAACGCGCAGACCAGCGTGTATTAGACAACGCTTTATATACAGGTAAACCTGCCAGCTTCTCTCGGTGCTTTCGCCATCGGTACGTTGATGCTACAAGCCATGCATAGAGTCCTTGAAGAACGTCAAAAAACTCAACGGCAGCAGAACAACAGGATGCGGCACTTGTACCAACTAGATTAAGTGAGCTGTACATGGTACGTATTCTGCAAATGAACATCTTTCCCGGATGGGTGCCTGAACACCATAATATTTCCCACTCATATTTGCAGCGTTGTCATACGACTGTCCACGGCAGTCATTGATGCTTAAGTCATTTCTTTCCAAAAAAGACAGCACCATGTCGACCATTTCTGCTCCTGTATGACCAAACATAGGGATAAATTCAACAAAACGTTCCACTGGGCCACTTGGCAACACGTAGCGGATTATCACAGATAGTTGGTCAACATGCATAATGTCAGGTGTTGAATCTATAGAAACTGAATAATATTTTGCGGCCTTGATTTCACTGACAATGACAGATAGCACTTTTTGACCCATGAGCCCAATTACTTCTTCACAGATAGTCAAAGACAGATACGAGGTGTGGCCACGACCTTTGTTGGCGTGTTTGCGAATATGTTCAGCGAGGAATGTGTCATAGCTACTTAACAGTTCTAGAATACCAAGCTAGTTGCCATTGCTAGGTGAACCGATCATTTCATCCTTTCCACGGAATGCAAGGCCTCGTGCACAGAGAAATTGCACAACGCTCACTATTCTTTGAAGCAGCTGTCTCCAGTATCCCTTTTCAGTTTCGTACGGCTTAACCAAATTGTCATGAACACGTCCACCAGCTGCTTTTCTTGTACATAATTCCAACATGGAATCTCGATGCTGCTGGGAGTTTTCATGAGAAGTGACCAGTTCATGTCCATGTTTTCAATCATTGAAACCACTAGTTAACTGAATAACCAATTTCGATCGAAGCGCTCGATTGTTCGTGTGTGTACCCGAGTGAACAATGACAATGAGCAGTGCCGTTGGTGTGTCTCACTTCTCAGCTGTGTTGCAGATTCTTTGAAACCTTGATCTTTATGCTGGCACTCTCTGGAACCACGCTTGATCCGGTAGTCCTGCATTTCCGAAGAAAGTTTTGATCGTTTCCGAAGAAAGATCGTTTGAGAGTTATAGATCGCCCATGGCCATGTTGAAGGCTTGCACTTGTACAGATTCATTCAGATTGCTTGTGATTGCTGTTGTTGTTGGTTGTGTTGTTGTTGTTGGTGGTGTTGTTGTCATTGTTGCTCTTGTTGTTGACTCTTCGTCCTCGAAATCTGCCTCTGGATCAAGTATAGTATGTGCAGTTTCAAGTGCATTTGCTGAATGAGTGGTACCATCTACTTGTCCACCGTCTCCATCATCTACAGGATTAGGGACACTTTGTAGAATGGGACTGAAGTAGCTGCTCAATTTAGAAACCCCTTGTAAGCTTTGTTGCACTTTAATCTTCGCGTCCTTGCGCTTCTGGGCACCAGACTTGTGGCAGTAGGTGTTGGTCCTGTTATTACTCATAATTGCTCATGCTGAAGGCTTGAAGCCCAAACTTAATTAAAACAAAAATAACATTTTTCATAAATGAATAAAATGACAACGTCAACAGCAAACATTGAACGACCGAATCCATAATTGAATTTCCAATGTTCTATTACAGGTAATGATGTAATGCCACTAATGGCCTAAATCCTAATAGAATAACAGATATATGACTTATGACTAATGACGTGTCAGTTTTAATCCAGGCTATTTAATCATTTTCCTCAAGTTAATCGAAGAATAAGTTTATGTAAATCAATGTTAGTGAAAACAATATCAATTCTAATGCTTTATCCGATTTATAGCTACTAATTAGATAGCCACTTCTTTTGTGAGTTACTGAGTTTTGTCATTTATTCATGAATTATTCACCAATCATCATTTTAAGCATAAAGTATTAAGTATAAATACTTTTTTTGCATATTGCTTCGAGTTTGCCTGAATAAACATCGAACTCTTCTGAAATGATGAAATCTAATTATCTGGGTCTTTGAGACTTTGAAGGTTTGAATCTTTTGCTCTTTTCTTTCTGCCATGCACTTCGGCGGCGCCATTTTGATTTCCGTACGAACGGCAAACTACACTTTTAAACATTTGGGAAACTGGAACCTAGTAATCTGCAAAAGTATTTGAACTACTTCCCAAAATAGGTACAGATAATAATGCAGATTCTGCAAAATGAAAAAAAAAATTGTCAATAACGGAAAACATAGGCAATTCTAATCCCAAATTTCCAGTCAAAGTTAAATTAGATTAAATGAAATCAAATTTTATTATTTTTTTCCTCGAGCATTATTTTAAAAAAAATACTTCAGCGGGTCCCCTCTAGGATCCGCAAATCCGCGGGCCCCTGGCTGTAGCCCAGTCAGCCCCCCCTTAATCCACTTCTGGTATGGAGAAGTTGAACCGATACAAGATACAAGCAACAACCTAATACGATGAACCAGATACAAGCAACAACCTAATACCCGGAAACCAAAATGGTGAGTCAAATGAATGCTTCTCCACCCAACTAAACAATTATCGAGAATCTCAGAGAAAAAATTTCAATGCACTAAATCAAGAAGGAAACATCAGCGAAGACCACAAATTGAAAGGCAACTCCTTGCCCAAAGTGCTTGTTTTGGGTGACTCAATGATAAAGAACATTGGTCAAAACAAAATTTCAAGAGCTGCTCAAATCAAAGCTTTGTGCCGATCATATCGAGGAACAAGAATCGAGCATATAAATCAACAATTTAAAGAGGAATTTAGTGGAAGATGTGAGAAAATGCACAGCATTATTTTACATGCTGAAACAAACAATCTTGTGGATGAAGAAGTTAAAAAATCAGTGGACAAAATGGAAACACTTATTATGGAATCAAAGGATAAAGCAAAGAATGTTGCTGTTTCAAGTGTTGTTATGAGGTATGACAAAAAGGTTCCTTCTGACAAAATTATTAAATTTAATAATGCTTTAATTGATTTATGCAAGAAGCATAAAGCAACATTTATTAACAATAATACTATAAATAGAAATATGCTTAACCGGTCAAATCTACACCTCAATCAAAGTGGTGATCGATCTCTTGGTAAAGCATTTTGTCATTACCTTAGATCAATCAGGCCAAGCAACATTAGTGTAAATTATAGAAGCAATGATTTTTTTCGAACTGTCCAACACTGGCAGAATTGCCCAAGAGACTGGATAAACCATCTGAAGAATGTTTACCACATTACCAGGAAATAGGCAGTGAAGTATTAGAAACAAACATAAGTAACAATTTTCCCAATGATATGAAATCCTTTTATGATAATATGAATAATGTGAGCAGCAACCTTTCCTATTGCAATGACCTATTAAGCAACCTTAAATCTTTTTCAAAACAATGGGGATTTAAAATGGCATTTCTGAATATTGTGAGTTTACCCAAAAAACTCAATGAAATTATTTACATAATGTCACAAAATTACCTAGATTTATTTGCTCTCAATGAAACCAGGCTTAGTCCAGCTATAACTGATAATATGATTAATATAACTGGCTATGATATTGTCCGAAATGATAGAAGTAGAAATGGAGGTGGTGTATGTATCTACCTGCGTAGCTCTTTAAACTACCAGATAAGACATGACATTGTACCAACAGATTTTGAAGCAGTTTGTATAGAAATAACCAAACCTCACAGTCGGCCTTTCATAGTTGTCCCTGTTTACCGAACACCAAATGCTTCCCCTGAATTTTTTACTCATTTTGAAAATTTGATACAAACTATTGATAATGAAAATAAAGAAATTTGTATCCTTGGAGATCTGAATTGTGATTTGATCAAAACAAATTTAGATCAACCAACTAAGACACTAATATCATTATTAGAAACCTACCAATTAACTCAACTAATAAATGAAGCCACACAAGTGACTATGACCTCCTCTACCCTCATTGATCATTTCATAACAAACATGTCAGAGAAAATTTGCAAGTCTGGTGTAATCCACACAGGAATAAGTGACCATAGCCTTATTTTTGCTATAAGGAAAATCAACATCACTCAGAGCGAAAAACAAAATATCAATGATATTAGAAACATGAAAAACTTTAAAAATCTGTTTCTACAAGACTTATCACATCAGACATGGGATTATGTATATTTCTTTGCAGATAGCCCAGATAGTATGTGGGATGTTTGGAGAGAATTATTTTTAGAAATTCTTAACAAGCATGCTCCCATCCAGAAGAAGAAAATCAAATCAAAATCAGTTCCCTGGATAACAAAAGATATTAAAAAACTGATTAACATAAGGGATAGGTTAAAAAGAGTAGCCATGATCTCCAAACTTGAAAAAGACTGAGTTGCTTATAGGAAAGTGAGAAATGAGACAACCACTTGACTTAGGCAGGCCAAAGTTGATTATTTTTCCAGTAAAATTTCAGCAAATAAGAAAAATCCAAAAGCTGCTTGGAAGGCAATAAATAGTCAACTAGGTAAATATAATAAGAAAACAATAGTAAATGAATTGAATATAGATAAACAGAAGTTGACAAACCAATGTGATATTGCAGAGGCTTTTAATGATTACTTTTCAAATATTGGACCAAATCTTGCTGAAGAGATTGGTACAACCAATTACCATTATAAACAATTCATTAAGACAACTAAATCTGAGTTTACTTCATTCAAACCAGTTACTGTAAATAACGTGTGTCAGTTACTATCTCGATTATCGGGTAATAAGTCTACTGGAATTGATAAAATATCCAGTAAAATTATGAAAATTGCAGCACCCATGATTTCAGATTCGCTAACATACATTTTCAATCAAAGTATTACTTTATGCACCTTCCCCAATGACTGGAAAATGGCAAAAGCAATTCCACTTTTTAAAAATGGTAATCGAAACGTACCAGGTAATTATCGGCCTATTTCAATTCTACCTGCCATAAGCAAAGTCATGGAACGAATTATCTACAACCAATTACATGATTATTTACAAACAAATAATCTGTTTTCTGAACATCAGTTTGGCTTCCGTGAGCTCCATTCAACTGCTACAGCCTTACTAGATTGTACTAATGACTGGTACATAAACATGGATAGAAAATTGTTTAATCTTATTGTATTCATAGACCTAAAAAAGGCCTTTGATACTGTTAACCACCAAATTTTACTGGATAAGTTATCACTATATGTAATCAAAGGTAATGCCTACTCCCTTCTTAAGTCCTACTTAACTAATCGTAAACAGAAATGTGAAGTGAATGGATCTATCTCATCTGAATGTAATATTAAATGTGGAGTACCACAAGGCTCTATTTTGAGTCCCCTGCTCTTTTTGCTTTACATAAATGATCTGCCATCATGTCTTGCTCAAACTAAACCCCGGTTATTTGCAGATGATACAAATATTACAGCAGCTGGTAACTCACTGAATGAGGTTGAGGATGCAGTGAATTCAGATTTAGAAAGACTTCGGAAATGGCTTATATCAAACAATCTCAGCCTGAATGTTGCAAAAACTAAATTTATGTTAATTGGGACTAAACCAATATTAAATAAAATTTCTGATAAACAACCTATAATCAATATCGAGGATAAACAAATTGAACAAGTCTCTGAAAGCAAAATTCTAGGCGTAATTCTTGACCAGCATTTGTCTTGGAAAAGCAATACTGACAACATATGCAAGAAAGTATCATCTGGAATATATGCCCTTAAACGTTTGCGAGATTTTGTTGATCAAAACACAATTCGGTCAGTATATAATGCTATTATTCAACCCCACTTTAACTACTGCTCTGAAGTTTGGAATGTATTTGGAGAGACACAATCCACACGCCTTCAGAGACTTCACAACAGAGCTGCTCGAATTATAGCAAATGTACCTAATGAGGTAAACCAAGAAACTGTTCTGAGCATGCTGGGGTGGGAACCTCTAAAAGAACAACGAATTAAAACTAAAGCCAAAACAATGTTTAAAATATTAAATAACTTGGGACCACACTGCCTCAGTGAACTCTTTACATTCAAAAATGAATTGATAAAATACAATCTTCGGAACAACTCAGGCACACTTTGTTTGCCTAAACCTTGTACAAACAATATGAAAAAGAGCTTTATGTTTAATGGGGGTTCGATATGGAATTCATTACCAGAAGAGCTTAGAGCGACAAAATCATTTACTTGTTTTAAAAGAAAACTTGCTGCTCATACTATTCTCTAGCCTAAATTCAGAGGATACAACTGTAAATAGAACAATCATAAACTTATAATATATTACTTTCAATCTTTGAACTCTTTCTCTCATGAACTTTTTCTAGTGTAATAGTAATCCCTAATGATTTTATCTTCTGTATTATAATAATTTCTAAAACTTTTGTAACAATTTACTATACTTTTGTAGTAGCTTATAATGTTCATGTGCACGCCCATCGTGGAAATCAGTTTCATACTGACGATGTTAGCGTGGGTAAATAAAGTTCTTCTATCTATCTATCTATAGTATGTGTGGCTCACTGATTGCTATCTCTTTTTCTTTTCTTCGCGACCCGATTAATTTATGCAAAATCCTTCCACACGGCCCAACAGAACCGCGCCGTTGCGAACGTTGGCGGAAAATGTAGTCTGGAAATAAAGATTATTGCCCAGTAAATAATTCTAAAGACGACCATATTAAAAACGAAGACATCAAGATGTGGAAATAAATTCTTTAATACAGTCAAACCTGTATTAAGCGGACACCCTCGGGGAACAGGCTAGTGTCCGCTTAATAGAGGTGTCCGCTTAACAGAGGTTCTCGTCACCAGGCCCCTCCCCCCGTGGTACGGGCTGGGTCTTACCACCAGCAGCAGTACGATCAACAATGGATTCTTTTCTAAGAGTATCACAGGAATGTTTTTCCTTTTTATAGCAAGTGATACAATAAGCCACAGAAGCGCCTGCTTTCCATCCAGGTGTCTCTTCTGATGCGTAGACAGAACAATTGTCTGATTTATTGCAAGTCGAAACATCACACGTCAGACATCTATACTTTGTCTCTTGTTTGCAATTCCAGCACGCGCCAGCAGATTCAAAAGCAGTTGCACCAGCCATACACCGTAGTCAGGGCAAGTCAGGTCATTACTTGAGCATCAAGTTGACTACAGGTTTTATGAAGGTGTTGGAATAAGACGCAAGATGTGTAAATCGATACACGAGCCTTATAGGCAATGACAGCCGCCATAACTAGCCGAATAACACTTAATGTTACAAACGAGATAATGTCTTCTGAAATTGTGGTCGTAAAATCGTTCGTACGAGGGTATCATGCATACATGGTAATCTGGAATCCGAAAATCGACGAGGAATATTAATTGAAACGTGAACCTAGGAATACAACTGATGAAAATGCAGTTGCGGTTGTTAAAACAACAGTTGTGTCTTGTGAGATGAAAACTGGATGCGCTCATCCTAACAATGTGTCAGCTAACATGGAGGTTGTTGGGCACATTCCAAAACTAATGGCAGTGTGGGTCACAAAGTTTCTCAAACGACAAACGAATACTGCAAAGTTATAATCAAAGGGAAACGGATAAATAGAGGTGCTGGATAAGGCTTGGAAATTCCTTGTTTATACGAGTTCCGAGGAGATCGGTTTTCATGCGAATGGTTGACCAATAAACTGTCCAAGGAAAACTTTGACATTGAGAAGTAAACTGAAGAAAATTTTATTGTTTGATGTAAAAATCTTATCTTAACGCACATGTAATAATATGTAGTCGAATTAACAAATAGACTTTGAACCGATTGACAAATATCGTCATTAACATAGTGACTAACGTTATGTCTGTACAGATTATGAAAAATTAGGAAAATTTTGTCCGTTTAACACAGGTTTTTTGTGTTTTTATTTGCTAATTTATGTGTCCGTGTCCGCTTAATAGAGGTGTCCGCTTGATAGAGGTTTCATTAATAGGAATTATATGAGATTCAATTCGGGACTTTACAAAGTGTCCGCTTAATACAGGGTGTCCGCTTAATGCAGGGCCGCTTAATACAGGTTTGACTGTATAAACTAACGTTTCGTCACTTCACGAGTAACATCATCAGTAACATACAAAATAAAACAAATTCCGAAAATAGACATCTTGTGTTCTTGATATTCAAGTTAAAAAACAAGAGTGTACAGACAGAGTCGGTGATAGTTCGTCTTTATTCCAAAGACATTGTCAAACCAATGAGACTACAAGCAAGCGGTGATCTATATGTATAGCTATTTACAGACGCAGCGGAAGTATACAATTACAGGATGGTGTAAGCCAATGTGATGGTTTAATGGCTCTAGAACAATGACAGTTTTTTACAAGCTTTAAGACCACTGTTGAGTTGTGGCATATTACGTTTTATTAATAGTGATTCTAGGATAAGGAGTTGATTAGGATTGTTATTATTACAACGATATAAGATTTTAGTATTAGTTGGAATTAGATTACAAGGATTGCAAAGTAAGTCAGTGAAGTCCTCCTCAGATTCAATGTCAGGAAATGATGAAAGGCGAGAGATGAAGTTTGCGTCTGGACAGTCTAGGAGATGTTGAGATATGGCACTAGAGTTATTGTAATTGGTAGCGTGCTGTGTTAGTCGAGATTGTAGGTTACGTTCAGTTTTGCCTATGTACGTTTGGCCACAGCCAGGACATTTAAATTCATAAACAACGTTAGCTTTAGAAAGTTCCGGAATTTTATCCTTTTTGGGACAGAAAAATGACGTTTTCTTGGTTTGATAAATCACGATTGGTTTAATGGGAATTTTCAAACTGCGACGGATTTTGCGAATGACGTTGAAAACTAAATTTTCACCTTGTTTTCCAAGATATGGTATTCTGAAATAAATTTTTTGCGAATCATTGTTGGCAATATGTTCCATTGAATTAGTGTTAGATATAACCTTGTTTTTGAGTTTGTGAATCAAAAAGTTCCGGACTTTTAGAGGAAAACCGTTCCATGACATAAAAGACTTTAACGTACGAATTTGGTTATCAAATAATGTTTGATTAGAGCAGATCTTAAACGCGCGAAAGAATAAAGAGTTTATCCAAGTGGTTTTGCGGTTGAAAGTTTCAAAACTAGAAAAATGCGTGTACTGGCCTGTGTGAGTTGTTTTTCGGAAAATATCAAGGCCGTCATCGGTAATCTTGAGATCGAGAAAGTGAACATGTGAGTCAGAAAAATCGTCAAACGTAAATTTAAGATTTTTATCAAAACTGTTAAATTTTGAAAGAACATGAGGAATATCAGAAGGCCGGATGAGAACCAAGGTGTCATCGACATAACGACGATAAAACTTAATGACACCTGAATTAATCAGATCTGAAACAATGACATTTTCAAATTCGGTGAGAATTATGTTTGCTAGAACGGGTCCTAGCGAAGACCCCATAGAAACGCCTTCGAGTTGTTCATACAGAGTTCCATTCCATGAAAATATAGTTTTAGTGCATGATTCAAGAATAAGTTTTTTGAGAGTTGACTTCCGGAGTGTAGTATCAATTAGATTTTGTTTGTAGACGCGATCTAAGATTATGTTAATTGTTCTACGCAAAGGCACGTTAGTAAAAAGAGACTCGACATCGAAGGAGACAAATTTATAACCTTGGGAAATTAGATCTTTTGGTATAGATTTAATTGCTTCGGTAGCATCGAAAGAGTCTCGCAGTGAAAATTGATTAAGAGTAATGGGATTTAAAAGGCTGGCAATAAATTTTCCTACGTTGTAATGTGGCGTGTTCGTAGTGTCGATAATCGGTCGAAACTTAGGTAGTGAGTCGAATTGTTTGTGTGTTTTAGGTAATCCATGTGCTCTAGCGAAGTGTGCGTGATTCGGTCTCAAAAATGCATGTTCAGTTACGTTGATCTCACCACAGTTGAGGAGTTTGCATAAGTAGGATTGTAAGGTAGAGAGTCTGGTGGAAGTAAGGTCCTTGGAAACACGTTTAAATTTCTGAGGATCATCAAAGCTAACGTTGTTTATGAATTTAAATGTCCTGGCTGTGGCCAAACGTACATAGGCAAAACTGAACGTAACCTACAATCTCGACTAACACAGCACGCTACCAATTACAATAACTCTAGTGCCATATCTCAACATCTCCTAGACTGTCCAGACGCAAACTTCATCTCTCGCCTTTCATCATTTCCTGACATTGAATCTGAGGAGGACTTCACTGACTTACTTTGCAATCCTTGTAATCTAATTCCAACTAATACTAAAATCTTATATCGTTGTAATAATAACAATCCTAATCAACTCCTTATCCTAGAATCACTATTGATAAAACGTAATATGCCACAACTCAACAGTGGTCTTAAAGCTTGTAAAAAACTGTCATTGTTCTAGAGCCATTAAACCATCACATTGGCTTACACCATCCTGTAATTGTATACTTCCGCTGCGTCTGTAAATAGCTATACATATAGATCACCGCTTGCTTGTAGTCTCATTGGTTTGACAATGTCTTTGGAATAAAGACGAAATATCACCGACTCTGTCTGTACACTCTTGTTTTTTAACTTGAATATCAAGAACACAAGATGTCTATTTTCGGAATTTGTTTTATTTTCTATTTTCTTAAGTTGTCTGCTTGCCATGGTTATTCATCAGTAACATCATATTATCTTTCTTGGCTAAATCAATAACAACTGCTCATACTTTGTATAATATATAAATGTGTTCATCAGTAAAAATTCCTGGCAGATAGTTAATTTTTGTCCGACAGAGGGGCTAAGGTTCTTCGAAGGGGGTTGTAGCCCCCTGCCTCGCCTGTGTATTTTAAGACCCAACAGTGGGATCAGGTGCGAGAAATGCCCCTCTTAGGCCTCCAAAGGGGAACCAAAACCATGATCCTGCGAATTTAGAGCAGTGCCCTGCCAAATGAACTAAAAGTCTCTGGTGATAGCTTGGCTACGAATTCCGTAATTTTAATGTGGTGCATAGTCGTCAAGCTTCCCTATAGTACGTTAAATAGATGGCTTTTTTCACAAGGAAGAACGATTCCTTACATCTCAAAAGCGCATAACATTTTCCAATGGAAGTCCTTGCTCTTGTACCAGGAGATTCTGCAGCACTAGTTATTTTGACACAACGTCTTAAGATAGGTTCCAAGCAGGTTCGCAGTATACCCGTGAACAAGTTGCTATCATATTTTTGTTATGAGATATATGTTTTCGAAATGTGGGAGCTTGGAGATCTCTTGAATGATAGATGCACGATAAAACGCGTTTATGGTCAATAAAAAGTACTCTACAGCTATTCAGTTGAAAATTATACGCATTGCATCCGTTTCTAACTTGTTAAAATTAAATATCAAATGCAACTGTTCAATTTGTTCGATCGTATACTTAAATCTAGACGTAACATAACACAGCAAAGAATGAGAGGAAACATGTCTTGAACACCACTAGTTTAGGATTATATGGAATCGTCAATTGCTCTACCGTTTTATTCCGTGAATCTGATTAAGCAGGAGTAATATTTGTTTTACGTGATGTAGTATAAGCATGTTCTATAATCCTAGAATAGAGTAAAATTCTTTACTTCAATATCAAGACCAAAATAAATGACTTGTAAACACGAAAATGGTCATTAATATTCATGCTTATTTAACTTCTCTAATAACAACTTCTCTAGTAAAACATGTCATCTTCCGATGCTGGGATGTGTGAAAATCTATATCCATTTTGAAATGAATTCAAAGGAGATACACCAGTGGAGCTACAGCGAGAACGAGCAAGCTGACTAAAATCATCATCAAAGTCGGTCTCGCCATCCTTTTCGAAATTTAATTTTCCAGCCATCTGACCATGCGAATTCCAAAGTTGGCAACTGTTGTCAACAGGATTTCCTTTCCCTTTCTGTAAGATACTGCTTTTCGACGTGCTCAAAGGGTGTAATGTTGCTTTTCCGGTGTCTGTCAGGTCACAAGAATTCGGAAAAGTTTCTCTGAAGACTTCAATGCACGAGATATTGCTATTTGTATGTTTCTGTCTCGCCGTAACAACCCCAAGTTGAAAGGTGTCGATAAAAGCTTGATAAAGACGTCTTACTTTCTCTTTGTTCTCGCAAATTAAAACATGTGCCTTGACATTTATATCGCTCCCCTCTCTTCCGACGAAAACGAAATATTTTGAGTATTCTTGAATATTATCACAATAAATTATATCCATAATGTTACACAATTCAAAACATCCCAATGCTTTCCTCTCATTGTCGTAGAGTACTGCTCCATTTAAATCAACCGTGAGTCGAAACGTCGATGATTTTCTGATTTGAAACTTACCGGCAATATTCTTCAAGAACTCTTCCAACAATTTCTTTGTCTTTTCGTAATTTTCGTAACCATAGAAGGATCCGATATAATAAACGATAAAGTCTGATCCAGCAATTACTTTGTCCTGTTTATCTTGCAAGTCTGAGCTAAGAAAACGGTGTTTTCTCCAAACGGCCATAACTTTTCCTTGGTTCTGTAAAAAGCAACCGGGGTGTTGAGTCAATGCTTGTCATACAGGTGAAAACTACATTGTCGACTGGCGTATGATCACTTGAGACTAATAATCATCATCTTTATTTTAGATTTCATTAGCATGACAAATGTAAATATGGGCTACGCAAAAGACAGGTATTTTATGCAAATGGATTTAATTGTCGTAATATTTTGCACTGAATCGATTGATATCTAGACGTGAACACTAATTCTGTTCTGCGTGATTTTAAGCTTTCACATCGATGAATGTTTTACATCTGTCTCTTCGAAATTAAATTCATTGAATATGACAAAGACGGGCATTACTGGAGAGGGGGGGGGGAGTAAACCATAGTATATCATTATTTACGTGTTTGTCTGATGAATGTCTGTTTTAATTATTTATACTGAGGAAAATTTGTTTCCACATCTGGTGGGTTTCCTCCCACACACCCAAATTGGGGCTACCAGAATTCATTTGGAAAGATTTTCTCGGTGTATCAAGACTCTCGACAATCGAGAAGTAATATAAAAACATGTTTTTATGAGGAAAGGACTTTCTCCCTAGAGCACGCACAAAGTATACTGACAAGCAATATAACAAAATGATGGAAAAGGATTCAATTTAAAAATCATCCTCAGGGTAATATGAAGAATGAATTTTTCGTCAATTCGTCCGTATTGCTAAAATCATCTAGATAGGTTGATTAGAGCGGGATTCGGATCGGCGTATTCGGGTTTCCGGTCAGCTACGTTGTCAACTGAGCTACCGATTCCACCAGGAACATTAGGGTTGGTTAATCGATTTAAGGAACACGAGAGATTCTCGCTACAACTTAAATCTCATTGGTAAGCTAATTTGGTTAATTAATGAAAATTATTTCTTCATGTTAACTTGGGGATGATTTTGAAATGGAATCGAAACACTGCACATCGTCTTGGATATACGATAACTTGTCACGAGAATCTCTCGTGCACCTAAAATGAATTGAACGACCACACTGTTTCCAATTGACTCAATTTGTTGAATTGATAGAACAGCGGTTCCGAAACCCAAAGATGACAATTCAAATTCCAGTCAGTCAATCTATCTAGTTTACTTCAGCAGTGTAGGTTAATTCATGATACTTAGCTATCTTAAATGTCTCGTAATCCCTTTAATACTACAATAAGACTGTCTTTGTAAAGCCCTCGGGTGCAACAAGAACCAATTTCGCAAACTCTTATTTTCAAGAATTTTCCTGGGAAAGCTTGCTCCAAGCCCTCCAGAATAGCGTGTTTATCGTGCCAATGTTCACGACGAAAAACATCTGCTTACTATCCTCAAAACCCCTTTTTAATATCCTGGAATCGCCACTGTTAATTCACTCCAGAGCCGGACAAGATAGACGCCCACTTTGTTTTAGTCATGTAAGAAGTTGTATTAATAAACGAAGATGCAGTGCAAGACAATACCAAAACAGGCATGCAACCAAACCTGACGTCAATGTAATCAGAAATGGAATACGAGATTTGATCGGCAAAATGAAATAGTCGGACGGGAAGAAGGGTTAAAGAAGCTGCGTACGTACTGAAAGTGAAACTCGAATTTACAGAGAAGCGTAACTTGCAAACTCTATGCAGCTCACTCAACACAATTACAGTAAAATATTCAAATCAATTATAACAAGGAGAGCTTTAGCAGATAAACTGAACTACAGCATGACGAGCCTTGCCCAACATCCTTCCATTGCGTAATTGCATTAAATATTTTAGAATGTAACTGTACATAGGTATTAATATCTCAATAAAGCATGAAGGACATCATGACATGTGAAATTCATTGTTTATACCCAGAATAAAAAGCTAAGTAGGATCTATTTTTATGTGCACGTTTGGAAAAGTGTTCCTGACAACAAGTTTACCCCACTTAAACTTGCTTCTTACCAAACCGAAAAAGGTAAAAATTTGCATGAAATAACAATGTGCTAAACGTTTGCATTTGTGTCTTGGGTGACTTACACATCAAATTTTGGGTAAAGTTCTGAAAATTTCAATAAAAATATAGTTACTTGATTTTAGTTTCTAATTTTTTAAAATCTAAGACAAATAATTAAGAATTATTTGTCTTTCATATGATATAATAAATTAAGGATTATATGTCTCTCAATTGCCAAACATAAGAACTGCATGGGAATTGTCAGGTGTGCATTTTATCGTGATCAGATTAAAGTCAGAGGAGACACGTAGCTCCTATTCCTGTGTGCGTAATCTCTTAATTCAGCTATAATTTCTTTTTCTCTTGGTAATAGTAGAAGTTTTAATCATCTTTCAATCATTATCCAGACTGATTTGACTCAATTTCCAATTTGACGTTTCTTCTTAAAATTCATAAAATGCTTAAGCCTGGTTAACACGAGCAACATAAGCATAAGGATAAGATCAAAATGAAAACAAAGCATGATATCTAATCTGGGACTTGCCAAGACAAAACAAGAAGAATTTTGCTTTGTTTCGAAGTTTTGTTCGGCTCTTGGCTTATGCTTCGACTATGACCTTATGCTTATGATGATCCTTAATTCCCAGGCTTGACTTCATTCATTTCTTTAGCCTTTTGTTTTGTCCTTATGCTTATGCTAATGCTGACGTGTGAACAAGGCCTTTGTCATTTGGTTATTCTACATTTCAATGAACTCATTCACTTTGATGTGCATTAGACTCATTTTCATACGATATACAAAGCTATTCCAAAACGGCTTCACATGTCATGTTGACCAAGATATCGATTTTTTTACAAACTTCATTTAAAGTGACTCGCTGCCTTGTACCCTAAGTCATTTGTGAGGAATATTCAGAATGTTGGCAAAATATGGCATTGGAAAGACTAGGATAGAAAGTAAACGGAGCTAAATAATATATTTGGACTATAGGCTTTGATGAAAATGCACATCAAAATTATTGATGCACCAATGAGTAAACTGTGTCTTTTTCAACTGGTCTTCATTGTTAACTAAAGATTGAATTTGCAATCTGTTATTCTGGTGGCAGTTTAATTCTGAGGGCCCTTGGAACTACTTTATGATTCCTTAAATAAAACATTAGCCAATCAATCTGTCACTTATTTTCCAATTTTTCTTTTTCTTGTTCATTTGATTTTCTCTTTTGTCTCGAGGTTGACTTCTCTTGTGGAAATATAACACTTAACTTCGTTGATATGAATGAATAGAAATAAGAGTTCGTTTGTTTCAAAACAGGTTCACCAAAAGCGTCATTATGTTTTCGAAACAAATGTCCAAATAAGCTAACAACCACAATTTGATAAAGATATCATTTTTTTATTTTCTTTAATTTTTTTATGGTATTTTATTTTTTTATAGAAAAAAGCCTGCAGTTAAGCTATAAACATATATTAAATCTCTTATCACTAATTGCTATTATTAAGAAAAACCTCAAATGTTCTTATTGCGGATGGCATCGTTTTGATATTTTAAAGCAGAAATATTGCAAGTGGTTGTTATTCAGTAAAAATGAGCATTACCATCCTTGTGACTATTTACAAGTGTGACAAAAACCTATAAATCTATTTACACGTGATAATAAGTAACATGAGAACTAACCAATAGGATTAAAGTAACAAGATGTAAGGTGACAAGAAAGTAGAGATAAAATTTATTGAAAGACACAATGAAAAGAGGGCCACGTGAAACTAAAATAAAGAAAGGGGTATGGATGAGATGTTCTCGATGAGAGAGGGTCAGGCGGCCCCCTTTTCATTGTGCGTTTCATTTCATTTTATCTCTACTTTCTTGTTACTTTACATCTTGTTACTTTAATCCTATTGGTTAGTTTTCACGTTACTTATCATCACATTACCTTCCTTGTTTCTTTAACTTGTGCCCGATTTAAGATTTTAAGATTTAATCAAGAAATTTTAATTCTTGATCATATGAGGATGAGCTCTAAAGTTGACTTCAAAATGTGTTGGTTAACTTTCAGAAGATGAACTATGAACTGAAGAGAAGCGGAAAATTTCTTTCTTGCTGAACTTAACATCCAGAGTGGAAATAGAACAACTAAGAACCAGTAACTTCTCCAAACCCTTAAACTTAAAGGCAGTAAAATGGCGTATAAAATGGCATATATTAGTGGTTTGTTATTCAAGCGAACGAGCTGATTTCAAAGAAAGAAGGAATTATTCAAGGAATTATTCTAGACGCTACCCTATTGCTAAGTGGATCACTACGTTCAATGGTGGCGGAATGGTAGGTGAATCAATGGAACGCTTTAGAATTCATATTTGCGTAACATGAAGGTGAAGAAGTCAAGATGAAAACTTGACTTTTGAGATGTTCGTCCTTTAGACTATTCTTGCTACGTTCGGTATTTCCTTGTTTAATGACATCGTTTGCTTCGAGTCTGTTAAAGTCCTTCTGGTGTGAAGTTTCGGAAAATGATTTTGATAGAAAGTAAACTTTTCTTGTCCGCTCTTGTTTTTCTCAGCTCGATATAATTACAAACACGCTTCCAGTGTTATTTCCATGAATATTGCGCAATCCTTTGTTTTCGATCTATTCTAATTGCTTCATAAAAGATTAAACAAAATACTTAAAAACTCATCTGTTTCTTCAATATGATTTAGCATCTCAACAAAGACTAAGGAAGATTACGAAGGCGTGAAAACAATACGTCTATCAATCAACATTTATAACTGATGTCATTCTCCCAGTAGATATACCTCGTTCTCCTTGATACTGATTACAAACTAAATTTACAGTTGAATAATTTAACTCCTGCACTAAACTAAATTTAACTCCTGCACTAAACTCTCTAAGAAAGTCAATGAGTTATGCAACCAATATTCATCTCGAGATTAAGGCTCAGATTTCTCATGTTCTCTAGCAACTCAGGCCTCACATTGTCTTTAAATCGTAAGAATTGCTTTCATTATTGTTCGGCGTTGTCAGTGGAACGATTGTACTACGTGTTAGAGAGAAAACGTTTCATACTTAGTTTTAATTAATAGACGGATAGCAAGACGGATTTATTGCAACTGCACTAAATTTTTAATTTTTTGGAATAATTTCCTCATAACAATGGATAAAGCGTCTTATTCCCTTTTAAATCCGAAAACACGCCATCCGGATTTGATGTAGTTAATTTGAAGACAGAAGGCCAATATCCTAAGATAAAAATTCATGCCGTTCCACATGTCTTGCTCTTATAACCTCGAAAGAACCAGTGTCGAACTAAATTCTATTTGAGAATGAGCTCGATTCAGCCTGTGCTTCTACTGGCTTGAAACAGACAAATATACTTTGTGTGTGTTGTCAAATTTTGCGGAAGTTGTGTTAAAAGGTAAGTATAAAAAGTCTTTTACATTTCTCTCAAATAAGAAGACAGTCTGTCTCTCTCTGTCTGTCTCTATGTGCCTGTCTCTATGTGCCTGTCTCTCTGTGTCTGTCTCTCTGTGTCTGTCTCTCTCTGTCTGTCTCTCTCTGTCTGTCTCTGTCTGTCTCTCTCTGTCTGTTTCTTTCTGTCTGTCTCTATCTGTCTCTCTGTCTGTCTCACACACACGCACAATTCAAAAACTGAATTCATGTTAGTAGGTTCGAGATACAAATTGGATCAACTGGTAAAAATACCTGAAATAAGAATGGGTAATAATTCCGTAAGAAGGGTATTTAAAAGTAAATCACTAGTAGTAATAATAGACGATGTAGTTCTTTGATCGGCCCATGTTCCTCACATAACAAAAAAGTAAATGAAGCTGTAAATGGTATGAAACAAATACGACCGTTTGTACATTGTTCCCTTTTAAATACAATATACAAAAGTCTGATACAACCACAGTTTTATTACTGTGATGTTGTGTGAGGCAATTTATCCAAAGGCTTGGTACAAAGTTTACAATAACTCCAAAATCGAACTGCGAGAATTATTACCCAATCAGATTATGATGCACGTTCACATGATATCCTGAAAAGTCTTTTTATTATTTAAAAGAATTATTTGTTCCAGAAGATCAAGTGCACTCTTACAATTTGAGAAATCATGATGTCAATTTATCATTACCAAAGCCCAAAACTGATTATTTGAAAAAACGTTTTCATTAGGATGGAGCCAAGTTATGGAATAATCTTGCAAGTGAATTAAGAAATAATACATCCCTCAATTTATTTAAAAAATGTTTAAAAACTCATGATTGGTCTCACTTTTGATTTGACACTATTTTAATATTGTTGTTTATTTAATTCACATATATATATATATATAAGAAGTAAAATAGACAAAATTTTTTGCTGTCGCTACTCTGAGTTTCACGCGTTCAGGCGATCATCAGGCAACTGATAAATAAAACTTTATCTCTCTGTCTCTCTCTGTCTCTCTCTGTCTCTCTCTGTCTCTCTCTGTCTCTGTCTCTGTCTCTGTCTCTGTCTCTGTCGCTGGATCTCCTTCAAAGTTGTTAAGTTGCGACTCAGAGGGTTTTCCTGGTTAAACAATACATACTTAAGCCCAGACAGCAGTTGCAAAGCATGGCTGAGTAGTCTTGGCTATTCTCTTAAAAACTCTAATGGTCGATTTAAAAATAAATCGACTAAATCCAATTTTGACTCTTTCGGATTGATGCCCAACTTTGTTTTTACTCTGGCTAACACCAGACGATTATTCTCGCCAAGGGTAGACCTTTTGGACAGGAAAGCGTTAAAAACTATCTCCTTGATGGCTACGGCTGTGGCCAAAAGAGTATTTTTTCCTTCTTGCAAGAGATTGAGCTTTTAAGTTGAACGTTGTCGATGAAAGTTTGATACAAACAGCTGATCAACTCAAATATAATCTCGCTGACACGGATGTTACTCCTTGAATTCAATCCAAGTAAAGAAAATCAGCTTAATTTTAAAAGCGCGTGGTTAAGGTACAATTGGAGGAAGACTTAAAATGAGACGTAACGTCTCCACCTGAGATACACCCACCTATTTCCTGTTACTCTACATGTGAACTCTTCCGTGAGTTCATTCGTGTACACAAACACATGCAACCGCGCGTGCGACACCCGTTTACGAATACCTCATCGGAATAACTTTGAAGAACGGGATTTGAATTGGAAGGGCAGCAAATTTAAACTGCTTCTACAATCTCTACACATGAGTCTGTACATTACATGCACAATATATTGCCAAAACGAATCCAGAAGTATTTTATTGGCATATTATCGATACGTATTATATCCGTTACGAAAACAAAGATATTATTCTTATTTTTGAACAATCTTTACAAGACTAACTTTTTTGAAAGATGCATTAATTGTCATGAACCGTACATGATATTTTATTTTAACATTGAGTAATTCTTAGACTGTAGTTTGAATCTAAATTATATTTATGCTTCGCTTCAATTGATGAAGAAGTGGAACTGTGGCTTAACGTACATCTCCACGATTCTAAATTATATATATGTTTCGCTGTAATGACGAAGAACTGGAACTTTGGCTTAAGTTTGGCTTAAGTTATTGTCCTTGTCTCTACCAAAACACATCATCTTGAGATGGTGGGAAGTGCAGAAGTCTAGTTTCAGTTTGAATTTCGGTTGCAAAAGGAAACATATCGGTAGAGCTGGAACGAGAGATAGCAAGTTTGGTGAAACCATCATCCAAGTCAGCCTCGCTATTCCTTTGTTGGTCCATGGGACAATTTGGCACGCTTGGCGTATTCCACTTCGGAAGTTGATGGCTGTTGACAAAAGGATCTAGTGTTATTTCTTGTGAAAGACTTGGTTTCCACCTGTTTGAGGAGTTCAACGTTGATTTATGGGTATTTGTCGATTGATCAAAGGGGCTAAGCTTTTCTCCATGGTCTTCACTGTACGAGTCACTGTCACTTTCATGTCTTCGCCTGGTCATTTCAGCCCCCAATTCAAAAAGCTCAATAAAAATTTGATAAAGACGTCTTGCTTTCTCTTTGTTTTCGCAAACTAAAACGTGTGCCTTGATCCCTGGGTCACTTTCTTCTTTACCAACAAGAATAAAACACTTCGAGTAAGCTTGGATACTATCACCGTAAATTATTCCCTTTATGTTGCACATTTTAAAACGCGCTTGAGCTCTACTTTCTCTTCCGTGGAGTATTACTTCATTTAAGTCAACATTGAGTCGCAGCAATGACGACTTTTTCATGCGAAACTTGGTGACTTGAGTTTTCAACAACTCCTTCAACGACTGGTTTGTCTTTTCAGAATCTTCATAGTAGCATATAGATGCAATGTAATGTACTATAAACTCTGAACTAGCCACAACGTTGTCCTGATCATGCTCTTCTAAGCTGGCAAAACGGTATCTCCTCCACATAGCGTTTTATTGGTTCTCCTAGCACAGCCGTGAGTTGTTTCAATCGATAGTTGGGCAGTGAAGAATGCGGAATGCTCTAAAATTCTGCACGTAATATACTTAAGCAATCTTAAGCCAATTAACATGACGTTAATAAACATATATGCAAATATTCTTAATTACCAATCGCAACTTTTCGACTTTACAGAGTTAATTTTAAATTTAATAAAGGCGCTTGGGATCTTTACAGGTGCCCTTTTCGGAAATCTCGCATAAAATCTTGGAAATAAAAACAACTCAGCATCATAAAAGCGACAATATGCGGAGCACGAAGAAATAATTTAGACACAAATCATATTCATTCGTGTCTTAAAATGACCGTGGTAAATTCTTCATCCAGACGCGGATTAATTCAACGCATATAGACACTCGGTAATTAATCGGGTAGATGTCTGATTACTTAGATGGTTGATATATATGAAAACCTGAAAATTAATTTAGGGTGTTGAGCCAAGAGATGACTCGATAGAGTGTATTCACTTGATGTCATAGCCACCTTGCCGGTGTCCGTCAACAAAAGAATTTTAATGATCTTCCGCCGCCATGCCTTTTGTTATTCAAGTCTCTGGGGAATGAGCGCATACACTCTGAACTGACTAGGTCCATTTCTTGCAAGGAATGGTTCATATACGGCGTCATCCCTTGAAAATTTAGAGCGATGGCGTCGGTCGACTGACAAGATCACTGGCCACCGTTAATCGCCACCTTACGCTTACGGCATCATGATAAAACCTTCCAGAATTTAAAAAAAGACTTCCCAAAGAACATTTCGACCTCATTGTCTCCGATTTAAGTCTCAAAAGAAAAACCTTTATTGAATTGACTGTATAAAAGACAACATGTCAACATCTAAATATATTAGGATCATGTCGATTCTTCTCAAGTAATTTAAATGATTATATGTATCACTGGGCCTCGACTACACCAAGAAAAACTGGCTAAATTTCGCGTACATCTTTTTAAAGAATTCGGGTGAATTTCCCGAAACAAATTGTCTTAGTTAATTTGCGTTGAACGATTTTGCAAACATATCAAAGAAACTACCCCTGTTAGCTGCCACATTTTTGTCACTTATTACTCTATTTGAATACGATATGTCTGTCATATTAATGCTAGCAAATAAAAACTCTGACATGTTTGAGGAAGTTGATCGTCCAGGTTAGTGTAGTCTTGAGAAAGACTGTTGGATGAAGTGAAGGACGTTTCGACAGCCTTAGCGGCGGTCATCTTTGAAATTTCGGAGAAATTTGACATCCCATATTTCCCAGCAATTTCTACTTCCCCCCTCGACAAAGTGAAAATTCCTTAAAAAGACACTGCTAAAATATAAAATATTCCTGGGGTAGCTTGCTGCAAGAGCCTTCAAGTTGAGGCTGATTTAAAATCCTAGCCCCCCCTCTTACAAAAATCCTGGGTGTGCCGTTCTTTGATTTAGTATTAGTTATTGTTTGCAAATCAGAAGAACGCTCAAAATAAGTTGCTTGCATTAAACTTAAATCTCACATTTTGAACAGACCATTCTACATACTTCGTTTTACCAGACGATACAGCATTCGTGGCTTCCAAGTAGAATAGAAGTATTGATGTTTGCACAGATCCGTTCTCAGGAAGCACTTCCTTTTATGATTTAAGTACTGCATCAGTTTAATAAAACTATGATAAAAGACTTCTTTGTACCTAAAAATTTATTCAGTAAGATTCTAAATATTTGTGTCGAAATAGAATGCCGACATTTTAAGGTAGGAGTTAACTTGAGTTTTGCCAATAAAATTTGTGTAGGATTGCCCATGTGAGATGGGAAATTTGTCGATTAAATGTCCCTAAAGTAAACTTACAAGACAAGGGAATCCTTCGTATGAGTAAAATAAGTGAAAAATTATGGTCAAGCAGCCCTTTCTCTTCGAGGCAAAGGCATTGCAGGTAAGTCAAAGTCGTCAATCCTTCGCCCACCTTTGTAGTTCTGACGTTTGAAATTTTTTTCGGCTTTTGTCGTTGTTCAGAGTGATACCAAATATAAGTGTGTATTACTCTATGTGGATAGTTTTTAGCCCTTTCCTGTTCGATACGACTCATCCTGACTAGTAACATACTCTGGCGTAAGCACGTATGAAATTAAAAAGTCTGTTTCTGACCGGATGTGGTTAAACATTCGGTTCATCAGAACAGAGTTATTTAAAAACAATTATTTTGTACGAGAATGTCGTTTGTAAGGTCATTTACCGTTTGTATGAAGATTTATCTGGATTATAAAATTTTAAAAGACACTCAAGCTTATATTAAAGACATTTGTAGTAAGATTAACAGTTACAAGTTTTATTAAGACTCCGTCTTTCCTGTCGAGTTTGCTCAGTTGTTTCAGTTCTTCTGGTGGACAAAATTTACTAATTAACGATTAGATCATTCGCTCTCGATTTCTATGAGTGATAGTTGACGAGGGCGAAGCCTGAGTCAACTATCACTTCATAGAAATCGAGAGCGATTAATCTAATTGTTTTAGCAGTAACCCACTTTGCAAAGAACGTTTTTCGTCTTCTCTAGGATTGCACTTTCAAGTAAGCATTCTATTTCGACTTGAGAAACTTCACAAAAACGAGAGGCGGAAGCCATTTTTGCAACTAGCTATTTATCGACGAATGGATAGTTAGTAGTGTAGCCAATCAGAATGCAGCATTTGCAATAGTACTATACTAAGTTTCATACTAATTGCTTTTATTTTAATCCTTGATTTTCTTGCCTAATCTCTTCGCCTTTTTGTTTTGCTTTTTCTGTCGTTGTGATTGGTTGAATCTTCGAATTCCCATTTTTCACCATAATTTTTTGTTAGGTGACATTTGCTCCGTTATTTTGGCCGAATTTTCCTTTAGCGATTCTCATTTCACAAAATGCAAATAGCCCCCTACACTTAACGGAAGGAATCTATCCAATTACGTTGTCAGTTCTTTGTACTGGTAATGACTTCTCGATGCATGTTGGAACGTGTATTGTTTGTTTTGAAAATTAATGATGGAGTTTTATCGTCGAAAATCAGCAATCTTCAGCATTGATTTTGTCGAGGGTGAGAAAACTTGAACAGGAATTTAAATGCTGAAACCCTTTACCGTTTTCACCCATTCGTTGTGAATGACAAGTACAATTATATACTGCCTACAGGTAAGCCGTCTTATTTCCTTGGCTTCTTTAGACTTGGTCTTCACTCAAGAGATTTTAGCCGTCGGTAGGGAGAGCTGGCTTGGTTCTTATGATTGACGAATAGCCAAATATCTTCCGTTATAGTCAGAATCATTATAGATGAGTAAATCATTATTTTGTCAGATGTTCATGGCTTGAAATGAAAGTATTTATCACCAGCAGTTGTTTATCTCAAGATCAAACAATGAAATACATTTGTAACTTCAATTTATCTTTCTTCCTTTCTCGGTGTGTTTTAGTGTTTGTCAGATAATGAGCTTTATCAAAAATTCATTCTAAGAATTCTCAGTAATTTTACAGAGCTAAGTGGTTTTCTGTGTGCAGTAATGACACAATGACGATTTCGAGAGTGACGCAATCTAATTGATGAGTTGACAAGCTGGCAAAGAAGTACAGAATAGTTATTCATTTCTCGCGGTCACGGATTTGACAATTGACCCAAAACTAATTCCTGTCGATGGGCCACGTAAAAGGTTATAAAAGTTTGTGAAACTTGGGGTTGACATATATGAGTCAAGGTAACTAAGTTCTTAGTTACTAGAGATCGCTCAATTCAAGGGAAACACATCGCCATGACAACGGCAATTTGACCTTTTATGTTCGAAATCTTTTGGTAAATTTTAAATAAAAATAAGAATTTGTAAAAGGTAGTATATCTACTTAGAGTAAACCAAATTTGTAAATAACTATTCAAATAACTATTCTTGGCTAAATCAATAACAACTGCTCATAGTTTGTACAATACATAAATGCGTTCATCAGTAAAAATTCCCCGACGGATTGTTAATTTTTCCCCGACAGGGGATAAGGTTTCCCGTCGGGGAAGTTGTAGCCCCCTCTGCCCCCTCTCTGGTGCCATCCCTTCCATAGTGCCTGTAGTTTCTAAAATGTCTCGGAGATACAGTTTTACCTTTTGGTCATAATTGACGTAAAAATAATCAATATTATGAAATCTAACGCATGGTTTGCAACAGACAGTTTTTCCTTATAGAATTAACTCGATCAAACGTTATTCAGGGAATAAGTATTTAAGCCTAAGAAAAATTAATTCCCATATTAGCAAATAAAACATTCAAAAAAGCAGCACAAATTGGGAATTTTTTCACCGGAGCTTAAATTCGAACTCTGTAACCTCACCAGCATTAAATACATCAAAAACCTATGAGAGTTGAAACAAGTAGATAGAAGCATCCCTAAAATTATAAATCACTAAACCACGATACTCCATGTAGAGTTTATTTAGAAATATGGAAATTACTCTCAAGAGGTCCTCTATTAACACATTTTTACCATTCTTCAAGCTATTTTTGTCCTCTCGATATCTCCGTGACTTGTACATGTAGCCATGGAACATTGATTTAACGATTTTTCTTAGTCACCTTGAATTCACAACCTGATCTATTGCTCTGTCCTTTTGCATAGACATAGGTGATTCGCCAGTCATTTAACTGGGTTTGAGTAGTGGACCTAGTACCAAATGAAGTCATCTCTAGCTGCCTAAATTACATAGCCATCGCTATGACTCTTCAAAGCAAACAAGAAACCGAAGTAGAATTTCTGAGAAAGATCACATTTTGATTTTCTTTAGAAATTCTACTTTGTCAATGTTTTCTGCTAACCTTGTTTCTCAATGATGCGACATAAAAAATAGATATCCAGCACATTACTCAAGGTAAGAAAGTTAGCGAAAGTCATGCAGGCAATTTAGAAAATCTTAAAAGACACCAAATTCAAGTAACGTCAAAATAATTTTCATTCCCATTACCTACAATCTTCTCGCTAGTTCCAGTACGGCTGGTGCAAAGTACTTAGAAACAACGTAAATTCTTTCTCCGCTTTTTCTTGCCTATGTACCACGAAGCCCTGCTATATGAGCGAAACAAAAATCCAACAGCATGTGAGCAACGTGAGATTGTACAAGCAAGTCTGTCAATTCGTTGAAAAAAAAGATGTCATCGGGCTAATAAAATCCTGTTGTAGCAACTTCATACGTTAATACTTTGATCCCTGAAGACGGCAATTGTCGTCTTTATGAATTTTACTCTGGCTAATGCCAAAAGATTTTACTCATGAAGAGGAAACCCCAGCAGACTTCAAAGGTCTAATGAGTGATGCAAGCATTATTGGATTTGTTGGTTCATCTTATAACAATCCGTACACCGTCGCCAAAGTAGTCACAAATCTCAAACAATTGATTTCTGCCAACAACTCGTTGACAGAAATTGAAAACAGACATTCGTTTCAACGGTGGGCGCAATTTCTGTTCCCTTATTTACCAGCATAAGCTAAATTGCTAATAGCGGGCTAAAAAAAGACAATTTCCGTTTGGAATAATGATTTAAATTTTTAAACGTTTAGGAACCTGGCTATTTGGGGACCAAGAAAGCCCTTAAGACAATTCAAAAACAAAATTTCGTCCACTCCGAGTGCATTCAGGCGTGCTTTTCCGCTCAACATACCACCGGGCATAGCCAAATTCGCGGGATAAAATATGATTATAATGTTTTTCGAGAACCTTGACGAGTTGTTACAGAATTTGGGTTGATAAATACTTATATGCTATTTTAGTAATGTCCTAGATACGCATTCTTAGGAATTTTAAATAAAACAATAATAATAAAAAATGTATGCCCTGTAGATTTCGCCATATATAATCTACGCAAGGCCACAATCTTAAATAAACATATCTGTCCAGGGATCCATGCGCATGCTTGTTGGCAATAGTTTGCTTAATATCCGGGCATAGGAATAAAACATCGCTAACACATCTTCCTATCGGCAAGACTAATCAGTCAAGTAGCTTTATTGCTGTGAATGAGGTTATGTTACAAGTTTTGTACTTTATATAAGTGAGCATAATTTCTGATGAATTCCAAGTAAATAGCTACTGTCGAAATACAAAGCAAGTAGATATACCACATCAAACTAAGACGCAAACTATGAAAAACGTCATCTTTCATAAAAAAAAACAAACAAACATGTTTTTCGGAGTTTGCTTCTTGCTTTATTGCCTAAAATTGTCGGCTGGTAATTGTTTTTAGATATCACATTCATGGGTTGGAGAACACTTTTTACTCTCGGACAAAGGGCCTTTGTTCGAAACGTTAGATTTCTTTGAACATATTACATTCATGGATAGTTACGGTTACATTCGTCTGTCGTACTGAGAAAAGTACAGGTCCACGATTGTTATTGGAAAAGTTTAACTGAGACGTGTCGCATTCTCACTGGTCTATGATTAACAGGGCCGTAGCAGAACAACCGTTTTTGAGGGGCCCACTGTACACCAAACCAAAGTCAAAAGCCGTTTGAGAGGCTTGAAACTAAAGCCATAAATATTCCAAGAAAATGAGGAACTATTGTACACAAACTAGTACTGAAAAGAACAATTATTTACCTGAAATATAGTGTTCAGTTGTTTCTTTCCCAAAGGGAAACCTTGTCTCGTCCAATTGATAGGGGAGGCGTCCCCTCCCTTTTCTACGGTCCTGTAGCACTACTGAAAGAACGAAGTGTAAATCAAAAGGAAACAAAGTTCACCAACAAAAAGTCATGCATGAAAAGGATATCTAAATGATAAATTACAGCTTTGTTTTGTTACATATTGGGTCTGAGAATGACTCTCAAATAAAGGCGAATTATCGCTGTGATCAGTCTCGTCTTGTGTTATAGCTCACTTCTCCAATTCATTAGTAATTTTGAACTGTCGTAGCCAACCCACGACTGTAAACCACATCACATGCATGCATTTTGATAAACAACGAAAACATGTAGGAAAATCACTAGTGATTTGCAGCACATTTCTTAATTTACATATTCAAATCAATGAATTCAAACACTCGTTTATTGTGTTTCATCAGACCACTCCAAACACTCGGAAAAAAACCACCTTGTTGCTACGCCCCTCTATTTTCATTGTTTACTCGTGTTTGGAGTCCCTGATAAAACACTCAAACTGTACTTGATTTGACCAGACCAACCACTATTAAGCTACAACAAGAGAAAATGGATATTCTGAAAACTAAAGTGATTTTTACCTTGAAGAAAGCCCTTGAGGACATCTAAATCCACATTGATAAACAACACAGAAGGCTGTATGAGGAGCTATAAATACTTTTAGAGAGAATTGGAATTGAACCAAGACAACCAAGTGCAGTGCAAAGTCAAAATAATTGGTCAGGAATAACTTACCGTGATTTCATCCCCCAAAGAATATTACAAGATTAACCTGACCAGAGTTTTTCTTCACCATGCATTACAACAACTGCACCCAAGGTTTCTAATTCCCTGATGAAGCTTACATCTGTGGTATGGGACTTTCAGTTCTGTAGTGATTGCTCTTCTACTCGATAATTTACCTACATGGAAGGCTAATATATGTAAATTTTGTGAATACTAAGTATGCAGATGGTATTTCCAATTTTGCTGGTCTGTCTGTTGAGCTAGAACTCTGGCAGAGAATGTGGTTTGAGAAGAAGAACAATGAAGATATCCCTCAGAAGATATCAAGAGTGTTGAAAGTTGTAGACCCAGAGTCATTCCCAAATAAACAGTGTATTTGCCATTTTAAAAATCCTTGCAACATTAATCCCTGTAACATCCTATTTCTATCAGCAGTCACAATCGGGTCTGTATTACTGTATTTGAAAAATTACTTGAGAGAGACAATGTGACAAGGAAGATTGAATCAATTTGCTCTCATGCAAGCTCACTGTGAAATAGATTTAGCTTTCAAGGATATTATTAATTTATTTGCTTCTTGTAATCCTAGAAGGATGAGAATTGCCAACATACTTTGTAGTGCTGAAAATACATAATTGTTTTCCCCTCCTGTTTTAACTTGCCAGAACTTAATTTTTCATAAACATACTAAATGTTAGAAAATAAAAAAATCCTAATGCCACATATATTACAAACTTGAACAGTTTTGAACTTTTATTAACTAAAGAGAAATTAAATATAATACCTGTTTAGTTATGTTCAAAACTGTATTATCTAGCTTGTTATAATTTTAAACTTATTACCCATCCAGCTGGTGGATTCTGTTAGCAGGTAATAGCTGAAGCATTTCTACTTGACGTTTCTCCTTGTTTTGATTCTTTCGTATTTTGCCTACCACTGATGTTGCAGTAAATTAATGATGATTTGGGATTTAACCTATAGGCAGAGTACATGTGACTATGACAATCTTGAGCTTATCACTTTTCTCCTTTGCCATCCTGCTGCTGGACTGAGATGGTTTGAATTTGTTAAATGTAATAACTGTACTTGTAATTCTGCTGCTGGACTAACAAGATTTTGAGTTAACTTTCCTGCCTGCAATCCTGCTGTTGGACTGAGATGATTTTGAATTCTTAAGCATTGCTACCTGCCAATTTGTTACTGGACTGAGATAATTTTTAAGTGAAATTATTCTGAACCTGTTATTCTGCTTTTGGTCTGAAATGATTTTGAATTTACTTTATCAACTATCTTACCTGCTATTTTGTTACAGTACTAAGAAGACTTTGAACTTATTAATTTTTGTATGTGCTGTTCCGCTGATGAATTAAGTTGATTTTCAACTTTTTAAAATTGCTACCTGTCATTTTGCTAGGAACTAAGATATAATAATAGATCTTCTGTATACATAAATTTAGAGCCTTACGGCGTTTGTCTGTTACCTTAAAACTCCAGAACCACAAGACTTACAGAAGATTCAATTACAAATTCGAATTCACCATGACCAGATGAGTAACATTAGCGATCAATACCTTAGAAAAATGACTTAAATATCATACCTAACATATGTATGTTACAACCATAATCATTTCCTCAAGGATAACCATTCTGGAATGATCATTCCGTTGCATGAATTATATCCACAATTCCAGAATGATCATTCCTGTGTTAAATAAATGCTGCGATTCCCTTACATGGGTCATTTGACTTTTCATTGCCAACGCAGCGTCATCAAAGGTAACAGTCATAATTTCAAATGATCTTTTCAAGATGATAATTTCGTCCCTGAATGATCATTTCTATGCTATATAAAGGCTGCAATTCTCTTACTTGGGAACATTACCTGCACATTATCTACACATATCTCTGGTAGTCTGTGCACAATTATTTCTTCGTGAGGAACCATTCAATTTTCTAAAATCATATTTGCCTGATGATCGTGTTGTAGACACGTGAAACTCCGAGTACCAAACGCTCTTCTAACTTTATTAAAGTTATATATATATATATATATATATATATATATATATATAATCATACGAACTTTATTTAAAAAAGAAGAAGAAACAACTACGTTTCGGGGACCGGCCCCTTCTTCAGCAGCTCACAGTTAAAGAATAGAGTCCCTACATATACCTTATCGTTCTTCCTTAAATTTACATAAATTTCAAACCTCCATTACATTTAGTCCCAGAGGAGTATAACATTTTAATTTTTCAATCCAAAAACCTTCCCTTGCTGTTGGATCCCTAACATCGGTAACATCAATTATTTTAACCGATAAATCTTTCATACCTATATGCTCATTATCAAAAAAATGTGCATACAGGTGTTCCCCACGAATTCCCCTTTGTCCCCTTTCATATCGTCTCAAAGAGCTCTTATGCTTATTGAACCTTAACCTAAATGGTGTTGTTGTGTTCCCCACATATTGTTTGCTATTTATATATATATATATATATATATATATATATATATATATATAATATCTTCACGAGCCCGCTCAACATAAAGTTTAAACGTCATATAAACATCATAAAAACTTTATTAAAAAAGAAGAAAAATCCACAACTTACGTTTCGGGGACCGGCCCCTTCTTCAGCAGCTCACAGTTAAAGTACGAGAAGTCTTGCTTAAAGGGACGGGAAAGAGAAATTCAGATAGGTCTGATAGATTGGTTTTGACTTTTGACTTTCATCCTGCACTTCAGGTAGTGCATAATATTCTTCGAGAATTGCAAATTTTGGTTGAATCGGTACCTGTACTTAAAAAGCTTTTGCCGATTGCTCCCAGGTTAAGCTTTAGGAGAGCGAAGAATTTGAAGGATATTTTGGTGAGGGCTAAAATGCAGCCTATGGAGGAGGGGTCCAAGGGAATGTTTTGCTGTGGAAAGGCCAGATGTAAAGTTTGTAAATTTGTTGAAACTGGATCGACCTTTATGGGTAATGTTGAGAAGCGGTCTTTTCATATCAATCATTCCTTTGATTGTGACTCTCAAGGAGTGGTATATTTAATAACATGCAAGAGATGTAGCAAACAATATGTGGGGAGCACAATAACACCATTTAGGCTAAGGTTCAATAACCATAAGAGCTCATTGAGACGATATGAAAGAAGACAAAGGGGAATTTGTGGGGAACACCTGTATGCACATTTTTTTGATAATGAGCATATAGGTATGAAAGATTTATCGGTTAAAATAATTGATGTTACCGATGTTAGGGATCCAACAGCAAGGGAAGGTTTTTGGATTGAAAAATTAAAATGTTATACTCCTCTGGGATTGAATGTAATGGAAGTTTGAAATTTATGTAAATTTAAGGAAGAACGATAAGGTATATAAGGACTCTATTCTTTAACTGTGAGCTGCTGAAGAAGGGGCCGGTCCCCGAAACGTAAGTTGTGGATTTTTCTTCTTTTTTAATAAAGTTTTTATGATGTTTATATATATATATATATATATATATATATAACTACAGACGGAACCGTTTCGGCCTACTTGGCCTCATCAGTGTAGTGCTGACGAGCAGGATGGAGAAGCCTATCTTATATATGCAACTCAAATGTCCCACACATGTGGTACATCTAAGCCATGCCAGAGTGCTCTAACTAGATACTAGTGAGAAAAATATACATGTATATTTATGTATACATACATACATATATATATATATATATATATATATATATATATATATATATGAATTGAATACTTGTAATCCAGGCATAGTAATGTTATGATTTTGTTCTCCGGATTTGTGCTTTGGTGAGTCGAGCTTTCGACTTGGTCCTTCAAGTCTTCGTCAGGTTATGGTGAGGTGTTTGCACGTGGTTTGTTTCTATCAGCTTGGTCCATGAGTCTTTGCGCGTGTAGGCTTTTCGAGCGTCTGATGGGTGGATTGGGCTGTCGGCTGTTCTCATCGGTGGATTCTGATGAATTGAAGTGATTGGTTGGTTCCTGGATAGTAGGCTGTGATGTGATGTTAGTAGGGTGTTCTGACGTATTTGTGTAGGTTTTGCGGTCTTCGTTTCGGATTTTGAATCGGAGCTGGTGGTATGCTGCGGGAATGTCGATGTGTCTATTAATTGCGGGTTTGTCGAGGCTGTGCCATGCTTCCTTAAATTCGCGTGCGTGTCTTGTGTTTGCTTGTCCTAGTACATTTGTGTTGGCCCAATGGAATCTGTGGTCTGTATTTTGGACGTGTGCAGCTGGGAGCGATCGTGAGTCTTGTCGTTTGATTGCGTTTTTATGTTCGGTTAGTCTTGAGTTAATTGTCTTCGAGGTTTCGCCAATGTAAACGTTGTTGCAATCACGGCAAGGGATCATATAAATCGCGTTATGTTTTTCAAGGTTGTCGACGGTATCTTTATGTGTTGTGAAAATTGATCTGAGTTTACTAGTGGGTTTGTGTGCTACTTTTATGCGATGTTGTTCCAGTATTATTGACGTTATTTCGGATATGGTTCGTATGTAGGGTAGAGTTATGTGTCTTGTTTGAGTGGTGTTGTTGTCTTGTTTGTCGTTCGTGTTTCGTGGAGGATTGTGTTGTCGTTGTACGCTCAATTTGTCGATGAAGTGTTTAGGGTAGCTGTTCTTTCTGAATGTTTCGTGTAGATATTCTTGTTCTTTCTTTTTGCTCTCTTGGGTGTTGCAGTGTGTTTCAATTCGGTTGAAGAGAGTTCTGATACAGCTGATCTTGTGTTGGGTTGGGTGGTTGCTATGGTAGTTTAATATTTGATCGGTATGGGTTTTCTTTCGGTACACTTGGGTTTTGATCTTTCCGTTGTCTGTTCTCGTGAGTAAAACGTCCAGGAATGCTATTTGGTAGTTATGCTCTGTCTCCATTGTAAAAGTGATATCTTCGGTGGTGTTGTTGATGGTGCGGTACAACTCATCGATTTGTTCTGTTTTTGTAATAGCAAATACATCGTCGACGTATCTATTCCATAGTTTTATGTTGTTGTTTTCGGAGAATACTTTCCGTTCCAAATCTTGCATGACGGCTTCGGCCAAGAAGCTGGAGAGGGGTGATCCCATGGGCGTGCCGGATGTTTGTCTGTAGTACGAGTTATGGAATTGAAATTCGGTAGATAAACAGAGGTCGAGGAGGTCTAAGATGTTGTCTTTGCTCAATGAGGTTGTGGATGTCCAAGATGAGTTGGAAGAAAGGAGTTGATCGGTTATTCAACTCTCTTCAACCGAATTGAAACACACTGCAAAACCCAAGAGAGCAAAAAGAAAGAACAAGAATATCTACACGAAACATTCAGAAAGAACAGCTACCCTAAACACTTCATCGACAAATTGAGCGTACAACGACAACACAATCCTCCACGAAACACGAACGACAAACAAGACAACAACACCACTCAAACAAGACACATAACTCTACCCTACATACGAACCATATCCGAAATAACGTCAATAATACTGGAACAACATCGCATAAAAGTAGCACACAAACCCACTAGTAAACTCAGATCAATTTTCACAACACATAAAGATACTGTCGACAACCTTGAAAAACATAACGCGATTTATATGATCCCTTGCCGTGATTGCAACAACGTTTACATTGGCGAAACCTCGAAGACAATTAACTCAAGACTAACCGAACATAAAAACGCAATCAAACGACAAGACTCACGATCGCTCCCAGCTGCACACGTCCAAAATACAGACCACAGATTCCATTGGGCCAACACAAATGTACTAGGACAAGCAAACACAAGACACGCACGCGAATTTAAGGAAGCATGGCACAGCCTCGACAAACCCGCAATTAATAGACACATCGACATTCCCGCAGCATACCACCAGCTCCGATTCAAAATCCGAAACGAAGACCGCAAAACCTACACAAATACGTCAGAACACCCTACTAACATCACATCACAGCCTACAATCCAGGAACCAACCAATCACTTCAATTCATCAGAATCCACCGATGAGAACAGCCGACAGCCCAATCCACCCATCAGACGCTCGAAAAGCCTACACGCGCAAAGACTCATGGACCAAGCTGATAGAAACAAACCACGTGCAAACACCTCACCATAACCTGACGAAGACTTGAAGGACCAAGTCGAAAGCTCGACTCACCAAAGCACAAATCCGGAGAACAAAATCATAACATATATATATATATATATATATATATATATATATGTATATGTATATGTATATATATGTATACATATTGACTCCTGATATAAAGTATCGTGTAGACGTTTTAGGTCACCCCTCAGTTTGTAACTTTTTTGGTTATGTCTCAGTCTATTACAATAAACGAATGTTACCTAACATTTGAAAGCTGTTTTACACAAGTGGAGCAATGGCAAAGACACAAGTTTTGAAGTTTAATACTTGGTACTACTGCCACGAGCAGTAATTATTGCTGCGCAACCCCGGGGCATCGATGAAACAAGGTTCTTTGTTACAGTTACGTAAGTACTGTCCCATAACTGAAAGATGGCCACCTTTAATTCCTCCAAGTTCTTGCATGGTCTGGCTTCTAACTTCTTCTTTATTACTTCCCAAAGATGTTAAATGGGGTTTAGGTGAGGGCTTTGTGATGGCCATGGGATTACTGATATCCCTTTCCTCTCAAACCAGGTCTTGGTCCTACTTGCTCTGTGACATGGAGCCCCATCTTGTTGGAAGATAAAGTCTCTACCACACAGCTTTCTCCCGTCGTTCCCAAGATTGCGATCAGCCTAACGTATGCTGCTGCGCCCAGTCGACCGTTAACTACCTTGAGGCTTCCAACACCACTGTCCACCATGCATCCCCTTACCTGGATTTTCCCTCCTCCGTTCTTAGCTGTGGGTACAATACAGTCTGGGTGGTACGCTCTCCTACTCTTCTTCTAACAAATATCTTCCTCCCTGGAATCAGCTCAAAAATTGAAGCGTGGGAAAACAACATCTTCGCCCACTGTACGGATGTCCAATCCTTCCGCTCCCGACACCACTCCAGTCTCTTGTGTTTGTGAGCTTTTGTGCGCATAGGCTTCCTTACTGCAACACAGACCTTTAACCCAGACTCTTGTAGCCGTCTTCTAATTGTATTGGACCATACCTGGGTTGATGTAGCATCCTCCAACTCCGTCTTGAGCATTTTAGACGTTGCCCTTCTGTTTGAGAAGGATAGGCGCTTTAGAAGACGGTCTTGACGCTCCATTGTTGCACGGGGACGGCCAGTTTTAGTCCTATCCTTCACTGTGCCGGTTTCTTTGGCGTTCTTCCTTATCTCCTAAACAGCACAGAGGCTCTTATCCTTCTTGCAATAGCATGCTCGCTGTACCCCTCCTTTTTCAAAGTGATAACTGGAGCCCATTCTTTGACTGTCAAGTTACTTTTCTTCGGCATCACTTCTTTGAACCACTTTAACTTCAACAACTTCAACTTTAACAACTTCTACTTCAACAACTTTAACTTTAACAAATGAATATTTTACATGTGGTACAAATGTGAAATATCCATTTGAAGCACTCTAAGCATGGGTGGTTTCTAATGAAAACAACTGCACACGCCACGAAAAACCTAGCAACCAGGGTGAAATTACTGAACATTTCTCCCTAGCCACCAGACACCTTTAGGCACAAATTTGACAAAAACAGCTACTCTGTCAAAAGTAGAATAAATCCTAACGGTCCAGAGTAAAAACAGCCCAACTAGGATGAAAGATGGGCTTTGGGACCTGATAGAAGAGTACAGAAACAACAGAAGTGACATGTAATGATAATTCAGAAGGCGACCTAAAACGTTTGCACGGTATTGTACATATATTCATATTGGCTCATGATATATTTATAAACATATATACATGTATACATATATACATACACATATACATATATTTGTTTTTGTCTAGTCTGGTTGCCATTCCTCTTTTAAAAGTACCACTCCATCCTTCAAAGACATGCTATACCATCTGGTTTAAAATTATGTGGTCATGGATTTGTTTTACAACAAGATAATGACCCTAAACACACCTCTAAGCTCTGTAGAAAATATTTTGCAGAGGAAAGAAGACCATGGTGTGCTGGTTATTATGGATTTTCCTCCTCAGTCCACTGATCTTAATCCAATTGAACATTCATGGGAACATTTGAAAAGGGATAAGACAAAGTACGCAATCACTAGTCAAGATACCCAATGGCATTCCATTAATGAGTCCTGGAATAACCTGAAGCCAGAAATCATCCACGAACTTATTGAGTTTCTGAAGAGTTTCAGCAGTTCTCAAAGCAAAAGGAACATACACAAAATATTAATAAAACTAATGTGTGAACACAAAGTTGCTTTGCTCATTATGTTATTTCTTGTTCGACATTCATTATTCTTTCAATAATGCAGCATTTCTTGCTCTACTGAGTGACATAGTTCTATATATTCAGAGGCGGATCCAGCAAAAAGTTTGAGTGTAGCTCGATGACGTCATAACATGAAGTCATAGTTGGTGAAGAATTTTAGAGTTTATAAGTGATGGTATTATCATCATGAAGGATGGTAAAAATTTATGCGAAGGTTTGCAAGGTGAAGCAAATCAGGAGTATCCAAATAGGTCAAAGTTTAATAACATTTGCAATAAACATCATTAGAGTCTCATTCTAATATCGCAACATTAGCCCTACATTTAGTGTACTACGTAGTCGAAGCCAGTAGCAAACACATCTCAAAGGCAACAGCTGTAACAGAACAGAGAGCGAAATTTAAATCCATGACATTTCAAAGTCGATAGCGCGACATGGTACCCATTAAAGGAAATATCAACATAAAAGTTTCCACGATTAAAATCGCTGTGCTATTAAAATTAATACTTAGTTAACTTGAATTTAACCAAGAACTGAATGCAGTCATCCAAGACGCAGAGGTCAATGTACTACCAAAAAACGTGAACGGAACACTGAAGTGTTGACTGCCGAGTTTTGGGCCGAAGTTTCATGAAGATAATCGTTTAATACTGAATTATGAACACGGATAATTCAGACTTGTTCGCTCACCAACAAATAATGAAAGCTAATTTACTTACCTTAATAGCCGTAAATCGCTGGACCATATCCTTTGGCTTTTGGGAATCTAGAGATTACTAAATTGACAAATCCGCTACGACGTATTTCATTGTGATTGTTTAGCTTACGTCTACCCACGTTGTTTAGCTTCATTCATGCATTTGTAAGCTTGTCAACACAAATCAACTTCAAACACACTATAGTGCATCACGAAGGTTGGCGGACATAAGCCTTTCCAGTTCTTTTAAGAGCTCAAATATAACGTAAATGAGTATGGAGAAATTGAACCGATAGTATGTGTGATTCACTGATTGCTATCTCTTATTTTTCTTTTCTTCACGACCCGATTAATTTATGCAAAATCCTTCTACACGGCCCCACAGAACCGTGCCGTTGGTAAGGGCTCAAATTTCATCAGTATAAGCAAGCATCTTGAGAATCGTTGCAATGGATAAACCGGGCGGAAAACGCAATCTTGTTATGAAAATCAGAGTCCAGACAATGATTTTGAGCAAGGCCATGGAGGAGGACACACTGAAGACGATCTGGTTAAAATTTTATTATTTTAAAATATGGTTAAAATATTTTTTTTCTTGTGTCTCTTTTTTTTTTAACACCTCCTATCAGTCAGTTGTAATTTTGTAAATAGCTTAATATATAGGTCCAGAATCAATGTGATAATTCATACTCTGATGATGTTTCGTGTTGCGACGAAACATTAGTTCAAAAAGCAAGCATCCTTCACGTGGAAAATTGATTGCCTGCGGTTAATCAGTATATCTCCCGCCAAATTTGAGCTACACTCAACCTCATATTTGATTGGCTTAGCCTAATCAGTATAGCTCCCGCTAAATCTGAGCTACACTGAAGAAGAAAAATGTGATTGGGCAGATATAAGTAGCCACACACGCGCTGGCAACACGCCTAAGTGTTCGTTTTTCTTCGTTGCCCTGCCGGGGAGCATAATTAATAGAGAATAGATCCCGTGAATCCGGATATTTAATAAATTCGCCGATAAATTGACCGATGTCATGTTACGACTGGAGGAGGAATTTGCCGAAATTGAGTTAAGAATGTCATGTTATCGACCAAGACTACTGAAGACAATTGCGGAGTGTTGCTTCTTCTGTCTCGACGATCTACGACCTTTGTAGTTAATCTGTTTCATTACTTTCCCAGTCTGAGGTCGCTTTTGTTAACTCTTGATTGATATAGCCCACGTATACAACTTATACGACGTGATTTAATGAATTTGAACCTTTACATAAAGTAAACCCTTAACCAAGGTACGACCTTGTTCAGACTGTGCATTTCCCGTCCAGTCTGACCTTATATGTCTAATGCACAGGCAACCCAAAAAAGGAAACAAACGGGTGATAGCAAATGCTACCAGTAACACGGAGTATATTAAGCTTCTGTATTTCATTTGATAGTTTGATGCTCAAGTATAGCTCGCTTCACTCTGGATCCGCCCCTGATATTAATGAAAGTGATAATTTTTGGCTGGACTCGTACTTTTGACCCCCACTGTACATATACATGTACGTTTGCGTATACGTATACATCTACATTTACATATATGTACATATACACATATGAACATATACATATTTTTACATAAACATATATTCGGGGATCAACCCCTTCTTCAGGAATTCAGTGAAAGATGTACAGGTATGGAAGCTTTTATAGACATCTAACTGATTAATATTAAAATATAAAAATGACATGCAATCTCGGTGGTTAAGGCTTTGGGTTTAAATTTTTTTAGGAGCCGTTCACACTGAGATCGATCTAACTTGAATTGATCTGAGATCGATATGAGATCAATCTCAGTTCGCTTCGTGAAGGTGTTCACACTCGTTTGGATCGATCTCAGTTTGCATTCTAGTGTTCACACTCAGATCGATCTAACACGCTAGTGTGAACGGTCCCTAAGCTTATAAATCTAAAAAGCCTCACGTTCAGTGGGCTTATTAAAAATCTTTTTTGTCAATAATATTGAGTGATAAATCCGAAAGACCCGCATGGTCAACTCCATAGAAGTGAGCATAGCAATGCTCACTTGGTATACTACGTATATTTTATAGCCCAATTTTTACAAATTAGTGAAACAGTGCAGCTGTGACCTCTCCAGTTAGTTGTTTAGGCCGGCGAGCCAGAGAATCTTGTGTAGTTGTTGTTTTAAGTTTCCTCGTCTAAATGCGTTAAGACCTGTAAGTGCAATTAAAGGGGTCGAGGCTCCTTGGAAGGTAAAATACTTCAGTCTAAGGTTATAACCTCACTAACCTCACTACCCTCAGTACCCTCACTCAGCGATATCTGGAATCTTTACCAGTAGGCCTACTGTTTTACCCTCCATCCGAGAAGACGGTTGTGTTCCTGGTGCCAGAACTTCATGCATCCGTGACTCATTTCCTCAATATTCTCGTCCCACTTCGGATTCCCACCACTGTGTTTTCAGGGTCTATATTTTTCAAGCTTGAAATTTCAGGGTCCGAGAACTTTTTGCTTCTCAGGTATACTAACGTTATTCTGGATGACCAAGTTCACAACCTGCTTTACATACTTCCAACGTTTGGACGCGTGTTTCTCTGGTCAGTGAATAGTCAGCCAGTCATAGGGTGTCCATCTCAATAACCCTTTTTCCTCGCTTACGTCAGCGTACTTCCTTTATCTAGATTATTCTTAATCCGCATATTCGGGCAGTTCTAAGACCACTGGACCTGTGGTGTGGCTGCGGAGCTGGTCACCCATTCAAATACAAACCCTGCCCTACCGAACTTAACTTTGTTTATCGGACTATAACAGCTGCTTCCTCTGTGGTATGGTTGTAGACCAACAAGTTTTCTCCCATCCCAGAAACATCGAACATTGTTAACCTGTTGTTATATTTCACAAAGAAAGTTTTCGTGTGCCAGAATTGTATATTTTAAGAGGCAACCTTGACAAGTTACTGAAGAGCTGTTTACACGAGTGATTAAAATATTCTTGCGATTTTTCTCATCCTGAAGCATGCGATTGAGTAAACAGCTCACGAAAGAATTGTACCGTGTAGCTTTGCACAACCCACCCGCAAGCGAATCCACTCGATGGCATGTGTCAGAAGGCTAAAATTCGCCGCTGTAAACAGACCTTAAGCATACAAGTCTTGGGCCTCTGGGGCTTGGCTACGACTTCAGTATTTATGTAATAGTCGTCATTCTGGTGGGGTGATGAGGCAATATAACTGAATATTTGGCATTTGCACTCAATCACATAAGAAAAAAAATCCTGTTTTAAGACCGTATTTTTTTTAAATTTAGAAGTGTTATTTTGTCCCGTCGACAATATAATTTATAGTTCATGTTTCAGCGATGGAGATACCTGGCGGGAAAAGTATTATGGTGATAAAGATTATTGCCCAGCAAATAATTCTTAAGACGAACATATTATAAACGAAGACATCAAGATGTGGAAATAAATTCTTTAATATAAACTAACGTTTCGTCACTTCACGAGTAACATCATCAGAAACATAATATAATCTTTCTTGGCTAAATCAATAACAACTACTCATACTTTGTACAATATATAAATGTGTTCATCAGTAAAAATTCCTGGCAGATAGTTAATTTTTGCCCGACAGGGGGCTAAGGTTCCCCGACGGGGGCTGTAGCCATCTGCCACGCCTGTGTATTTTAAGACCCAACAGTGGGATCAGGTGCGAGAAATGCACCTCTTAGGCCTCCAAATGGGAACCGAAACCATGGTCCTGCGAATTTAGAGAAGTGCCCTGCCAAACTAACTATAAGTCGCTGGTGATAGGTTAGTGGTCGTTGGTGAGAGCTTGGCTACGAATTCCGTAATTTTAACCCTATTTAACATGGCATATCGGTATGCCCTTATTTCACATGGGGGGGGGCTTTTTTGGCCCCCCCTAATTATTTCGAGAACGGGAAATGGGAAATGCATGAAACTTTGGGATATGCTAGAAAAATATATTACTAGTCAAGAAACATCAAAATATCTACAAAAAATTTTTTTCAAGTGTCTTTGCTGGGGGTCCGTTCAAGTCTATATGTGGAATTTTTCAATGCATTCATTACATACGTAGCTTGCATGCTTTGTGCATACTGTTCTTTGACAGGATGGACAACAATGCTTAGATTTGCCAAGTTTGTTCTTTTGTTCCTTGTAATGAGGCTTTCCCTTCAACTGTTCGATGCAGTAAAACATCTTTTTCGATTACTTGGAGCTTCAAGTGCTGCTGGTTGTTCAACGTCCTGTCACTTGTTGTAACTTTTGTAACTTTTCACACCTTTTTCAATACCTCAGATAAGTAGGGTTACTAATCTGTTTTACACTTCTTTCTATACATCAAAATATCAATAATGGATTCAACTAACATTTTCATAGAAAAGGGAAGCTTTGAAGATTTGTATTCCACTAATTATTAATTACAGAATACCTGAAAGTAACTTATTGTGTGAAATAGGGTTAATGTGCTGCACAGTCGTCAAGCTTCCATATAGTACGTTAAATAGATGGCTTTTTTCACAAGGAAGAAAGTTTGCTTACATCTCAAAAGCGCATAACATTTTCGAATGGAAGTCCTTGCTCTTATACCAGGAGACTCTGCGGCACTAGTTATTTGACACAACGTCTTAAGATAGGTTCCAAGCAGGTTCGCAGTATACCCGTGAACAAGTTGCTATCATATTTTTGTTATGAGATATATGTTTTGGAAATGTGGGAGCTTGGAGATCTCTTGAATGATAGATGCACGCTCGTCAAGTTCTATCCTCAGAAAAACGATTTCTGAGATCCAGACGGGGGTCGAACCCGCAACCTTCCGATAACCGGTGAGACGCTCTAACCATTGAGCTACAAAGACTAAGATGGCGAGCTAAAGTGCAAATTCGACATATGTACAACCCGACCGGAAACCACTGTATCTTAATGTCATTAACGAAATATGTGATACACTGTATGTTAATAACATTATTAACATATCGTGGTTACCGCTCAGGTCGAACATATGTCGAACTTATACCTTAGCTCTCCATCTCAATCTTGGTAGCTCAATGGTTGGAACGTCTCACCGGTCATCAGAAGCTTGCGGGCTCATTCCTCGTCTGGGGCTCAGAAATTGTTTTTCTCAAGATTGAACTTGACGAACTTTCATCTATCATTCAACATCCTTTAATTATATGTCAGCAATATCAGATTGACTGATACAATACATCATTTTAACAGTCTGGTTAAGTGCAAAAGGTTACTGGAGCACATCTTTAAATCGGCACAAAAAGATCGGTTTAAACAACTTCGTAACAACACCGATGTAGTTTTGCACAAACCTGTGTATGTTTGATTGTCCATTTGAGACTAATCTATGCTTTTAAGCACGTAGTAAATGGTTTGCTATAAATAAGAAATCTTTAAACACTAATTAGATTCAGCTTTACCCGTCCTGTTTTTCGATGTTCTCGAATAGACGACAGGTTTACGAACGGCCAAGATCCTACGAGGACGAAATGTACATTTTTCATCATGATTTACCTGAGGCATAAAATCAGTTTCAAGGAAATAAAACTTGCACTGTCGAATACAAGAATGAATAAATGGGTGATCTGTAGAAAAAGTACCGCCAATGCTTGTCATACAGGCGAAAACTACATTGTCGACTGGCGTATGATTACTGGAGACCTATAATTATCATTTTTATTTTACATTTCATCAGCATGACAAATGTAAAGGTGGCCAACACAAAGACAGGTATTTTATGGAAATGGATTTACCTGTCGTAATTATTTGGACTGATTCGATTGATAACTTTATGTGAAAACTAATTCTGTTCTGCGTGATTTTAAGCTTTCACATCGATGAATGTTTTACATCTGTCTCTTGGAAATTAAAGTCATTGAATATGACAAAGAGGGGCTTTACTGGATAGAGGGAGAGTAAAACATAGTATATCATTATTTACGTGTTTGTCTGATGAATGTCTGTTTTTAACTATTTATGCTAAGGAAAATTTCTTTCCCCATCTGGTGGGTTTCCTCCCACACACCAAAATTGCCGTTACCAGAAATCATTTGGAAAGATCTTCTCGGTGTATCAAAACTCGACAATCGAAAAGTGATATAAAAGCATGTTTTTATGAGGAAAGGACTTTTCTCCCTTAAGCACACACAAAATATACTGACAAGCAATATAACAAAAAGATGAAAAAGGATTCTATTTAAAAATCATTCTCACGGTAATATGAAGAGAGAATTTTTCGTGAATTCGTCCGTTTTGCTAAAATCATCTAGACAGGTTGACTTGAGCGGGATTCGGACTCGAGTATTCGGGTTTCCGGACTGCTACGTTGTCAACTGAGCTATCCATTCAACTAGAATCACTAGGGTTGGTTAATCCATTTAAGGAACACGAGAAATTCTCGGTACAACTTAACTCTCATTTGTCAGCTAATTTGGTTAATTAATGAAAATTCTTTCTTCATGTTAACTTGGGGATGATTTTGAAATGGAATCGGAACCCTGCACATCGTCTTGGATACACGATAACTTATCACGAGAATCTCTTGTGCACGTAAAATGAATTAAACGACAACACTTTTTCCAATTGACTCGATTTGTTCAATTGGTAGAGCAGCGGTCCCCAAACCCAAAGATGACAATTCAAATTCCACTCAGTCAATCTATCTAGTTTACTTCAGCAGTGTAGGTTAATTCATGAGAATTCTTTCTTAATGTAACAGGATGATGATAAGTTTTTGAAGGGACTGTTCGAGAAAAGTGGGACATTACGGTAGCTGCCATAAATACATAGATTCACTTGCTTATTTCTTTCGATGTCATTTTGGGCTGGGTGACCATCATCAGGTCTTTGGAAAGAATACATTGGCTTTCAGAGTCGGACCAAAAGAAGGACACATGGTCCGAAACGTCGTGGAAAGAAATACCCAAGTACAGTTAGTTAATGATCCTTCGACGTTTATGAGTTCTCTAATTTTCTCTTGATTATTGTTATTTACGTGTCAATGAGTAGCCGGCGAAATGACTACATTGAATGACGTGGAATATCCCGCAGCAACAGTCATAACCATCCAACCTCCCACATTTCAATCAACTTCCGCGGCAAGGTTTTTAACTAGACTTAAATTTCTACAAGTGAAACAAGTCGTTCACTAGTAATGTCATCGTTCGTGGTTATGCAGCAGATTTCATTATTAGTCTATGGTAGTATAAGGTTGATTTCTAGCAATCTTTGACCTGTTTTAAGACAAAGCAACTTCAAGCTCTCATGTGCATTGTCTACCATCCCCATTGAGTTGTATTGGGCAAGGGAAACTGAGTAGGCGGAAGAAAAATTCTCTTCCACTAAACAATCTCAAACTGTGACAGCTGTAAACCGCACACTCACAAAATCACAAATTTGGCTAAGTTACAAAGGTATCGTACACCCTAGTAACTTAGGCAAATTTGTGAGTTTTTGAGTAATTGTTCAAGTAAGGTTTCAGAAATACGAAAAAGCTGATTTTTCTCATATTCCATGTAAGGCTGTGGTATGTGGGTCAGTTGACCTAGGTAATGTTGTCAAAGGTACGTCCAGTGTTTGCTTACCAAATACGTTTTGCTTAGAGAAATTTGCTTCTACAAGACGTGATGGGGCTACATTTTCTATGCATTTTGTCATCAATCCAAATTACGATAAAATGATCTCATTCAGTTGGGTAAACAATGTTGGTGATCAAAATAAACTAGGGCAGGCAACAGAATGGGGTATGGGCTGATCTGGACAACTCACTTTTCGGCTATCGTTCAAGAAAACGTCTGATAAAATTTCCTTTAAGTTTATTAATAATCACATACCTCAGAAATTTTTCATTTTACAATGAAAATTTAATTTCGTCTTTACTTGTATTCCAATTTCAGAGGAGTACGCGTCAACCCCTTAAAAGTTGATAAACAGCCAAATCTTCAACACAACCAATCGTCGTCAAATATCTTCTATTCCAATTCCTCATTAATCTTTCTCTTTTCAGATAGGCCAGCATTTATGGATTATATAGCTTGGTATTAAACTATTAATTTTTTTTCGAAGAAAAATCAATGGAACGTCGACAAACTTTTCATACATAAACTACGCTTCTAAGTATTATATTAAGATTATATTGTAAATATTATATTAAGTAATTTATGTTAAAAGCGTTATCAAAATTACCTGCCTGCGGTTAAAAGAACTTTCCTAAGAGGCTTCCAAATAGCAGAGCTGTCATTTTCGAAATTTGACTTTGAAAACTCCTCCAGGAATATTTATTGGTCTGGAAACAAAAAAATCGGTAAAAATTCGTCATTCCCTGCTTTATTTGGCCGAACTTATTCTTTTATACGCGAGTATTGTATGAAGAACTGTCTGACTATTTCTCATAATGCTTTACTGTGGCAATTTAAAAAAAGTTGAATGAAGATTTGATCATTTCTTTAAAATATTTCTTTATATGGAAGTCTGATTGGTCGATAAATACTTGTCAATTTGTAAGCACGTAAAGTCTCCGAACTTAAAGAAATCGAGCTCTGAAGACTCCTTTTGTTTGGTCGTTTATTACCGAGACATTTTCCTTTGGGGCCATGATTTTATACTACAGTTGTAGTTTCATAATATTATTAAATCGATAACTTGGATTGGACTAAACAGTCATGTAGGGTCCTCCAGTACAACGTGTAACCCATTAAAATATTTACAGATATTATAGTTATTCAAAATGTCATTATTTAACTAGTCGGCATTAACATACACGACATATTTATAGATTTAAGATTAATGTAAATTGAGCTCAGTAAGAAATAGAGATGAATGACTTCCTTTTACTTGCGAACAAGGATTCAATCAAACGCAAATTGCATAAATACCACAGTTGATCATAGTCCTCTCCCCGACGACTCAAAGCACCTTCCTAAAGACGCTCTGGACAGCAAGAGACCTTAAGATGTACGACGTCAACTTCAACGACGCGTCCTTCGAGCATAAGCGTACGGGTCCTAACTATTTTGAAGGGGGCAGAAACGATCTGCCCGAATCCCTCTGCTCTAATGTTTAGTTAGAAAAAACCTAGGAATAAGAATAACATATTGCACACGGTATATATATGGCAACCTGAATGCACGCTAATATCAAACTCTTGTTAATCGTTACCGATTTTTGAAAATTTTTCTGTTTTAATCACGTTCAGAAATTTATTTTTCCCAATTCTACCTGAGCTATTTGCCCAAATCTTGTCCTCTACAAATTGTGGGGGGCAGTTCCCCCCTGTCCCCCGCCTCGTACGCCTATGCCTTCGAGACAAAAGAATTTTTTATGCGAAACAGACAAACGTCTAACAAACAATTTTCACGTCTTAAATACGACGTCAGCTCGCGAAGAGAAAAAAGCTGCCACTTAATATTCAATACTGTCCGAGACTACAGTCTTTCTAGTTAATCGTCGTGATTTGATAAATTTTAAGGCTATTGCTTGTAATTAATGTGAAATTATTTTATATTTTCCAACGGGAAAGCACAAGCAATTCCCACTGAAAAAATGACAAACAGAATGGCGAATGTTTCTATAATTATATATGATTATTTGAATGTAATACTGCTTTTCTTTAAGTGCGTTATAATTTTTTAGTTATTAAATTAGTCGATTTTTCAGGTTGTAATTTGAGATTATTCCCAAAGATTTTGCATACACTAGTATTATAAGGACTGTGTACTATAAAATTATACGTCATTTTCATGCTGTTATTGCAACGTGTAAGCAACATTAAACAGTTTGGAGTTAATATATTCATAATTGCGACAGAAAACTACTTACTTTGCGTGGAAAGTGTTTACAAATTTCTAAGAAGCACTAGATTACTGTGGTCTCGACGACAGCATGGAGTTCATATAAAGTTTTTTTTCCAGAAAACTGGTTAGTCCCTCATGTTCTGTCACATATGTTAGAAATTGTTTACACTGCTTCTCTATTGCACCTTGGCACCTTATCTTCTTGTTCCTCAACCTCTAAACTGCTTTTCGGAGAAATCCGCTTAGTTTCTAAACTTCAACAGTCTCTAAACAATTTTTTTTTCTGTTTCATTATCTCTATTCTAAAAGCTTCCTTTCTATCGCCTGCTAACTAATCACTGAAGAGCTGCAATATAATATACTCAATTAGTTTTGTGTTTACTACGAATTGCAATTCTTTTATCCACTCTAACGATTCTCCGCGACTCAATTTAAACGGTTTCATTTTTGTTAAACCGCTGAGTTCTATATCTTGTACTGCGTACTTATATTCATACTATGAATGTGACTCCCGTCTGATTATTCCTTGGCAAGGAATAGCTCAGCAGAGTCACGCTTTGGCGAGGTGCTGGATCTTTATTGGATCACAAGACAACGTACAAAACTAATGATTTAGAAATGTTCAATAACTGTTCACTTCAGCAAGTGGTTCTTCTGAGTCTGAGTTCCCTTCTACTTGCTTTACAGCACTGCTTTGTCTGCTCTCTTCTGCCTGCTCTTGTTGACTCTCTCTTTGTTGGTTCTCTCTTTTCTGCTCTCTCCGTTGTTGGGAAGGGAACATCTCTTTTTATGCTTTCAGTGGGCAATTTTGGTTGACAGTGACTGACAGCAGAAGTTGACCAGTCAGATACATTCTGACCAAGTCTTTCACCCTGCCAGGTAAAGGCGTTGTTTGGAATGTAACAATTAACAAGGATGTTTGAAATAGATTTTTTGGTACTAAATGTGTGAAGTTCTTTGTAAAATTACAATAGTAAAATCAGAATGTACTAGTTCTTATCTCAGTTTCACATCGTATTTCGAGCTCAAATCTGATTTGAACAGGAATTACTTCATATCTGGAATTCAGCAAAGTATCCAATCATTATAGGCTGGACTAATACAAACCAGAGCAAGGATTTAACAATACCAACTTTTTCCTTGACCTTACATTCGATGACATAAACAAAAACCTTTTAAGCTAGATCGGTAACCATCATTCATGAAATTTTCGAGAGGACCAATTATGGTGCTGGTCACAAAAAATAAGATAACAACATTACAAGTCTAAAACCAGACAAAACTCAAACAAACATCACAACTTTCGTGATATGATCTTATCTCAGTTATGTTATTTGACAGTTTCACATCGTATTTCGAGCTCAAATCTTATCTGAACAGGAATTACATCATATCTGGAATTCAGCAAAGTATCCAATCAATATAGGCTGAACTAATACAAACCAGAGCAAGGATTTAACAATACAAACTTGTACCTTGACTTTACGTACGATAACATAAACAAAAACCTTTTAAGCTAGATCGGTAACCATCATTCATGACATTTTCGAGAGGACCAATTATGGTGCTGGTCACAAAAAATAAGATAACAACTTTTCATGTCTAAAACCAGACAAAACTCAAACAAACATCACAACTTTCGTGATACGATCGTCCACCTATAATATATCAGCTATTTTCACAATAGACTACGTTGACGTTTGATAAATTCCATTTAGTTCATAATGATTTAAATTGCAGACCACCAAGTTGATGGAATGTGTGTTTCATAACAAATCTATTTGCTTTTCATGCTATTAACCAAGATACTGTCATGAATAATACACGGTCGTTTTTAATATCATAAACACTTGTTTCAAATTAGATACATTAGAATTTTTGAGTTCGATCTTAAGACGGCTTGCTGCCGTATCGACGCTTTCCTCACAGATGGAAAAAATTTACTGCCTGCCTCAGAAAGAATCAAATGTGGAAGTATCATTTGGACGGGTAGGCCAAATGCAGTAGGCTTGTGCTGAAACCTCCTGTCTGAGAACCACAGGAGTAAAAAGTATAAATCTGACTTGGAGGGAGGAAAGTAGATACAATCGTCGTTATACCTCATTTTCAACAAATAGTTTCCAAAGATCACTTTTAACAGATTCAGAAGTATGGTAGATGAACGACCTTCAAGCTCGATACTCAGAAAATGATTTCTGAGTCCCAGACGGGGATCGAACCCGCAACCTTCTGATGACCGGTGAGACGCTCTAACCATTGAGCTCCCGAGACTCAGATGGCCAGCAAAAGTGCAAATTTAATATATATGTGCGACCTAAGGCGAAGCCACTATATATTGGTAATGATTGAAGCAGTTTAATGTTTGAGAAACGTGAGAGCTTGGATATATTAAGGTAGATAAACGATCTTCAAGCTCAATACTCAGGAAATGATTTCTGAGCCCTAGACGGGGATCGAACCCGCAACCTTCTGATGACCGGTGAGACGTTCTAATCATTCATCTACCGAGATTCAGATGGTCAGCTAAGGTGCAAATTGCGGGTTCGATCCCCGTCTGGGAATCAGAAATCATTTTGAGTATCGAGCTTGTAGATCGTTCATCTCCGTTAATATATCCAAGCCCTCACGTTTCTCAAACATTAAACAGATTCAGAAGTATGTCTACTAACCTTTCAAACTTAACAATACTGTTCTTCAAAAAGGATATGAATGACAGATTATAAAACTGGAACTAAAGCCTCAGTAGCATGGAAGAACAAAGGCAGTTGGCACTCACAACAATACGTCTAGAAGACGATAGCATGAAACCCAACACGCATACACACTTGCGTCTAAACTTCTTTGAATTCATTCTTGCACCCAGTAACTCAGACCCATTCCCTTTCTCACGTGCAACTCTACTGTTATCGAGTACAGGAATCCGTTTCTTGATAATGTTCAAATTGTAAGACAAAACACATTTATAAAAAAGTTAAAAACGCAAATATATTTTCAGAAATAACTGGTCCATAAGATCGTTGCGTTGATACATTTCAGTTAAATCTACTATTGTACTCCAATTGATATTATAACTCATTATATTCGTTTTTTAATTTTTATTTATGCTTAACTTTGTCCCACTGGCATGTCCAGTTTTAGGATATATCTTGCAAGGGAAAGATATTTTTCGCACAATCTCATTTGTTCCTCTATCTCGGAATATCCTGCAGTAATCAGAGGTGGATCTTGAGAGGTTTCCGTCGTTTCCTCGGAAACCCTCTTCAAAAGTCTACAGAGTGTACGTTTTTGCATTTTGTCAGACTAATTACATACTTAGCTATCTTAAATGTCTCGTAATCCCTTTAATACTACAATAAGACTGTCTTTGTAAAGCCCTAGGAGGCAACAAGAACCAATCAGGCTCAAAAACTCTTATTTTCAAGAATTTTCTTGGGAAAGCTTGCTTCCAAGCCCCCCAGAATAGTGTGTTTATCACGCCAATGTTCACGACGAAAAACATCTACTTACTATCCTCAAACCCCCTTTTTAAAATCCTGGAGTCGCTACTGCTAATTCACTCCTGAGCCGGACAACATAGACGCCAGCTTTGTTTTAGTCATGTAAAAAGTTGTATTAATAAACGAAGCTGTAGTGCAAGGCAATACCAAAAAGGCATGCAACCAAACATGACGTTAATGTATCAGAAATCGAATACGAGATTTGATCAGCAAAATGAAACAGTCGGAGGGAAAGATGGGTTAACGAAGCCGCGTTCCTACTGAAAGTGAAACTCGAATTTACAGAGAAGCGTAACTTGCAAACTTTAACCAGCCCACTCAACACAATGAAAGTAAAATATTCAGATCAATTATAACAAGGAGAGCTTTAGCAGATAAACCGAACCTCATCATGACGAGCCTTGCCCAACATCCTGCCATTGCGTAATTGCATTAAATATTTTAGAATGTAACTCTACATAGGTATTAATGCCTCAATAAAGCATGAAGGACATCATGACATGTGAAATTCATTGTTCATACCCAGAATAAAAAGCTAAGTAGGATCTATTTTTATGTGCTCGTTTGCAAAAGTGCTCCTGAAAACTGGTTTACCCCACTTAAACTTGCTTCTTACGAAACCGAAAAAGGTGAAAATTTGCATGAAATAACAATATGCTAAACGTTTGCATTTGTGTCTTGGGTGACTTACACGTCAAATTTGGGGTATGTTATGATCTGTGGTATTTTATTCTCCTAGCTCTCATGAACTCAAGTGACAACTGACCTCGTTGTCTCATGTTACAGTTCATTTGTTTTACATTAATTAATTAGTTTGATATTAACAACTCCGAAGTATTAAGTATCGTATATCATTACATCTTCCTTTTCTTAAAAGTTTAACAAAATTCGAATTAGAAAGTCAATACTGTTTAATCGTGTGTAAACATCTACGAATCAATAATAATAGTCAGGCGGTTTACTAACCCGTCCATAACGTGTGGTTACCATAGTTGATTGTTTTCCGGAATCTGTTTTCGTTGTTGGAGTGTCGTTTCGTTTCTTTTGAATTTCTCTCTCCGTGTTATGATATTCAGTAAGTGGTACTTCGATGTCTGCGTTGGCTTGTATGAATGGTTCATTTGTTTGAAGTAGATCTCTTCTATTTCGTCTTAATACTCTGCCTTCTTCTGTTTGGACTTTGTAGGATCTCGGGTGTTGGTCTTGTTCAATCACTCTTGCTTTGACTGGCCATGAGCCGCCTTTATTTACTCGAACCGTTGATCCTTCTTTAAATGATGGATGTTTCTTTGCTGTTCTGTCGTAGTATTCTTTTTACTTGTCCATTAGGGTTGTTATCTTTAAGAGGTACTTGTTGTTCTCACCATGTGTCTGGGTGTAGTGTTGAAATGATGGAAGTCTTGTTCGAATCTTTCTTCCAAACGGTCATTCAACAGTCATTTCTTCCAAACAGTCAGCAGTTCAAGCACACTAGTTTCAGTTCAGTGGCATAGTCGTCAATGTTTTGTCCTTCGCATTGGTTGTATGAGAAGAACTTGTATCTCAGGTATGGAATGTTCTTTTTGGGATTCATGTATTCATCAAATTTTCTTAGTACTGGTTCCAATTTCGTGCCATCTTCATCGTTTTCGAAGGTAAAGGTGTAATAGATCTCTCGCGCTCTTTTTCCAATTGTAGTTAGAAGTCTGGAAGTTTTGACGTCTTCATCTTTATCGTTCGACTCTGTGGCGGTCATGTAGAATTTGAATTCTTTTTTCCATCGCTCCCAATTCTGGCTAAGGTTTCCATCGAATCGCAGTTCCTTGGGTGGATTTAACTTGTTCATCTTGCTTTCTTTTACGCCTTTGTTGATCTATCCCGCGCCTGCCACCATGTTATGATCTGTGGTATTTTATTCTCCTAGCTCTCATGAACTCAAGTGACAACTGACCTCGTTGTCTATTGTTACAGTTCATTTGTTTTACATTAATTAATTAGTTTGATATTAACAACTCCGAAGTATCAAGTATCGTATATCATTACAAGGTAAAATTCTGAAAATGCCAATAAAAACATAGTTACTTGATTTTAATCTCTAATTTTTTAAAATCCAAAACAAATAATTAAGAATTATTTATCTTTCATATGAAGTAATAAATTAAGAATTATATGTCTTTCATTTGCCAAACAGAAGAGCTGCATGGGAATTGTCAGCTGTGCATTTTATCGTGATCGGATTAAAGTCAGAGGAGATACGTAGCTGCTATTCCTGTGTGCCTAATCTCTTAATTCAGCTATAATTTCTCTTTCTCTTTGGAAGAGTAGAAGTTTTAATCATCTTTCAATCATTATCCAGACTGATTTGACTTCATTTCTAATTTGACGTTTCTTCGTAAAATTCATAAAACGCTTATGCCTGGTTCACACGAGCAACATAAACATAAGGATAAGATCAATACGAAAACAAAGCATGATATCTAATCTGGGACTTGCTAAGACAAAACAAGAAGAATTTTGATTTGTTTGGTCGTTTTGTTCAGCTCTTGGCTTATGCTTCGACTATGACCTTATGCTTATGATGATCCTTAATTCCCAGGCTTGACTTCATTCATTTCTTTTGCCTTTTGTTTTGTCCTTATGCTTATGCTAGTGCTCACGTGTTAAAATGGCCTTTGTCTATTGGCTGTTCTACAATTCAATGAACTCATTGAGTTTGATGTGCATTGCACTTATTTTCATACGATATACAAAGCTATTCCAAAACGGTTTCACATGTTATGTTGACGAAGATATCAATTTTTTTACAAGCTTCATTTAAAGTGACTCGCCGCCTTGTACCCTATGTCATTTGTGAGGAATATTCAGAATGTTGGAAAAATATAGCACTAGAAAGACTAGAATAGAAACTAAACGGAGCTAAATAATATATTGGTACTATATTTAGGCTTTGGTGAAAATGCAAATCAAAATTATTGATGCACCAATGAGTAGACTGTATCTTTTTCAACTGGTCGTTATTGTTGACTAAAAATTGAATCTGGAATCTGTTATTTTGGTGACAGTTTAATTCTGAGGGCCCTTTGGAACTACTTTATGATTCCTTAAATAAAACTTTAGTCATTCAATCTGTTATTTATTTTCCAACTTTCCTTAATTTAGTTCATTTGATTTTCTCTTCATTCTCGAGGTTGACTTCTCTTGTGGAAATATAACACTTAACTTCGTTGATATAAATGAATAGAGATAAGAGTTCATTTGTTTCAAAACTGCTTCACCAAGAGCGTCAGTATGTTTTCGAAACAAATGTCCAAATAAGTTAACAACCACAATTTTATAAAAATATTATTTTTTATTTTCCTTAAACTTTTTTTTTGTATTTTATTTTTTATGGAAAAAAGCCTGCAGTTAAGCTATAAACATAAATTAAATCCCTTATCACTAATTACTATTATTAACAAAAACCTCAAATTTTCTTTTTGCGGATGGCATCGTTTTGGTATTTTAAAGCAGAAATATTGCAAGTTGTTGTTATTTAGTAAAAATGAGCATTACCATCCTTGTGACTATTTACAAGTGTGACAAAAACCTATAAATCTATTTTAACGTGATAATAAGTAACATGAGAACTAACCAATAGGATTAAAGTAACAAGATGTAAGGTGACAAGAAAGTAGAGATAAAATAAAATGAAGGACACAATAAAAAGAGGGCCACGTGAAACTAAAATAAAGAAAGGGGTATGGATGAGATGTTCTCGATGAGAGAGGGTCAGGCGACCCACTTTTCAATGTGCCTTTCATTTCATTTTATCTTTACTTTCTTGTTACATCACCTCTTGTTACTTTAATCCTATTTTTTAGTTTTTAATTTACTTATCATCACATTACCTTCCTGTTTTTTTAACTTGTGCCCGATTTAAGATTTTAAGATTTAATCAAGAAATTTTAATTCTTGATCATATGAGGATAAGCTCTAAAGTTGACTTCAAAATGTGTTGGTTAACTTTCAGAAGATGAACTATGAACTGAAGAGAAGCGGAAAATTTCTTTCTTGCTGAACTTAACATCCAGAGTGGAAATAGAACAACTAAGAACCAGTAACTTCTCAAAACCTTTAAACTTAAAGGCAGTAAAATGGCGTATAAAATGGCATATATTAGTGGTTTGTTATTCAAGCGAACGAGCTGATTTCAAAGAAAGAAGGAATTATTCAGTGGACAGGTACTCTGTAACAACCAAACCCTTTTACAAAAAGATTCAGTCTCATTTAAAGCGATGAAAGGAATGCCTGAAACATATGGAAATTATGGTAATGAGAGTTTTGAGATTCCTTGGGTGCAATATAGACGACCTCTGAGCTCAATCCAGCCGTGGGAACAAAAGAAAGTTGTAGGATAATTATTCGTACAAAAACTTTAGTGATTCAGCTGGAGTATAGCTCACGACCTTGGAAATCTGGACTTGCAATCTACGGATAGAGCTAAGTAAAAGTTTACACAGGGCCAATCATAAGAGGGCTGTATAGCCGTACCAGAGACGGCATTTTAAAAATGTTAAAAAGTCCAACAAATAAACATGTCTCTCTTAGGGCAACTTTTCGTATATATTTTTTCTAAATACTATCCTCGTTCTCGTGCGATTTAACCTGTTTAATTCAATTTCAAATATATTTTACTCTGCTTATGGGGTGTACTTGGGCTTCCATTGTGCCTAGATGCTACCTTATTACGAAGAGGATCACTACATCCAAACGTGGCGGGATCATCGGTGAATCAATGGAGCACATTCGAATTGATATTTGCGTAACATGAAGGTGAAGAGGTCAAGATGGAAACTTGACTTTTGAGATGTTCGTCTTTTAGGTTATTTTTGCAACGTTCGCTATTTCCTCGTTTAATGACATCGTTTGCTTCAATTCCATAAAAGTCATCCAGGTGTAAAGTTTTGGAAAATGATTTTGATAGAACGTAAACTTCCTGTCTGCTCTTGTTTTTCTCAGCTTGATATAATTAGAAACACGCTTCCAGTGTTATTCCCATGAATATTGCGCAATCGTTTGTTTTCGATCTATTCTAATTACTTCATAAGAGATTAAACAAAATACTTAAAAAAAACTTATCCGTCTGTTCAATATGATTTAGCATCTTAACAAAGACTAACGAACATTACGAAGGCGTGAAAACAATACTTCTTTCAATCAACCTGTGTAACTGATATCATTCTCCCAGTAGATTACCTCGTTCTCCTTGATACTGACTACAAACTAAATCTACAGGTGAATAATTTAACTCCTGCACTAAATGTTAATTCCTTAAGAAATTCAATGAGTTATGCAACCGATATTGATCTCGAGATTAAGGCCCAGCTTTCTCAAGTTCTCTAGCAACTCAAGCCTCACATTGTCTTTAAATCGTAAAAATTGCTTTCATTATTGTTCGACGTATTCAGTAGAATGATTGTAATATGTGTTAGAGACACAACGATTCATACTTAGTTTTAATTACAAGAAGAATAGCAAGACGGATTAATTGCAACTGCACTAAGTTTTTAAATTTTTGAAATAATTTCCTCATAACAATGAATAAAGTGTCTCATCCCTTTTAAATCCTAAAACACATCATCCGGATTTAATGTAGTTAATTTGAAGGCAGAAGGCCAGTATCCTAAGATGAACATCCGTGCCGTTCCACATGTCTTGCTCTTATAACCTTGAAAGAGCCAGTGTCAAATTAAATTCTATTTGAGAATTTACTCGATTCAGCCTGTGCTTCTACTGCCTTGAAACAGACAAACTTACTTTGAGTCTGTTGTCAAATTTGGCGGAAGAGGTGTTAAAAGGTAGGTAAAAAAAGTCCTTTATATTTTCCTTAAATAAGAAAACAATCTCTGTCTCTCTCTCTGTCTCTCTGTCCCTCTCTCTCAGAATTCAAAAACTGAATTCATGTTAGTAGGTTCGAGATACAAATTGGATAAACTGTGAAAAATACCTGAAATAAGAATGGATAATAATTCCTTAAGGAGGGTATTTAAAAGTAAATCCCTAGGGATAATAATAGACGATGTACTTTTTTGGTCAGGCCATGTTGCTCACATAACAAAAAAAGTAAATAAAGCTATAAACGGTATGAAACAAATACGACCCTTTGTTCAACGTTCCCTGTTGAAACTTATACGCATGGTATCCGTTTTTAACTTGTTCTCAGAATTAAATATCCAATACAACTGTTCAATTTGTTCGATCGTACACTTAAATCTAGAAGTAACAACGGAACAAAGAATGACAGGAAACATGTCTTGAGCACCACTAGTTTAGGATAATATGGTATCACCAACTGCACTACCGTTTTATTGCCGTGAATCTGATTAAGCTGGAGTAATATTTGTTTTACGTTATGTAGTATAAGCAAATTCTATAATCCTAGAATAGAGTAAAATTCTTTCCTTCAGTATTAAGACCAAAATAAATGACTGGTAAACATAAGAATGGTCATTAATATTCATGCTTATTTAAAATATTCACGATAAACGTTGGTGATAGAAGCACGATTTGAATACATCTTCATTAATAACTTCTCTAGTAAAACACGTCATCTTCCGATGCTGGGATGCGCGAAAATCTATTTCCATTTTAAAATGAATTCAAAGGAGAAACACCAGTGGAGCTACAGCGAGAACGAGCAAGCTGGCTAAAATCATCATCAAAGTCGGTCTCGCCATCCTTTTCGAAATTTAATTTTCCAGCCATATGACCATGAGAAACGGCTGGCGAGTTCCAAATTTCGCAACTGTTGTCAACAGAATTTCGTTTTCCATTCTGTAAGATGCTGCTTTTCGACGTGTTCAAAGGGTGTAATGTTGCTATTCCGGTGTCTGTCAGGTCACAAGAATTCTGAAAAGTTTCTCTGAAGACTTCGACACGCGAGATATTGCTATTTGTATGTTTCTGTCTCGCCGTAACAACCCCAAGTTGAAAGGTGTCGATAAAAGCTTGATAAAGACGTCTTGCTTTCTTTTTGTTCTCGCAAATTAAAACGTGTGCCTTGACATTTAGATCGCTCCCCTCTCTTCCGACGAAAACAAAATACTTTGAGTATCCTTCGATATTATCACAGTAAAATACATCCATAATGTTACACAATTCAAAACACCTCAATGCTTTCCTATCATTGTCGTAGAGTACTGCTCCATTTAAATCAACCGTGAGTCGAAACGTCGATGATTTTCTGATTTGAAACTTACCGGCAATATTCTTCAAGAACTCTTCCAACAATTTCTTTGTCTTTTCGTAATTTTCGTAACCACAGAAGGATCCGATATAGTAAACGATAAAGTCTGATCCAGCAATTACTTTGTCCTGTTTATCTTGCAAGTCTGAGCTAAGAAAACGGTGTTTTCTCCAAACGGCCATAACTTTTCCTTGGTTCTGTAAAAATCAATCGGGGTGTTGATTCAATGCTTGTCATACAGGTGAAAACTACATTGTCGACTGGCGTATGATCACTTGAGACCTATAATTATCATTTTTATTTTACATTTCATCAGCATGACAAATGTAAAGATGGCCAACACAAAGACAGGTATTTTATGGAAATGGATTTACCTGTCGTAATTATTTGGACTGATTCGATTGATAACTTTATGTGAAAACTAATTCTGTTCTGCGTGATTTTAAGCTTTCACATAGATGAATGTTTTACATCTGTCTCTTGGAAATTAAAGTCATTGAATATGACAAAGAGGGGCTTTACTGGATAGAGGGAGAGTAAAACATAGTATATCATTATTTACGTGTTTGTCTGGTGAATGTCTGTTTTAATTATTTATACTGAGGAAAATTTGTTTCCCCATCTGGTGGGTTTTCTCCCACACACCGAAATTAGCGCTACCAGGATTCATTTGGAAAGATTTTCTCGGTGTATCAAAACTCGACAGTCGAAAAGTGATATAAAAGCATGTTTCTATGAGGAAAGTACTTTTCTCCCTAAAGCACACACAAAATATACTGACAAGCAATATAACAAAATGATGGAAAAGGATTCAATTTAAAAATCATCCTCAGGGTAATATGAAGAGAGAATTTTTCGTGAACTCGTCCGTTTTGCTAAAATCATCTAGACAGGTTGATTAGAGCGGGATTAGGACTCGGGTATTCGGGTTTCCGGACTGCTACGTTGTCAACTGAGCTATCCATTCAACTAGGAACACTAGGGTTGCTTTATGCATTAAAGGAACACGAGAGATTCTCGTTACAACTTAACTCTCATTCGTAAGCTAATTTGGTTAATTAATGAAAATTCTTTCTTCATGTTAACTTGAGGATGATTTTGAAGTGGAATCTAAAAACTACACATCGTCTTGGATACACGATAACTTGTCGCGAGAATCTCTCGTGCACGTAAAATGAATTGAACGACCACACTGTTTCCAATTGACTCGATTTGTTCAATTGGTAGAGCAGCGGTCCCCAAACCCAAAGATGACAATTCAAATTCCACTCAGTCAATCTATCTAGTTTACTTCAGCAGTGTAGGTTAATTCATGAGAATTCTTTCTTAATGTAACAGGATGATGATAAGTTTTTGAAGGGACTGTTCGAGAAAAGTGGGACATTACGGTCGCTGTCATAAATACGTGGATGTACTTGCTTATTTCTTTCGATGTCATTTTGGGCTGGGTGACCATCATCAGGTCTTTGGAAAGAACACACTGGCTTTCAGAGTCTAACCTAAAGAAGGACACATGGTCCGAAACGTCGTGGAAAGAAATACCCAAGTACCGTTAGTTAATGATTCTTCGACGTTTATAAGTTCTCTAATTTTCTCTTGTTTATTGTTATTTACGTGTCAATGAGTAGCCGGCGAAATGACTACATTGAATGACGTGGAATATCCCGCAGCAACAGTCATAACCATCCAACCTCCCACATTTCAATCAACTTCCGCGGCAAGGTTTTTAACTAGACTTATATTTCTACAAGTGAAACAAGTCGTTCACTAGTAATGTCATCTTTCGTGGTTATGCAGCAGATTTCGTTATTAGTCTATGGTAGTATAAGGTTGATTTCTAGCAATCTTTGACCTGTTTTAAGACAAAGCAACTTCAAGCTCTCATGTACATTGTCTACCATCTCCATTGACCTGTATTTCGCAATGGAAAGTGATTAGGCGGGGAAAAAAAATTCTCTTCCACTAAACAATCTCAAACTGTGACCCCAGTAAAAAACAAAATCACAAAAATTGCTAAGTTACAAGGGTATCGTACACCCTAGTAACTTAAGCAAATTTGTTAGTTTTTGAACAATTGTTCAAGCAAGGTTTCACAAATATGCAAAAGCTGATATTTCTCATATTCCACGTAAGGCTGTGGTATGTGGGTCAGTTGACCTAGGTAATGTTGTCAAGGGTACGTCCAGTGATTGCTTACCAAATACGTTTCGCTTAGAGAAATTTGCTTGTACAACACGTGAGGCGGCTACATTTTCTATGCATTCTGTCATAAATCCAATTTACGATAAAATGATCTCATCCAGTTAAATAAACTATAATAGTGATTAAAATAAACTAGGGCATGCAACAGAATGGTGTTTGGCATGATCTGGACAACTCACTTTTCGGCTATCGTTCAAGAAAACGTCTGATAAAATTTCCTTTAAGTTTATTAATAATCACATACCTCAGAAATTTTTCATTTTACAATGAAAATTAAATTTCGTCTTCACTTGTATTCCAATTTCAGAGGAGTACGCGTCAGCCTCCTAAAAGTTAATAAACAGTCAAATCTTCAACACAACCAATCGTCGTCAAATATTTTCTATTCCAATTCCTCATTAATCTTTCTCTTTTCAGATAGGCCAGCATTTATGGATTATATAGCTTGGTATTAACCTATTAATTTTTTTTGGGAAGAAAAATCAATTTTATGTCAACAAACGTTTCATACATAAACTACGCTTCTAAGTATTATATTAAGATTATATTGTAAATATTATATTAAGTAATCTATGTTATGAGCGTTAACAAAATTTCCTGCCTGTGGTTAAAAGAGCTTTCCTAAGAGGCTTCCAAATCGAAGAGCTTTCATTTTCGAATTTTGACTTTTAAAACTCCTCCAGAAATATTTATTGGTTTGGAAACAAAAAAAATCAGTAAAAATTCGTTATTCCCTGCTTTATTTGCCCGAACTTATTCTTTTATACGCGAGTCTTGTATGAAGAACTGTCCGACTATTTCTCATAATGCTTTACTGTGGCAATTTAAAAAAAGTTGAATGAAGATTTGATCATTTCTTTAAAATATTTCTTCATGTGGAAGTTTGATTGGTTGATAAATTCTTGTCAGTGTGAAAGCACGTAAATTCTCCGAACTTAAAGAAATCGAGCTCTGAAGACTCCTTTTGTTTGATCGTTTATTACTCAGACATTTTCCTTTGGGGACATGATTTTATACCAAAGTTGTAGTTTCATAATATTATTAAATCGACAACTTAGATTGGACTAAACAGTCATGTAGGGTCCTCCAGTACAACGTGTAACCCATTAAAATGTTTACAGATATTATAGTTATTCAAAATGTCATTATTTAACTAGTTGGCATTAACATACACGACATATTTATAAAGTTGACATTATTGTAAATTGCGCTAAGTAAGAAATAGAGATGAAAGACTTTCTTTTACTTGCGAACAAGAATTCAATAGAACGCAAATTGCATAACTACCACAGTTGATCACAGTACCCTCCACGACGACTCAAAGCACCGTCCCAAAGTCGCACTGAACAGCAAAAGACCTTAAGATGTACGACGTCAACTTCAACGACGCGTCATTCGAGCATAGGCGTACGGGCCCTAATCAATTTTTTGGAATGGGGTGGGGGGTGGGGGGTGGGGGCAGAAACGATCTGCCAGAATCGCTCTGCTCGAATGTTTAGTTAGAAAAAATCTAGGATTAAGAACTACATACTGCACACGGTATATACATGGCAACCTCAATGGACGCTAATATCAAAACTCTTGTTCAGCGTTCCCAATTTTTGAAAATTTTTCTGTTTTAATCATCCTTAGAAACTTATTTTTACCAATTCTACCTGAGCTATTTGCCCAAATCTTGTCCTCTCTAAACTCGGGGGTAGTTGGCCCCCACTGTCCCCCCGTCCCGTATGCCTATGCCTTCGAGAAAAAAGAATTCTTTATTCAAAACAGACAAACGTCTAACAGACAATTTTCACGTCTTATGGACGACGTCAGCTCGCGGAGTGGAAAAAGCTGTCACTTAATATTCAATACAGTCCGAGACTACAGTCGTTTTAAAAGGGCTGGAAGGTTTTAGGAGTCAAAACAGGCCACAAGCGTGAAGCACGATGATCAATTTACCGTGGTTTCTTGAAATCCTGAAAATTTAAAGGACGTTATCGTTCATGTTGACGGAGACCTTAAGGTCCTTAATGGCTGTGAACAAACTCCTACATAGGACCATTCACAAGAGGCTGGGCCAAAATGGCAAAAATTTCAAAATGCCTAAAACAACTGACCATGGCAGAGGCTGAACTATCAGTGCACCGAATTGGTCCGAATTAGATTGGTGTTGATTGTATGGCATCTTATCGTTGGCAACTCAGTGTCAAATCAGTGAGTAATGTAATCAATTTCTGGCCTTTTGATATTAAATAGTTAATCGTCGTGATTTGATAAATTTTAAGGCTATTGCTTGTAATTAATGTGAAATTATTTTATATTTTCCAACGGGAAAGCACAAGCAATTCCCACCGGAAAAATGACAAACAGAATGGTGAACGTTTCTATAATTATATATGATTATTTGAATGTAATACTACTTTTCTTTAAGCGCGTTATAATTTTTTAGTTATTAAATTAGTCGATTTCTCAGGTTGTAATTTGAGATTATTCCCAAAGATTTTGCATACACTAGTATTATAAAGACTGTGTACTATAAAATTATACGTCATCTTCATGCTGCGATTGCAACGTGTAAGGAACATTAAAAAGTTTGAAGTTAATATATTCATAATTGCGACAGAAAACCACTTACTTTGCGTGGAACGCGTTTACAAATTCTTAAGACCCATTAGATTACTGTGGTCTCGACGACAACATGGAGTTCATATAAAGTTTTTTTTCCAGAAAACTGGTCAGTCCCTCATGTTCTGTCACATATGTTAGAAATTGTTTACACTGCTTCTCTATTGCACCTTGGCACCATATCTTCTTTTTCCTCAACCTCTAAACTGCTATTTGGAGAAATCCGCTTAGTTTCTAAACTTCAATAGTCTCTAAACACATTTTTTTTTCTGTTTCATTATCTCTATTTCAAAAGCTTCCTTTCTACCGCCCGCGTGTATGGAGGTGCCGGATGGTTTCTGATATGGTAAGATACGCGTATCTGACCATATAGGAATCTCACCTCTCACAGATAAAAAGCGCACTAACCCTCCCCTCACCAGTATTCTTTCACACCACTGTGACACGGGTCACCAAGTCTCCTTTGATGATTTTAAAATCCTTTCTTCCTGTCCGTTTGAGTCCGAACTTCTCTTACGAGAAAGTCTACTCATTCGCAATCTCAAACCCTCTTTAAATGCAAATTTTGGCTCAGCACCACTTTCCCTTTTATAATTCTTCTTTACTCTTCCATGTTGTTTGTGTTCTCATACCTGTAACTTTTATTTTTAGTACGTCGTCTGATTGATTAATGCATGAATATTATTACACCTTGTAACTATATACTTAGGCTTTAGGCAGTTATGTAAATTACTCTCTGATGATGTTGTGATTAATACAACGAAACGTTAGAACTTTATTAAATATTACGATTTACTTCTGTGTCCGACTCGATGGCTTTCGTAAAGATATTTTGCTGGGCTTTGATATTCCTTTTGAGATATACACAGCTATCCCAAAACGGCTTCACATGTCATGTTGAGCAAGATATCATGAGACTGCATTTTAAAAGAGTATTAAAGAGCCCAACAAATAAACATGTCTCTCTAAGGGCAACTTTTTCGTTTGTACTTTTTGTAAATAGTATCCTCGTTCTCGTGCGGTTTAACCGGTTTAATTAAGTTTAAAATATACTTTACTCTGTATATGGGGTGTACTCGGGCTTCCATTGTGCCTAGACGCTACCTTATTACTAAGTGGATCACTGCAATAACTGATGGCGGGATGGTCGGTGAATCAATGGAGCACATTTGAATTGATATTTGCGTAACATGAAGGTGAAGAGGTCAAGATGGAAACTTGACTTTTGAGATGTTCGTCTTTTAGGTTATTTTTGCAACGTTCGCTATTTCCTTGTTTAATGACATCGTTTGCTTCGAGTGTACTAAAGTCCTTCAGGTGTAAAGTTTTGGAAAATGATTTTGATGGAACGTAAACTTCTTGTCAGCTCTTGTTTTTCTCAGCTCGATATAATTAGGAACACACTTCCAGTGTTATTCCCATGAATATTGCGCAATCGTTTGCTTTCGATCTATTCTAATTGCTTCATAAGAGATTAAACAAAATACTTTAAAAAAACTCATCTGTCTGATCAATATGATTCAGCATCTCAACAAAGACTAACGAACATTACGAAGGCGTGAAAACAATACTTCTTTCAATCAACCTGTGTAACTGATATCATTCTCCCAGTAGATTACCTCGTTCTCCTTGATACTGACTACAAACTAAATCTACAGGTGAATAATTTAACTCCTGCACTAAATGTTAATTCCCTAAGAAAGTCAATGAGTTATGCAACCGATATTGATCTCGAGATTAAGGCCCAGCTTTCTCAAGTTCTCTAGCAACTCAAGCCTCACATTGACTTTAAATCGTAAAAATTGCTTTGCATAGAATGATTGTAATATGTGTTAGAGACACAACGATTCATACTTAGTTTTAATTACAAGAAGAATAGCAAGACGGATTAATTGCAACTGCACTAAGTTTTTAAATTTTTGAAATAATTTCCTCATAACAATGGATAAAGCGTCTGATTCTCTTTTAAATCCTAAAACACATCATCCGGATTTAATGTAGTTAATTTGTAGACAGAAGGCCAGTATCTTAAGATGAACATCCGTGCCGTTCCACATGTCTTGCTCTTATAACCTTGAAAGAGCCAGTGTCGAACTAAATTCTATTTGAGAATTTACTCGATTCAGCCTGTGCTTCTACTGCCTTGAAACAGACAAACTTACTTTGAGTCTGTTGTCAAATTTGGCGGAAGAGGTGTTAAAAGGTAGGTAAAAAAAGTCCTTTATATTTTCCTTAAATAAGAAAACAATCTCTGTCTCTCTCTCTGTCTCTCTGTCCCTCTCTCTCAGAATTCAAAAACTGAATTCATGTTAGTAGGTTCGAGAGACAAATTGGATAAACTGTGAAAAATACCTGAAATAAGAATGGATAATAATTCCTTAAGGAGGGTATTTAAAAGTAAATCCCTAGGGATAATAATAGACGATGTACTTTTTTGGTCAGGCCATGTTGCTCACATAACAAAAAAAGTAAATAAAGCTATAAACGTAATGAAACAAATACGACCCTTTGTTCAACGTTCCCTGTTGAAACTTATATGCACGGTATCAGTTTTTAACTTGTTCTCAGAATTAAATATCCAATACAACTGTTCAATTTGTTCGATCGTATACATAAATCTAGACGTAACATACCGCAGCAACGAATGACTGGAAACATGTCTTGAACACCACTAGTTTAGGATTATATGGAATCGCCAATTGCACTACCGTTTTATTGCCGTGAATCTGATTAAGCAGGAGTAATATTTGTTTTACGTTATGTAGTATAAGCAAATTCTATAATCCTAGAATAGAGTAAAATTCTTTCCTTCAGTATTAAGACCAAAATAAATGACTGGTAAACATAAGAATGGTCATTAATATTCATGCTTATTTAAAATATTCACGATAAACGTTGGTGATAGAAGCACGATTTGAATACATCTTCATTAATAACTTCTCTAGTAAAACACGTCATCTCCCGACGCTGGGATGCGCGAAAATCTATTTCCATTTTGAAATGAATTCAAAGGAGATACACCAGTGGAGCTACAGCGAGAACGAGCAAGCTGGCTAAAATCATCATCAAAGTCGGTCTCGCCATCCTTTTCGAAATTTAATTTTCCAGCCATCTCACCATGCGAATTCCAAAGTTGGCAACTGTTGTCAACAGAATTTCGTTTTCCTTTCTGTAAGATGCTGCTTTTCGACATGCTCAAAGGGTGTAATGTTGCTTTTCCGGGGTCTGTCAGGTCACAAGAATTCTGAAAAGTTTCTCTGAAGACGTCGACACACGAGATATTGCTATTTGTATGTTTCTGTCTCGCCGTAACAACCCCAAGTTGAAAGGTGTCGATAAAAGCTTGATAAAGACGTCTTGCTTTCTCTTTGTTCTCGCAAATTAAAACGTGTGCTTTGACATTTAGATCGCTCCCCTCTCTTCCGACGAAAACAAAATACTTTGAGTATTTTGGATATTATCACAGTAAAATACATCTATAATGTTACACAATTCAAAACACCTCAATGCTTTCCTATCATTGTCGTAGAGTACTGCTCCATTTAAATCAACCGTGAGTCGAAACGTCGATGATTTTCTGATTTGAAACTTACCGGCAATATTCTTCAAGAACTCTTCCAACAATTTCTTTGTCTTTTCGTAATTTTCGTAACCACAGAAGGATCCGATATAGTAAACGATAAAGTCTGATCCAGCAATTACTTTGTCCTGTTTATCTTGCAAGTCTGAGCTAAGAAAACGGTGTTTTCTCCAAACTGCCATAATTTTTCCTTGGTTCTGTAAAAAGCAACCGGGGTGTTGATTCAATGCTTGTCATACAGGTGAAAACTACATTGTCGACTGGCGTATGATCACTTGAGACCTATAATTATCATTTTTATTTTACATTTCATCAGCATGACAAATGTAAAGATGGCCAAGACAAAGACAGGTATTTTATGGAAATGGATTTACCTGTCGTAATTATTTGGACTGATTCGATTGATAACTTTATGTGAAAACTAATTCTGTTCTGCGTGATTTTAAGCTTTCACATCGATGAATGTTTTACATCTGTCTCTTGGAAATTAAAGTCATTGAATATGACAAGGAGGGGCATTACTGGAGAACTGGGGGGAGAAAACCATAGTATATCATTATTTACGTGTTTGTCTGGTGAATGTCTGTTTTAATTATTTATACTGAGGAAAATTATTTCCCCATCTGGTGGGTTTTCTCCCACACACCGAAATTAGCGCTACCAGGATTCATTTGGAAAGATTTTCTCGTTGTATCTAGACTCTCGACAATCGAGAAGTGATATAAAAGCATGTTTCTATGAGGAAAGGACTTTTCTCCCTAAAGCACACACAAAATATACTGACAAGCAATATAACAAAATGATGGAAAAGGATTCAATTTAAAAATCATCCTCAGGGTAATATGAAGAGAGAATTTTTCGTGAACTCGTCCGTTTTGCTAAAATCATCTAGACAGGTTGATTAGAGCGGGATTAGGACTCGGGTATTCGGGTTTCCGGACTGCTACGTTGTCAACTGAGCTATCCATTCAACTAGGAACACTAGGGTTGCTTTATGCATTAAAGGAACACGAGAGATTCTCGCTACAACTTAACTCTCATTCGTAAGCTAATTTGGTTAATTAATGAAAATTCTTTCTTCATGTTAACTTGGGGATGATTTTGAAATGGAATCGACACGCTGCACATCGTATTTGATATACGAAAACTTGTCGCGAGAATCTCTCGTGCACGTAAAATGAATTAAACGACCACACTGTTTCCAATTGACTCGATTTGTTCAATTGGTAGAGCAGCGGTTCCGAAACCCAAAGATGACAATTCAAATTCCACTCAGTCAATCTATCTAGTTTACTTCAGCAGTGTAGGTTAATTCATGAGAATTCTTTCTTAATGTAACAGGATGATGATAAGTTTTTGAAGGGACTGTTCGAGAAAAGTGGGACATTACGATAGCTGTCATAAATAAATAGATGCAAGTGCTTATTTCTTTCGACGTCATTTTGGGCTGGGTGACCATCATCAGGTCTTTGGAAAGAACACATTGGCTTTCAGAGTCATAACCCACAGCAACAGTCATATCCCGCAGCAACAGTCATATCCCGCAGCAACAGTCATAACCATCCAACCTCCCACATTTCAATCAACTTCCGCGGCAAGGTTTTTAACTAGACTTAAATTTCTACAAGTTAAACAAGTCGTTCACTAGTAATGTCATCGTTCGTGGTTATGCTGCAGATTTCATTATTAGTCTATGGTAGTATAAGGTTGATTTCTAGCAATGGTTGACCTGTTTGAAGACAAAGCAACTTCAAGCTCTCATGTACATTGTCTACCATCCCCATTGAGCTGTATTTGGCAAAGGAAACTGAGTAGGCGGAAGAAAAATTCTCTTCCACTATTCTCTTCCTTCTCAAACTGTGACAACTATAAACCGCACACTCACAAAATCACAAATTTGGCTAAGTTACAAAGGTATCGTACACCTTAGTAACTTAGGCAAATTTGTGAGTTTTTGAGTAATTGTTCAAGTAAGGTTTCAGAAATACGAAAAAGCTGATTTTTCTCATATTCCATGTAAGGCTGTGGTATGTGGGTCAGTTGACCTAGATAATGTTGTCAAAGGTACGTCCAGTGTTTGCTTACCAAATACGTTTTGCTTAGAGAAATTTGCTTCTACAAGACGTGAGGGGGTTACATTTTCTATGCATTCTGTCATAAATCCAAATTACGATAAAATGATCTCATTCAGTTCGATAAACAATGATGATGATCAAAATAAACTGGAGCAGGCAAAAGAATCGTGTTTGGCATGATCTGGACAACTCACTTTTCGGCTATCGTTCAAGAAAACGTCTGATAAAATTTCCTTTAAGTTTATTAATAATCACATACCTCAGAAATTTTTCATTTTACAATGAAAAATTAATTTCGTCTTCAATTGTATTCCAATTTCAGAGGAGTACGCGTCAGCCTCCTAAAAGTTAATAAACAGTCAAATCTTCAACACAACCAATCGTCGTCAAATATTTTCTATTCCAATTCCTCATTAATCTTTCTCTTTTCTGACAGGCAAGCATTTATGGATTATATAGCTTAGTATTAATCTATTAAATTTTTTGCGAAGAAAAATCAATTTTATGTCAACAAACTTTTCATACATAAACTACGCTTCTAAGTATTATATTAAGATTATAGTGTAAATATTATATTAAGTAATCTATGTTAAGAGCTTTAACAAAATTACCTGCCTGTGGTTAAAAGAGCTTTCCTAAGAGGCTTCCAAATCGAAGAGCTTTCATTTTCGAATTTTGACTTTTAAAACTCCTCCAGAAATATTTATTGGTTTGGAAACAAAAAAATCAGTAAAAATTCGTTATTCCCTGCTTTATTTGCCCGAACTTATTCTTTTATACGCGAGTCTTGTATGAAGAACTGTCCGACTATTTCTCATAATGCTTTACTGTGGCAACTTAAAAAAAGTTGAATAAAGATTTGATCATTTCTTTAAAACATTTCTTTATGTGGAAGTCTGAATGGCCGATAAATACTTGTCAATGTGAAAGAACGTAAATTCTCCGAACTTAAAGAAATCGAGCTCTGAAGACTCCTTTTGTTTGATCGTTTATTACTCAGACATTTTCCTTTGGGGACATGATTTTATACCAAAGTTGTAGTTTCATAATATTATTAAATCGACAACTTAGATTGGACTAAACAGTCATGTAGGGTCCTCCAGTACAACGTGTAACCCATTAAAATATTTACAGATATTATAGTTATTCAAAATGTCATTATTTAACTAGTTGGCATTAACATACACGACATATTTATAAAGTTGACATTATTGTAAATTGCGCTAAGTAAGAAATAGAGATAAAAGACTTTCTTTTACTTGCGAACAAGAATTCAATCGAACGCAAATTGCATAACTACCACAGACTCAAAGAACCGTCCCAAAGTCGCACTGAACAGCAAGAGACTTTAAAATGTACGACGTCAACTTCATCGACGCGTCATTCGAGCATAGGCGTACGGGCCCTAACCATTTTTTGGGATGGGGGGGGGGGCAGAAACGATCTGCCCGAATCGCTCTGCTCGAATTTTTAGTTAGAAAAAGCCTAGGATTAAGAACTACATACTGCACACGGTATATACATGGCAACCTCAATGGACGCTAATATCCAAACTCTTGTTAATCGTTTCCAATTTTTGAAAAAATTTTTTTTAATTATCCTTAGAAATTTATTTTTACCAATTCTACCTGAGCTGTTTGCACAAATCTTGTCCTCTCCAAATTGGGGGGCAGTTGCCCCCCACTTTCCCCCCGCCCCGTATGCCTATGCCTTCGAGACCAAAGAATTCTTTATGCAAAACAGACAAACGTCTAACAGATAATTTTCACGTCTAAAAGACGACGTCAGCTTGCGGAGACAAAAAAAGCTGTCACTTAATATTGAATACAGTCCAAAACTACAGTCATTCGAGGAGTGCTGGAGGGTTTTATAAGTCTAAACAGGCCACAAGCGTGAAGCACGATGATCAATATACCGTGGTATCTTGAAATGCTGAAAATTTAAAGGTCGTCATCGTTCAAGTTGACGTACATCCTAAGGTCCTTAAAGGCTGTGAAGAAACTTGTACCCAGGACCATTTATAAGAGGCTGCGCCAAGATGGCCAAAATTTCAAAATGCCTAAAACAACTGACCATGGTAGAAGCTGAACTATCAGTGCACCGAATTGGTCCGGATTAGATTGGTGTTGAATGTATGGCATCTTATCGTTGGCAACTCAGTGTCAAATCAATGGGTAAGGTAATCAATTTCTGGTCTTTTGATATTAAATAGTTAATCGTCGTGATTTGATAAATTTTAAGGCTATTGCTTGTAATTAACGTGAAATTATTTTATATTTTCCAACGGGAAAGCACAAGCAATTCCCACCGGAAAAATGACAAACAGAATGGTGAACGTTTCTATAATTATATATGATTATTTGAATGTAACACTACTGTTCTTTAAGTGCGTTATAATTTTTTAGTTATTAAATTAGTCGATTTCTCAGGTTGTAATTTGAGATTATTCCCAAAGATTTTGCATACACTAGTATTATAAGGACTGTTTACTATAAAATTATACGTCATCTTCATGCTGTTATTGCAACGTGTAAGCAACATTAAACAGTTTGAAGTTAATATATTCATAATTGCGACAGAAAACCACTTACTTTGCGTGGAACGTGTTTACAAATTTCTAAGAGGCTCTAGATTACTGTGGTCTCGACGACAACATGGAGTTCATATAAAGTTTTTTTTCCAGAAAACTGGTCAGTCCTTCATGTTCTGTCACATATGTTAGAAATTGCCCACACTGCTTCTCTATTGCACCTTTGCACCTTGTCTTCTTGTTCCTTGACCTCTAAACTGCTTTTCGGAGAAATCCGCTTAGTTTCTAAACTTCAACAGTCTCAAAAACACATTTTTTTTCTGTTTCATTATCTCTATTCCAAGAGCTTCCTTTCTACCGCCCGGTAACTAATTACTGACGAGCTGCAATATAATATACTCAATTAGTTTTGTGTTCACTACGTATTGTAATTGTTTTATCCACTCTGACGATTCTCCGCGACTGGATTTCAACGGTTTCATTTTTATTAAATCGCTGAATTCCATGCCTTGTACTGCGCACTTATATTCATACTATGAATGTGACTCTCATCTGATTATTCCTTGGCTCAGAAGAGTCACGCTTTAGCGAAGTGCTAGATCTTTATTGGATCACAAGACAACGTAGAATAACTAATGATTTATAAGTGTTCGATAACTGTTCACTCTAGCAAGTGGTTCTTCTGTGTCTGTGTTCTCTTCTACTTGCTTTACAGCTCTGCTTTGTCTGTTCTCTTGCTTGCTCCTCTTTGTTGGTTCTCTCTTTTCTGCTCTCTCTGCTGTTGGGAAGGGAGCATCTCTTTTTATGCTTTTGGTGAGCAATTTTGTTTGACAGTGACTGACACTAGAACTGTAGAAGTCGACCAATCAGATACATTCTGACCAAGTCTTTCACTCTGCCAGGTGAAAGCGTTGTTTGGAATGTAACAATTAACAAAGATGTTTGAAAACGATTTTTCGGTACTAAATGTATGTAGTTCTTTGTAAAATTATAATAGTAAAATCAGAATGTATTTTTTCTTATCTCAGTTATGTTATTTCACAGTTTCACATCGTATTTCGAGCTCAAATCTTATCTGAACAGGAATTACATCATATCTGGAATTCAGCACACTATCCAATCAATATAGGCTGAACTAATGCAAACCAGAACAAGGATTTAACAATACAAACTTGTACCATGACTTTACGTACGATAACATCAACAAAAACCTTTTAAGCTAGATCGGTAACCATCATTCATGACATTTTCGAGAGGACCAATTATGGTGCTAGTCACAAGAAATAAGATAACAACTTTACATGTCTAAAACCAGACAAAACGCAAACAAACATCACAACTTTCGTGATACGATCGTCCACCTATAATTTAGCAGCTATTTTCATAATAGACTACGTTGACGTTTGATAAACTCCATTTAGTTCATAATGACATAAATTGCAGACCACCAAGTTGATGGAATGTGTGTTTGATAACAAATCTATTTGCTTTTCATACTAGTAATGAATAATACACGATCGTTTTTAGTATTATAAACACTTGTTTCAAAATAGATACATTCGAATTTTTGAGTTCGATCTTAAGACGGCTTGCTGTCGTATCGACGCTTTCCTCACAGATGGAAAAAATTTACTGTCTGCATCAGAAAGAATCAAATGTAGAAGTATCATTTGGACGGGTAGGGCAAATGCAGTAGGCTTGTGCTGAAACCTCCTATGTGAGAATTACAAGAGTAAAACGTATAAATCTGACTTGGAGGGAGGAAAGTAAATACAATCGTTGTTGTACCTCGTTTTCAACAAATACTTTCCAAAGATCACTGCTAACAGATCCAGAAGTATATCTACTAACCTTTCAGACTTAACAATACTGTTCTTCAAAAACGAGATGAATGACGGATTATAAAACTGAAACTAAAGCCTCAGTAGCATGGAAGAACAAAGGCAGTTGGCACTCACAACAACACGTCTAGAAGACGACAGCATGAAACCCAACACGCATACACACTTGCTTCTAAACTTCTTTGAATTCATTCTTGCACCCAGTAACCCAGACTCATTCCCTTTCTCACGCACAACCTTAATGTTGTCAAGTACAGGAATCTGTTTCTTGATAATGTTCAAATTATAAGAGAAAAGACATTCATAAAAAAGTTAAAAACCCAAATATATTTTTAGAAATAACTGGTCCATAAGATCGTTGCGTTGATACATTTCAGTTTTAGGATATATCTTTCAAGGGAAAGATATTTTTCGCATACTCTCATTTGTTCCTCTATCTCGGAATATCCTGCACGAATCAGAGGCGAATCTTGAGAGGTTTCCGTCGTTTCCATGGAAACCCTCTTCAAACGTCTACTGAGTGTGAGTTTAAGATTTAATCAAGAAACTTTAATTCTTGACCATATGAGGATGACCTCTAAAGTTGACTTCAAAATATGTTGGTTAACCTTCAGGAGATAAACAATGAACTGAAGGGAAGCGGAAAATTTCTTTCTCCTTTAAACTAACATCCAGAGCGGAAATAGAACAAATAAGAACCAGTAACTTCTCAAAACCCACAAAGTTAAAGACAGTAAAATGGCGTACAAAATGACATATATTAGTGGTTTGTTATTCGAGCGAGCGAGCTTATTTCAAAGAAAGAAAAATTATTAAGTGGACAGCTAGTTGATAGTAACCAAAGCCTTTTACAAAAGGATTCAGTCTCATTTAAAGCGATGAAAGGAATGCCTGAAACAAATGAAAATTATGGTAATGAGAGTTTTGAGATTTCTTCGATGCAATATAGACGACCTTTAACCTGGGAACAAAAGAAAGTCGTAGGATAATTATTTGTGCTAAAACTTTAGTGATTCTGTCGGACTTTAGCTCTCGACCGCGGAAATCTGGACTTGCAATCTACGGATAGAGCTAAGAAAAAGTTTGCACAAGACCAATCGTGGGTGGGCTGTATAACTGTGCCAAGGATTGCATTTTAAATGAGCATTAAAGAGCAGAACAAATAAACATGTCTCTCTTAGGGCAACTTTTTCGTATATACTTTTTGTAAATACTATCCTCGTTCTCGTGCGATTTAACCTGTTTAATTAAGTTTAAAATATATTTTACTCTGTATATGGGGTGTATTCGGGCTTCCATTGTGCCTAGACACTGCCCTATTGCTAAGTGGATCACTACGTTCAATGGTGGCAGAATGGTCGGTGAATCAATGGAACGCATTAGAATTGATATTTGCGTAACATGAAGGTGAAGAAGTCAAGAAGGAAACTTGACTTTTGAGATGTTCGTCTTTTAGGCTATTCTTGCTACGTTCGGTATTTCCTTGTTTAATGACATCATTTCCTTCGAGTGTACTAAAGTCCTTAATATGTAAAGTTTTGGAAAATGATTTTGATAGAACGTAAACTTCTTGTCAGCTCTTGTTTTTCTCAGCTCGATATAATTAGAAACACACTTCCAGTGTTATTTCCATGAATATTGCGCAATCGTTTGTTTTAGATCTATTCTAATTGCTTCATAAGAGATTAAACAAAATACTTAAAAAAAACTCATCTGTTTGTTCAATATGATTCAGCATCTCAATAAAGACTAAGGAAGATTACGAAGGCGTGGAAATAATACTTCTATCAATCAACCTGTGTAACTGATATCATTCTCCCAGTAGATATTCCTCGTTCTCCTTGATACTGACTACAAACTAAATCTACAGTTGAATAATTTAACACTTGCACCAAATGTTAACTCCCTAAGAAAGTCAATGAGTTATGCAACTGATATTCATCTCGAGATTAAGGCTCAGCTTTCTCAAGTTCTCTAGCAACTCAGGCCTCACATTGTCTTAAAATCATAAAAATTGTTTTCATTATTATTCGGCGAAGTCAGTAGAATGATTGCAATACGTGTTAGAGACACAACATTTCATACTTAGTTTTAATTCAGCCTGTGCTTCCACTGCCTTGAAACAGACAAACATAGTTTTAGTCTGTTGTCAAATTTTGCGGAAGTGGTGTTAAAAGGTAGGTAAAAAAATTCTTTTATATTTTCCTCAAATAAGAAAACAGTCTCTGTCTCTGTCTCTGTCTCTGTCTCTCTCTCCCTCTCCCTCTCTCTCTCTCTCTCTCTCTCTCTCACACACACACACACAATTCAAAAACTGAATTCATGTTAGTAGGTTCGAGATACAAATTGGATCAACTGGTAAAAATACCTGATATAAGAATGGGTAATAATTCCGTAGGAAGGGTATTCAAAAGTAAATCACTAGAGGTAATAATAGACAATGTACTTCTTTGGTCGGCCCATGTTGCTCACATAACGAAAAAAGTAAATAAAGTTATAAATGGTATGAAACAAATACTATCGTCGTTGTACCTCGTTTTCAACAAATACTTTCCTAAGATCACTGCTAACAGATCCAGAAGTATATCTACTAACCTTTCAAACTTAACAATACTGTTCTTCAAAAACGAGATGAATGACGGATTATAAAACTGAAACTAAAGCCTCAGTAGCATGGAAGAACAAAGGCAGTTAGCACTCACAACAACACGTCTAGAAGACGACAGCATGAAACCCAACACGCATGCACACTTGCTTCTAAACTTCTTTGAATTCATTCTTGCACTCAGTAACTCAGACCCATTCCCTTTCTCACGCGCAACTTTACTGTTGTCCAGTACAGGAATCTGTTTCTTGATAATGTTCAAATTATAAGAGAAAACACATTTATTAAAAAGTTAAAAACGCAAATATATATTTAGAAATAACTGGTCCATATGATCATTGCGTTGATACATTTCAGTTAAATTTACTATTGTACTCCAATTGATATTATAACTCATTATATTCGTTTTTTAATTATTATTTATGCTTAACTTCGTCCCACTGGCATGTCCAGTTTTAGGATATATCTTGCAAGTGAAAGATATTTTTCGCAAAATCTCATTTGTTTCTCTATCTCGGAATATCCTGCAAGGATCTGAGGCGGATCTTGAGAGGTTTCCGTCGTTTCCTCGAAACCCTCTTCAAAAGTCTACAGAGTGTGAGTTTTTGCATTTTGTCAGACTAACTACATACTTAGCTATCTTAAATGTCTCGTAATCCCTTTAATACTGCAATAAGACTATCTTTGTAAAGCCCTCGGGGACAACAAGAACCAATCTCACCAAATCATATTTTCAGCAATTTTCCTGGAAAAGCTTCCTTCCAAGCTACCCAGAATAGCGTGTTTATCACGCCAATGTTCACGACGAAAAACATCTACTTACAATCCTCAAACCCCCTTTTTAAAATCTTGAAGTCGCCACTGCTAATTCACTCCCGAGCCGGACAAGATAGACGCTCGCTTTGTTTTAGTCTTGTAAGAAGTTGTATTAATAAACGAAGCTGTAGTGCAAGGCAATATAAAAAAGGCATGCAACCAAATCTGACGTTAATGTAGTCAGAAATGGAATACGAGATTTAATCGGCAAAATGAAACAATCGGAGGGAATGATGGGTTAACGAAGCCGCGTACGTACTGAAAGTGAAACTCGAATTTACAGAGAAGCGTAACTTGCAAACTCTAAGCAGCCCACTCAACACAATGAAAGTAAAATATTCAGATCAATTATAACAAGAAGAGCTTTAGCAGATCAACTGAACTTCACGACGAGCCTTGCCCAACGTCTTGCCATTGCGTAATTGGATTAAATATTTTAAGATGTAACTGTACATAGGTATTAATGCCTCAATAAAGCATGAAGGACATCATGACATGTGAAATTCATTGTTTATACCCAAAATAAAAAGCCAAGTAGGATCCATTTTCATGTGCTCGTGTGCAAAAGTGCTCCTGAGGTCTGGTTTACCCCACTTAAACTTGCTTCTTACGAAACCGAAAAAGGTAAAAATTTGCATGAAATCCATTTGTTTAGCGTTGTGTTTTGTCCTTATGTTCATGCTAGTGCTGAAGTGTGAACAAGGCCTTTGTCATTTGGCTGTTCTACAATTCAACGAACTCTTTGAGTTTGATATCCATTAGACTCATTTTCATACGATATACTAAGCTATTCCAAAACGGCTTCACATGTCATGTTGAGCAAGATATCATGAGACTGCATTTTAAAAGAGTATTAAAGAGCCCAACAAATAAACATGTCTCTCTTAGGGCAACTTTTTCGTATGTACTTTTTGTAAATACTATCCTCGTTCTCGTGCGGTTTAACAGGTTTAATTAAGTTTATAATATACTTTACTCTGTATATGGGGTGTACTCGGGTTTCCATTGTGCCTAGACGCTACCCTATTATTTAGTGGATCACTGCATTCACTGGTGCCGGGATGGTTGGTGAATCAATGGAGCACATTCGAATTGATATAGGCGTAACATGAAGGAAAAGTCAAGATGGAAACTTGACTTTTGAGATGTTCGTCTTTTAGGTTATTTTTGCAACGTTCGGTATTTCCTTTTTTAATGACATCATTTGCTTCGAGTGTACTAAAGTCCTTAAGATGTAAAGTTTTGGAAAAGGATTTTGATGGAACGTAAACTTCTTATCAGCTCTTGTTTTTCTCAGCTCGATATAATTAGAAACACGCTTCCAGTGTTATTTCCATGAATATTGCGCAATCGTTTGTTTTAGATCTATTCTAATTGCTTCATAAGAGATTAAACAAAATACTTTAAAAAAATTCATCTGTCTGATCAATATGATTCAGCATCTCAACAAAGACTAAGGAAGATTACGAAGGCGTGGAAATAATACTTCTATCAATCAACCTGTGTAACTGATATCATTCTCCCAGTAGATATTCCTCGTTCTCCTTGATACTGACTACAAACTAAATCTACAGGTGAATAATTTAACTCCTGCACTAAGTGTTATTTCCCTAAGAAAGTCAATGAGTTATGCAACCGATATTCATCTCGAGATTAAGGCCCAGCTTTCTCAAGTTCTCTAGTAGCTCAAGCCTCACATTGTCTTTAAATCTTAAAAATTGCTTTCTTTATTGTTCGGCCTAGTCAGTAGAACGATTATCGTACGTGTTAGAGACACAACGTTTCATACTTAGTTTTAATTAATAGACAGATAGCAAGACGGATTTATTGGAACTGCACTAAATTTTTAATTTTTTGAAATAATTTCCTCATACCAATGAATAAAGCGTCTTATTCCCTTTTAAATCCGAAAACATGTTATCCGGATTTTATGTAGTTGATTTGAAGACAGAAGGCCAGTATCCTAAGGTTAACATCCGTGCCGTTGCACATGTCTTGCTCTTATAACCTCGAAAGAACTAGTGTCGAACTAAATTCTATTTGAGAATGAGCTCGATTCAGCCTGTGCTTCTACTGCCTTGAAACAGACAAATATACTTTGAGTCTGTTATCAAATTTTGCGGAAGTGGTGTTAAAAGGTAAAAGACTTTTATATTTCAATCAAATAAGAAAACATTCTCTGTCTCTCTGTCTCTGTCTCTCTCTGTCTCTGGGGAAATTGTTGCACTGTCTTAAAGACTAAGCTTCAAAAACTCCAAAATAGAGCTGCTCGTATTGTAACTCGATCAAGCTATGATATTAGGTCAACTACCATTCTTAACTCATTAAATGGTGTAACCTAAAATTCAGGAGAAACCAAACAAAAACCAATAAGATGTATAAAATTGTAAATAGTAATGCTCCTTATCACTTAAAAGAATTGTTTTTGTTTGTCAATGAGAGTCATGGTTACAATCTGAGAAATTCAGATGTAAGTCTTAAAATTCCATTACCTCGAACCGAATACTCAAAACGCAGTTTAGCATACAGTGGTCCAGTATTATGGAATAATTTACCATCATCGATAAAATCTACATCTTCTTTAAACATTTTCAAAAACTCTATAAAATCTTATGATTTTGATATGTAAATTGTTTGTGAATAGTTTGTAAATAGTTAGTAAATAGTTATATATGTAAATAGATATATTAATTTTAAGTTTTCGACTTTTTCAAAATTATCTTTTTTCTAAAACGGCTTCCTTGGAAAACAATTCTGTAAAATTGAAGGAACTACCGTTTTCAAATAAAGTTCTCTCTCTCTCTCTCTGTCTCTGTCTCTGTCCCACTCTCTCTCTCTCTCTCTCTCTCTCTCTCTCTCTCTCTCTGTCCCTCTCTCTCTCTCTCTCTCTCTCTCTCTCTCTCTCTCTCTCACACACACACATACACACACACAATTCAAAAACTGAATTCATGTTAGTAGGTTCGAGATACAAATTGGATCAACTGGTAAAAAGAATGGTAATAATTCCGTAAGAAAGGTATTTAAAATTAAGTCATTAGGGGTAATAATAGACGATGTACTTCTTTGGTCGGCACATGTTGCTCACCTAACAAAAAAAGTAAATAAAGCTATAAATGGTATGAAACAAATACGACCGTTTGTTCAACGTTCCCTTTTAAATAGAATATACAAATGTCTGATACAACCACAGTTTGATTACTGTGATGTTGTGTGGGGCAATTTATCCAAAGGCTTTGTACAAAGTTTACAGTGACTCCAAAATCGAACTGCGAGAATTATTACCCAATTAGATTATAATGCACGTTCACATGATATCCTGAAAAGCCTTTTATTATTTAAAAGAATTATTTGTTCCAGAAGATCAAGTGCACTCTTACAATTTGAGAAATCATGATGTCAATTTATCATTATCAAAGCCCAAAACGGATTATTTGAAAAAATGTTTTCATTAGGATGGAGCCAAGTTATGGAATAATTATCCAAGTGAATTAAGAAATAATACATCACTCAATTTATTTTAAAAATGTTTCAAAACTAGAGATTGGTTTCACCTTTGATTTGACAATCTTTTAATATTGTTGTTTATTTAATTCATATATATATATATATATGAATGTATGCTCATAACTTAATAATTTATACGGCTTACATGTATATCAATTAGTAAACTTATGTAACACCGTAGTTATATAAATTTTTATCTTTCTCTCTCTCTCTCTCTCTCTCTCTCTCTCTCTCTCTCTCTCTCTCTCGCTTTCTCTCTCTCTCCCCGAGAATGATGGGTTTACTGTTTCGGTAGTTCTGTTGATCTAACAAGATACACGCTGCCAAGTTCTTTCTTTTCACTGAAACAATGCAATAGACGTTCCATTGGTGCTTGGTGAAAAGTTCTTTCTCTTCACTTGCACAAAATTGCTTTGGAAGCCTGGAAGGACATCCCATTCTCATGCTTAATTGTCCTATGGTCAAATATCACTGGAAGGAAAACTGAGCAGTGTCAAATAAAATAGTTTAACGCTTCAACCTCGATCAATATGCGAGACGAGGATGAGATCTTCCCGTGATATCTAATCTTGAACTCCTCAGAGTGTGGGATGGCGCTGGTTTATATTCAGGTTAGAAATATAGATCTGACAACCGAAATTATTTAACTCTTTAAGTGTCATATTTTTTTAATCTTCCGCTGACGATTCAAATACTCTGGTGTTAACCGGAGTAAACTATATAATAAAGTTGAGAAACAGCAAATGAGGCAGCAAAAGGCAGTGGTGGCGTGGCTGTCAAATAGAGGCCGGGGAATGAGAAGCTAAGGGCCCACTTTTCAGGGCAGAAGGGTTGGGTGAGCAGACTTCTGCCAAAAAAAGTACGATGTGAATTGAAGACGCGAAAACCTTAAATTCAGTAAGACAAAAACTTAGAAGAAACACTTCATGAACTGACATCATGAAATACGCTTATAGTGACACGCGTCGATAATAAAATATAAATGATTAAAGTGACTCCCCTGCAGGGCCTACAGGAGTTTTAAATTTCACACCTCTACATAAAACGTCACGTTTATTCCAACTATGCACGCCACCTAACCCACTATACGAGGACCTTCTGCCTACCAGTCATTGGGGCTCACCGGGAAATGTCCCGGTGTCCCGGTGGGCTTCGCCGCCACTGGCAAAAGGTAAAGAAAACACGACAAGCTTAAAATTGCTGTTATAAAGATAGATTATCTGGCTCATATCCAACTTAAAATCCGCATCAAACTTAATGCAAATAAGCCAGAACAAAATCTATTTCCTTCGCTTGTGTTACGTTCGAATCATTAAAAGTTGAGGGTATGGCTGTGGCTCGAGTCGCCTTTGCCGAAATGAATTTGGTCAGAACCTATTTCATTCCTGGCATTTCTTAAGATTAACTATAGACAATAGCAAACTTAAAACTTGAACCAGACCATCTGCATGCAGTTTTAGTGCTCACCTGAGGTACACCCAGTGTACTATCATTGAGTATTGCCAGGATTTGTTCATTTATAAAGGAAAACTAAGAAACATCTTTTTAAGTAACCGGTATCTTATTTAACTAGTACACAATACCTCTTAAAAACTACAAAAGTATGTCACCAAGGGAACAATGCTGAACTTATAATTGTCTCTTAATCACCTCTCAATCACGATTACAGCTATGGAATCATGTTTCGGCATGTTGACTGAATCCACGCTTGATTCGTACGTTACATTCAAAATAATAACACCCACAGCCTAAGTGAATGAAACGTGTATCTGCCAATGCAAATTTCAAGATATTATCAATTCGACAATAATGCATCCTCTACCGAAACACGTCTTCGTCTAACCCAGAGAAATGTGGAAATCTATTTCCATTCTGACTAAGAGACATAGACATAGGAGTCACATCACTAGAAATACTAGAGCGAGATCGAGCGAGTTCCGTGAAGCATTCATCCAAATAGGTCTCACTGTTCCCTTCAGAATCTAATCCTTGATCCACGGGACAACACATCACTGTCGGTGAATTCCATTTTGATTGTTTGTGGTTGTGGTAAAAAAACTTTTGTTCTTCCTGCACGAGAAAATCAGTCGATGTGTTTAGATAATTTGTGCTTGATTTATCATTGCCAGTCAGTTTATGAGAAGGTGCTTCCTTCTCTCTATAGTCTTGTGTCAATGACTGTGGGCTGTTCGATTGTTGTTGTTTTTTCATCTCGAAACCCAATGCAAAGGTTTCAATAAAGGTTTTATAAAGTTGTTTTGCTATCTTTTGGTTTTCACAAACCAAAATATGTGCCTTGACATTCGGGTCGCTCTCTTCCTGGCCGACAAGAGCTACATACTTTGAATATTCCTGTATGTTATCACAGTACGTTACGTCCTTAATATTGCACAGTTCAAAACGCTCTAACACTCTTCCTTCATTGTCGTAAACCACTGCTCCACTTATGTCTACAATGAGTTGAAGTACTGTTGGCTTTCTTGTCCTAAGCTTGTCAAGTAAATTTTCGTAAAACTCTGTCAAGATTTTCTCTGTCTTTTCAAAGTCTTGTTTGACATAAATAGATCCGAGGTAATGAACATAGAATTCCGAACCAGCTATGACTTTGTCCACTCCGTCTTTCTCTTCTAAGCTGAGAAAACGATGCCGTCTCCACATGGCAATAACGTTTAATAAACTTTTGTCAGTTCTCTTTGCCCCAACTGAAAAGCGAGTAATGAATGTTTGCTCGAACGTGTCCAACGATCAAAGATTAAAATGCTACACATGCCATATTACATGTCAGAAGCTGCCATTGATCAACGATATTTGAAGGACTCGGTATTTAAACAATTTACTGTTAATTGAAATCCTTCAAGGACAATACACATGAATCACGTTCAAACGAAGCTTATGCAAATTGTCATGTCTTGTTACCATGAAAACTGCACGGAACTGCACTTGGACGCATCTGTTCAGCGGGATATCGTAATGAATTTGTGATTGTGGGGGAATGGAACTGATGAGACTTTTCGCAAGAAATGAAACAGCGTTTATTCAGTACAGGTAAACCGGAGTAGATGCAAGAACTTCTACAATGGAGTGCCACTAAAAATTCTGCCTTTTAACCAGCTGACATAACGAAAGCCACTTTATGTGAGGAAGACTGGTGATGTGTAATTTTCTGGTTACATTTTGCGTGGTTATTCAATTCAATATCTTATTTAATTCAGTTCTAAAACACATATTATAACGACAAAAGAAAAATCAGGTTTAAATGGGAGGGAGGAGTCAGAGGCTCCTATACGTAGATCCTCCACTGTATAAAAATGATACAGAGCCAATAAGTAACAGGTTGTGGCTGGAAGGCATACATGAGGAAAGAGGATTAGGATTGGGATCAAGATTAGAATAGGTTAGGATTATAGGGTTAAGTTTGGATTAGGATTAGGATTAGTTCTAGCAATAGCCATAGTCCTAACCATAACCCTAACCCTAATCAACCCTAATCAACCCTAACCCTAACCCTGATCCTAATCCGAATCCTTCTTCACAGAAATACCTTCTAGCCACGACCATAAATACAACCATGGTTCTGTATACAGACACTGCATCTGTGTTCTACGTCACGTTTTTCACAGTAAATTTAATATCTCTCCATCTTTTTTATATTTTCGAAAAGTCTCACGAAATTTTCCAAACATGACTTAAAGCAAATTTGCAAAGAAATTAAAACAATTTTTGTCCATTCTGTTTATCGAAATAAAAATTTACGGGTTCGTCTCCAGTCCATTTATCCTAATTAAGAAGATGCAAATCATTTTTAAGCAGCACATGTGTATATGTATATATGTATATTTCCTTCACCAATTTGTCAACTTATATATATATATATATATATATATATATATATATAAAACTTCAAATAACCAGCAAAACCAAGAACTTAAAACAATATAAATCATCAGTATAAGTTCAAACTTTATTTTACTATAAAGGCAGGCCCCGAAACGTTGATAGTAAAATAAAGTTTGAACTTATACTGATAATTTATATATATATATATATATATATATGCCGCTAGCGAATTTGCGCACGCTCACTAGTCTCTAGTTAGACCACTTTGGCATGGCTTTATTATTATTATTCAAATGCATGACCTATTTACAGGTATTGCCAGAATATGTAGTTTGTAGTATATAATATAGAAAGTTTTTTTTTATATTGTTTTGTTATTCTAAGATTAACTATGAAATATAAGAAAATAAGATAAGTACGTAGATTAAGTATATAGAAAAGTACAAAATTGAAATAGGGTATAAAAGAGATATTTACAGGCTAGGTTTCTGAACCTCTTCACTATTCCTTGACTTTCATGGATTTGAGACTATCTTCCCTTTTGGCAAAGCAAAGATATATATACTTGGATAGTAAATTAAGTAAAACTGGATCGTCTGAAGACATTGCATGTTCAAATAGTTTTTGTTTACCTTCCAGCGAGGTATTGGGATAGAAAATGCGTTTAAGCATGTTGTTAAATTTGTTTCTTAAATATTCGTATCTCTAGCAGGTTAAGGCGAAATGCAGCTCGTTTTCCACATCGCCAGAGTGACAAAGTTTTCAGATACGTTATTCACGAGGAGTGTTTTCATATCGTCCTTGTTCAATTTGCAACTTATGGTTGCTTACTCTATATTGTGAAAATGTCTTCCTTATTGCCGTATTTTCAATAAGAGACAGGTATTGTTCCATTCTATACTCTTTTTTAACTGTACAAATGAAGGATAATTTAGAGGAGTTAATTATTTTATGTCGCCAAAATTCGACATATTTTTCTTTCATCTTATTTACGACAGTTTTTGTATCATAATTGATTATATTTTTTTCAAAATCTGTTGTATTATCATAGAGGGATTTTAGCATGGTTATGGCGTTACCATAGAAAGATTCTTTACCATTATTATATAATTGTTTAGACATTAGGAAAGAATTGTTTTACAATTGAGTTGTCGTCTAATTTATACATGTGTTTAAAATAGTTTATTATATCTTTTTTGATTGAGATCAGAAGTGAATACTTCCCAAGTTAACTTCTACAAGCCACATTGCTCGCTTTTCTGTTCACACCCAAATATAGCTTGCAGAATCTTAGGTGCACTTTTTCGATTTCTGAATTATCCCATTTATTTAAGTCGTTTTTCTCGTATGCTCCCCAGACTTCTGAATTAAATAGCAGAATAGGGGAAATAATTGTGTCAAAGATTTTGATAGCTGTTTTTGGTGACAACTTATTTACGTCCAAATTTTTACGAATTTTATACAAAGCATATAGAGCTTGGGGATATTTGAGACTTTAGAGGGGATATTTGAGGATATTTGGGGGATTTGGTGATATTTGGGGGGTATTTGGGGGATATTTGGGGATATTTGGGGGATATTTGGGGATATTTGAGACATATATGGGACATTTGAGTTGCCTATATATTATAGGCTTCTCCATCCTGCTCGTCAGCACTACACTGATGAGGCCCAGTAGGCCAAAACGGTTCCGTCTGTAGTTATATATATATATATATATATATATATATATAATTGCCAAAATTTATGCAAATTGCATAAATTTTGGCAAACCTAAATATATCATAAAAAAAGGATGTATAGGAAAATCTGCAACTATGAATACTTTAATCAACCTTAATACATTAGACAGGCCAAAGAATGTACCAAAAAACAAATAGCAAATATTTGCTGACCGTTGAAGTGAGAATAAAATAGAGATACAATGGTCTTGATATGTTTATATGTTGATATGTTTTGTGCCATAATTTTTGCAATTTGCTGTATACATATATATATACACACATATATACATATACATATATATATACATATACATATATATATATATATATACATATACATATATATATACATATACATATATATATATATATATACATATATATATATATACATATATATATATATACATATATATATATATACATATATATATATATTGGATTTTTTAAGAAAATAATAACTTATCTTGTTGCTATTAATTTAAAACTTGAACTGAATATAGTAGATGTTTGGGATAGACTATGTATGAGAAGTAAAGAATTGTTTGCTCACACAAAAATTTATTGACAAATACAACAGAAAGTAACACGCAAAAGTTTTGGACACATTCTGAAAATATAAATATAGCAGGATAAAAATTGCAGTTTTGGACTGAAGTCTATTTCATATTAATTTGCAAATCTCCGCCAACCAATCAGAACACACGCACCATGACGTCTCCGTTTACTTTGAATGGTCATTGAAGATTTGGCTGTCACCAAGGAAGGTTTTCAGAATGGCGAAGACAAAGGAGCTCTCTCAACAACTTCGTATGGTTATAATTGACCATCATAATCGTGGAATGGGATATTGAAAGATCTCTGATGTGCTCAAGATCCCCATTAGTACGATTGGGGCCATCATTCGGAAATGGAAGGAACATGGGCTGACTACCGTTCTGCCTCGAAAAGGCCGTCCTCGTAAAGTAAGTGAACGAGCAGCTAGATCCATTGTTCGGAAAGTGATGCACAAGGCAGCTGGCACAAAGGTAAGCAAGAATACAATCAGTCGTACACTCCACCGGGTAGGGCTGCATTCTTGGACTCCTAGAAAGACCCCTCTGCTGAAGCCCAAGCACGTGAAGACTTGTCTAGAGTTTGCCAATAGTAATCTCGAGAAGCCTGCTTCGTTCTGGAATAAAATATTATGGTCTCACGAGACTAAAATCGAGCTTTTCGGTGGAAACAGCTCGAGACACGTCTGGAGAAAGGAGGGTACTTCATATGACCCCAAAAATACCATCCCCACAATCAAACATGGTGATGGAAGTATAATGGCTTGGGGTTGTTTTTCCTCCAGTGGTACGGGCGTACTACATATCATCAAAGGAACAATGGATAATGCTGTGTACCGCGAAATACTAAAGGAAAACATGCTTTCATCTGTAAAATCGCTCAAGCTACCGAGAGGTTGGATTTTTCAGCAAGATAACGATCCCAAGCATACTGCAGTGAAAACGAAGGAATGGCTTCAGACGAAGAAAGTAAGGGGTTTAGAGTGGCCTCGTCAGTCGCCTGATCTAAATCCGATAGAAAATCCGTGGAAGGAGCTTAAACGTCGAGTTCATCAGAGGAATCCACAAAACCCGAATGATCTCAAGGACATTTGTCGACAGGAATGGGATAACATTAGTGCTGGTTTCTGCAAGAAACTCATCTCAAATAATTCCAAACGCCTGACAGCCGTAATTTCAAATAAGGGATACGCCATTAAGTATTGAACGCTGTTTATTCATATGTGTCCAAAACTTTTGCGTGTTACTTTCTGTTGTATTTGTCAATAAATTTTTGTGTGAGCAAACAATTGGGTAATTCTCCTCATACATAGTCTATCCTAAATATCTACTACATTCAGTTCAAATTTTAGGTTAGTAGCGACAAGAGAAGTTATTATTTTCTTAAAAAGTCCTATGTGTCCAATACTTTTGCGTGTCACTGTATATACATATATATATATATATATATATATATATATATATATATGCATATACATATTCGCCACCAAAAAAAAACAACTAAATGTTAATAGATTGCATGTATAAACTGCTAATGTAAACTGCTAAAATGTAGTCCAAAGTATCGAAAAAATTTAAAAATCCCAAACCAACGGTGGTCAAAACAATTGCGCCCCTCCAACCTTTTTGAAACAGCAAAAAGTGCCCTTTTCAAGCATGATAAGTGCCCTTGTTAAAAAGAAATGCCTTTTTATAACAAAGTGTAAAGCACCTGTTAATGCCCTCTTATTTGGGTCTACAGATTAAAAGATACATAAGAATATAAATAAAAAACAAAACACATTGAACAATATCAGTTTCGGTCTGTTAGTCTAGCCAAGAAACCACAGCTTTTCCTATTGAATCATGTATCCAAGAATCCCGAAGTAGAATCAGAAATTAATCAAATGATAGAATTGGTAAAGCCAGCGACATTGCACAAAGACATTTAAGTTGACGATCTTCAGCTTTACTAAAATACAAATCTTGATTTGTGCTGAGAACCATACATATTGTGTTTGCATTTAATTATTTTTGTATTATATACTACAATTATACTTGTTACATTTCACGATTTGTTTATCAAACCAAATATTATGATGGTTGTGATAATAATTGTTTGTTAATTAAAACATCTCTTAAAATGCTAGAAGTATTGTTTTAGTGCTTCAGTGATTTCAATTACGCGACCGTATGCCTCTTGACTCCCTAAAAATTTTCGCGCGAATTGAAAGACATCCGCTCATTCCCTTTAGCCCCCCCCCCCCCCCACTCCACTCAAAAAACCTCTCCGCAGCCCCTGATATGTATGAAAAACTTCAGGTAAACGACAATCTTTTTAATGGCAAACATGTTTCGGCAAGCTTATGCCGTCTTCAGTACAGGAAATGAATTAACTATTTCACAGAGCTGTTTATATACTTAACTATATGCTAATGAGAATAACAAGTTTGTCAGTCATCTAATTAATATGTCGGCGCCCACAACATATTAATTCATTTTTGTTGTCACACAACAAATTTTAAATTTTGTATATATATATACATATATATATATATATATATATATATATATATATGTATATATACCTTCAGACATCATAAGAAGTAAAATCATAAACATGATTTTACTTCTTTTAACAAAAACAAATAATGTCGTTTAACATGTCTTCGAAGGGAACATCCTTTAAATGTGTTTTAAGACGAACAAATACCTCGAACGTCCGCTTCAAGCCAGATACATTCGCTAGCCCCTCAGGATGTATCTGACTAACTTAAAGTAGACGTTCATGGTATTTATCCTACCAAGAAAGAAATTGACCGAGCCCTTACCGTCAGGTAATCCTCTGGCCTTGTTCTAAGTCATTTAACTATGGAAATGGTTTTTGCCCATATCTCAAAAATGTATACTATGTAAATCTTCAAGAGTTGCGTAAAATAAACTTTATTTTAAACAGTTTCCATGGCAACATGCCGTTACTGTCATGCTTTCCAGACAGAGAAAGATCTCACGGAGCCCAAAAATTATGATTGATAATATTTATGAACGTTTACACCATTGCATCTAGCAATTTTGTGTTCCTTCAGCTCCTTGTTTAAGTATGTGTTCCTTCAACATTTAAGATAAACCTGTCGACATGACTGGAATGGACGCAGATTTCCTTGAACAAGTAGTTGAGAAAACACAATTAAAAAAAAAACCCCAAACCACGAGTATTTCAAACAAAAACATATTGTCTTAAGTGGATAACAACTGGTGAACTACGTACTGAATTGCCAGATTTTAATAACTCGTGTTTGGATGAAATTTTCAGAAGTGTGTTGCTGTGTTTCATCAATTTTATTTGGCAAAAGTCTTCCAAGGATTTCAAGATTTAACTCTTTCCCGGCGGCATAAGACTTCTATTATTTTACTCTGACTAACGTCAGACGATTTTACTCGTCAAAGGGGAGTTCCACCTCGAAAGAGTTAAAATGTGATCCTGTTTCAAAGCTGTTCGTGAGATATGAATTGCTGAACCACAGGTTTTTTGTGAAAAAGATAGACTTCAAGAGAACAACTCAAATTGTGGCAGTGGCCAATATGGTATGACTTGTTACTTATCAGCGTCGCCAGTGACAACATTGATACCATGTTTTTTCAAGCATGTAGGAAACCGTTATATTTCATCAGTTGCAGTTTCAGTTCATATTTCCTTTAATCAAAAAGAATATTAAGGAGACAAAATATGTTTAGAACTTAGAAGCAAAAATTTTGTCAAGTTTTAAAATGGATCTGTATGTTTACTAAAGCTGAACGCTCTACTGCGACGTCATCAACAATTGATAATAGGTTAACCAATTACTCATACTTTAAAATATTAAATAATTTTAACCTACAAATATTCTACCATTTCCTATCTTTTGATGTTTCATGAACAGCATGCTCCTTCAATTTGTAAATCTGCATGCGAAGATGCTGTTATTGCAAGGTGACCCTATAACTAACCAACAGGTCATCAATTTTAATGTAACTATCAGCCATAACCTGATCATCAGCTGATTGCAATAATTTCAAAATAAAAACCCAGTTTTCTACTGCACAATTTTCACTTGGGTGTCGTTCTCCCATACGAATATCTTTACATTTGAGTCATTTAGTGGTGTTTGTAAAATAGCTAGAGCACAGAGCTTAACCTTCTAAACTTTAAGGTGTTTCAATAAAAGAACTCTGTAGAATTGATGAATTTTGATAATCCTACATCTTGCATCACATTTTTGGAAAATATTTGGTAGGTTTCTTTCAACTTAAACTCTGTAGAAATATCATGGAGCCAGTATTGTGAATAGATTTGATGGATGCAGGTGAGGTAGATATTTATAAATCAAGATGGCCATTCTGAGTTTCTGGATCACGATAAAAATTTCCGCTTCAAGGCTATAGCCTACCGTCACCATAAACCTCAGGTTTAATTCTTTCAATACATTTTTTAGATCCATTCCATCATGTCATCTTCACTGCATAACGCAAGTAATACAGCAAATGATGAGAACAAGCTGCATCAGGCAGTCCAGTGAAAAACGTATCATCATAATATCCATTTGGTACCTAAATACCACAGTATGAAAGACATAGGGGAAATCGATGTGGTTTCACATGCAGATGTTGCTGGGCTTGGCCAGTTGGGAGGACTGGTACTAACTGAACATGAATGTAACAGGCATAGTCCATCGCCCATTGAGGGCGTGGAAATGTTAGATATGGAGGGGGGGTAGAAGCTGCGAAAAAGTGAAACAAGAACGGTGAATAGACCTCTTGTAGACCTCCCGACGAACTTTAAGAAAGGTAAATGAAGAAACATGTAAACTAGCATTTCAGAACTTGATATCATGAATAAAGATTACTATTAAAATAAAACAACCTTACATGATTACTTAAACAACATAGCAAGCCAGTTTTTAGTATAGGCTTGAAAATATTGCGGCTGGGGCTTAGTCCTTTGTCGGAAATATAGGGAGTCATAGCCCCCTTGGCTTCCATATTCTGTCGCTCATGTCCCAACTTCTCTGAATTATCTTTCTATTTCTTAACGACGTTCTTAACATCGCTTTCCACTATATAAGGCGTCGGATTTGGGGTTGCTTTGATTGGTTTTCGATACTGAAAATGGTTCGTGCAAACTATCTGGTGATCAGCGGTGTTGACGTTTTTCGGCCATCTTTGTCAATGTTGACTTTCCAAATTTTACATTTTTCTGTGTTCTTGGTTATGCAATGAAAGAATCACTCACTATCCACAAGTCCTCTTTTGATGTTTTTATCTGGGGTTCCGTTGGTGTTGCTGCATCCCCAAACCCAACACCTTCAGAGTAGGATGTCAATAGGCAAGCTTTCCTACCAAAAAGAGGAAAACATAGCACTTAAAAGATTGCTGTAACACAATTTTGTGATCTCGGCAAACATTAGGCAACTCTCATGGATACCTCAGAGAAGGCAAGTCAGTGGTTCAGTCTTAACTGGACGTTGTCTTATCAGACCATGCCACAAGGACTATGATCAATACATTTTTTCAATCTAATGAATCAGATAGTTTGTTAATATCAGAAGACACATATTATCTTTTATTATCTTTTATCCGTATCCAGTGGTGCAACCAGCCTGTAACGCATGGGTGAGTCTGAGCAAGATTGGAAAAGTTTCCTCAAAATGAGTTCGAAGAGTGAATGGCGAGCGAAACTTCACTGGCTTCAAGGACTCGCCTGGCCTTGAGGCTCTCGTGGGATCCAAGACAAAGTCTTGGTGGATCAAACTTTGCGAAATTTTTGCCGTATCTTTTCCTTCTGGTTTTCTTTTTTTTTCTCCCATTTTTTTCGTCAGTTTTTCCTCATTGTTTTGCTCCTGATGGGCGGCTTGCCCAAGGAGCAAAACTCTGGCTATGGTAGTGTCTGTACCTGCCTCATAAAGCACAGTGTCATCAGCATACATCATTGTTCGCAATTCTTAGAACAGTTTTCCTTGTCGTTTACATTTAGTTGCTTGTTACGTTGAGACAGTGTCGTCTAGGATCACAATTCCATTTACTTCTTAAAGTGGCGGATCCAGGGTGGAGCCCAAGGGCCAGGACCCCTCTTTCTGTAAGATTGTAACAAGTGTAATTTATGATAAAATTCGCTTACTAATTGAAGTAGGAAAAGAGAACAGCTACAAGTGTTCATATGATATGATATGATATATGTGTATATGTATGTATATATATATATATATATATATATATATATATATATGAGGCCCAGTAGGCCGAAACGGTTCCGTCTGTAGTTAGTTATATATATATGTATATATAGATGTAGATGTAGCTGTTTGGTCTCTGAAGAGAAGAGTGCTCAATACAAAGGTGTAGAGCTTTGATAGTCTATTAAGTTATAGCTTTGAGCAACTGTCGTTACACTGTGTTTCACGCTTACGCGATCATCAGGTCGTCTGATGATCGCGTAAGCGTGAGACACAGTGTAACGACAGTTGCTCAAAGCTATAACTTAATAGACTATATGTATATATATATATATATATATATGTTGATAACAGGTATCAATAACAAAATCATTTGGGTGCAGAGTGCTCTATACCGAGGTAGAGCCGAATAATCACAACACAAGATTTGGTTACTTCATAAAAACTTTTATTCACTACAGATCTGTTTCGTGTGACAGGCTCGAAGCTTGTCACACTCGTCAGGTGAATGTTGTGTTTGGCGTGTAAACTTGAGATCTGTGGTTAGTTTGTGACGTCAAGTTGTTTGTGTGTAGTATTTGGTTCGTATTACAGGTAGAGACAGTGACAATTATCTGTTACAGAGTAAATGTTTCTTGCAGTGCCTGCAAGTAGATATGAGTTCATTCCTTTTGTTGAGGGAACTCAGTTCCGGATGGCAGATGATGAGAAATTTTTCGTAGATGCATAAGTTGCAGCGCTTAGTCCTATTTGAATAGGGATGACATTTCTTCATAATTTTCCATTCTACTGAATAGCGCCCGTTCGATTCATTCAGCGACCAAACATGTTTGCTAAGCTCTGTGGCGTTTTTGGACTTTTCATTTCGAAATGAGCTGGTGTGGTTCCGATATCGTGTTTTAAATGTTCCTTCTGTTAAGCCGACGCAGGTCTCCTTCGTGTTGTTGTCCTCATTCGTTACGAGGGCCTGGTAAACAATCCCTTTGGTTTGGCATTTCCCTTTTAGTGGGCGATTATTTTTTATTGGCCAGTTGTATTCGTTTTCCGGGGGCGTGTGATCAGCAGTTTCTTTGGTTTTGTTTAGCGCTGATTTGTTGTGTAAGGAAATGATGTTTAAAACACGATATCGGAACCACACCAGCTCATTTCGAAATGAAAAGTCCAAAAACGCCACAGAGCTTAGCAAACATGTTTGGTCGCTGAATGAATCGAACGGGCGCTATTCAGTAGAATGGAAAATTATGAAGAAATGTCATCCTATTCAAATAGGACTAAACGCTGCAACTTATGCATCTACGAAAAATTTCTCATCATCTGCCATCCGGAACTGAGTTCCCTCAACAAAAGGAATGAACTCATATCTACTTGCAGGCACTGCAAGAAACATTTACTCTGTAACAGATAATTGTCACTGTCTCTACCTGTAATACGAACCAAATACTACACACAAACAACTTGACGTCACAAACTAACCACAGATCTCAAGTTTACACGCCAAACACAACATTCACCTGACGAGTGTGACAAGCTTCGAGCCTGTCATACGAAACAGATCTGTAGTGAATAAAAGTTTTTATGAAGTAACCAAATCTTGTGTTGTGATTATTCGGCTCTACCTCGGTATAGAGCACTCTGTGCCCATATGATTTTGTTATTGATACCTGTTATCAACATATATATATATATATATATATAATATTGTGTATGTTAAACTGATGACGATGGTAATATCACACAGTATACAGTTTTACAATAAAAGGTTTAATACACGAGTAATACGACCCACCACGTGTTCGCATCTACTAACTAAAAACTATTGGAAATGAATGTTTTATATTAGTGTTCATGTGACCATGACACGTGACCATGACGAAGCAATTTAAGTAACAATTAATGGTTATTTTAACACCCCCACTTAAACATTAGTTTGCTCAAGTGTAAAGTAGGGTATATCAAACTACAACAAATTATTTACAGGTATTACTTCCAAATATATTTACAGTCAATGTTTTTAGTCTTTGTCCAAATAAAGCCTTAGTAAACATATCTGCAACATTATCATTTGAAGTAACATACATTACATTAATTAACCCCTTTTTTATTTCGTGTCTAACAAAATGATACCTTATATCAATGTGCTTAGACCTTTGATGCTGTACTGGATTCTTAGCCAAAGCTATGGCCCCTTGATTGTCACAAAACAGACTCACAGGATTTGAAGATTCCACTAGGAAATCCTTCAAGAGTTGCAAAAGAAATTTTGCTTCTTGAATGGCTGAACTCAAAGACATATATTCAGCCTCACATGTGGATAAGGCAACTGTAGGCTGCTTTCTACTTTTCCACGAAATCAGAGGACCATTCTCATTCATCTGAAAACCATACCCTGTGATGCTTCGCCTGTCCTCTGAGGAACCCCAGTCTGCATCACAGTACCCAATCAAGGATAATGACTGGTTGGATTTTTTAAAGACAAGACCTTTATCAGAAGTACCTTTCATATATCGTAAAACATGCTTTGCAGTTTTCAGATTAGCCACTGTTGGTGCAGATAGATACTGTGATAGTTTGGTCACACTAAAACTAAGGTCTGGTCTCGTGCAAGTCATTACATACACTAGACATCCTACTATCTCCCTATACACTCTACTGTCAACTGGTGCGGAGTCGTCAGAACAGATCTTATTTGAACTCACCTCACATGGTGATGATCTTGGCTTACAATTTTTCATGTTGAACCTAGCTAATATTCTCAATTTACTTTGTTTGGCTCATCTTTATTCTACCGTTCCCACAGGTAAATTCTATGCCTAGGAACCATGATAATACCCCAAGGTCCTTCATTTTAAATCGACTAGCAAGGTTACGCTTAACCTCTGTTAAGCTTTCTAGATTGCTTGATGCTATTATTATGTCATCTACCCAAATTATTAGAATTGTGGTTGATTTATTAGTAGTTTTTACATAAACACAATTATCAGATTTTGATAGGACAAAACCTTCACTTGTCAGGTAACTATCCAATACATGATTCTAATTGCGACCACTTTGTTTCAGACCGTATAACGATTTTTTAAGTTTTAGGACAGGACTTTTCCCATTGTCCCCTTTAACCACAAAGCCATTAGGCTGTTCCACATATAATTCACAATCTATTGGGGCGTTTAGGAAGGCGGTCTTAACATCCATCTGATGTACAATGAGATTGTACTGCACTGCTAATTGCATTAAAATCCTAACTGACGTCATCCTTGCAGTTGGAGAAAACGTCTCATTGTAATCAATATGAGGAATTTGGGAATACCCTTTTGCTACATACCGGGCTTTATACTTTTCCTCCCCATTGGGACCAGTCTTTATTGCATAAACCCATTTTCCCCCCACTGGATTCTTGCTTTCAGGCAAAATTGCAAGTTCAAATGTCTCATTTTGTTTTAGAGCATGCATTTCCTCTTCCATAGCAATCTTCCATTTTGTGGAATCATTAGAAGACATTGCTTCTTCACATGTTTTTGGAGCATCAATTGTTCTATAACAGTAATCAATTGTGAAATTGACAACGTCATTTTCTTCAATCTCATCACCATCGACAAACTGCTCTAGATATTTAGGTTTTGTGTGTTCTTGTCTAGGGTATCTGTTTGTGTGCACTTGTTCAGAGGAGGTACTCTGCTCACCCTCAGTAGATTCCCTGGGAGGATCTACAGTGACTGTGTTGGGTTCTGAAGTGCTAGCTGGCATGTTAATAAGCATTGGTTCTTCAGTCACACAATCAGTTTGTTTTGGTACATTATGTGTGTCATGCTCAATTTCAAACTTGTCTGAAAAGCGTACTATACGTCATCGCTTGATGGCTCGAGTCTGGGGAAAATATACAAGATAGGCTGGACTTCCCTTATCGTATCCAACAAATAGTCCCTGTTCCCCTTTTGCATCTAGCTTTTTATTTCTTTGTTTGTATGCATAGCAAATAGTACCAAAAATGTGCATGTTTTGGACGTTTGGCTTGTGACAAGAAAATGCTTCAAAAGGTGTTTTCTTAGCCCTGGGGTTGTAGCAACGGTTCCTAATATAGGCTGATGTCATAAGGGCATAAGTCCAAAATGTTTTCGGTAACTTAGAATGTATCAACATGCACCTAGCCATGTCAAAAAGTGATCGCCAGTTTCGCTCAACAGTGCCATTTTGATGTGGCGAGTATGGGGCTGACTTTTCATGTTTGATGCAATGCTTAATTAAAAGATTCTGAAATCCTTGCGAGGTAAATTCCGTCCCATTATCGCTTCTCACGCATTTTACCTTACCATAAGGAGCTATATCGGCTAAAAATTTTTCGGTTGCCTTTAAAGTGTCATGCTTATTTACTAATAGATAAATCATTACTAAACCTGAATAATCATCGACAAAAGCTAACGCATAACGATATCCTTCCCTAGCTATAGGGTCAATAGGACCAGCTAAATCACAATGGACTAATTCTAGGATGGCATTAGCTCGTCTGTCTGCTTTCCTGCTCCTTTGTTGGGTCATCTTTCCCTCTACACATGCTTCACAGTCAAACTCTTCCTTCTTTTCTATTTTCATGCCCTCAACTACATTTTCTAAAGCAAGAACATCATTTAGGTTACAGTGCCCCAAAATCTCATGCCAATCCTTCAAAGATTTTGTCTGGCTATTTTGTTTGCACATGCTGGATGAAATTACATTGTTTAGGTAGTATAATTTTCCTTCTTTCATATTTGGAAACTCTGTTCCATTTGGACTAACTAACTTGGCACTTTCAGGAGAGAAATTTACAATGGCATCCTTACTAACTGCAGCATGCACAGAAAAAATATCCTGCTTATAAGAGGGAACATAGAGAGCATTCTTAAGACGAGCCTTATGCATCTGACCATCAACATCACAAATTTCCACTTCAGCATCACCCCTCTTTTGTGCAACATTGTTTGACCGTTTCCCATCTGCTAACTCAATGAAGTGCTTTTCTGGTTCGAATTGTGTGTCGAACTTAGTGAATTTGCTGATATCGTGAACTATGTGGGTGGTAGCACCACAATCTACCAGTATGCCATTAACTATGTCACTATTAGCTATATTAACACCTACTTTAAATACGAATGAATGATTATCTTCATGCACATCATTATCACTGTTAAAGTTATTTCTCACTGATTTGGTAGCATCATTTGTATAATTCTTTTTCTTCTTCTTCTTGTGGCATTTTTCAGTGTTGTGGGAGTTGCTCCTGCATAGATCACACCATTGATTACTTGAGTGACATTCAGAAACCTTGTGTCCCGGCTTTCTGCATCCGTAACAGACGATCTTTCCTTTACCAGTTTTGCCAGATTTACCAACAACTTCCATGATGTTGTCGTCCTTCGAATTCCCTTGATCTGCAAGCTTAACTATTTCTTCAAAACCTCTTAGCGCGACTTTAAACTCACTGAACGTTTGTTCTTTGTCTTTCTGCGTCACAACAGTTGAGAATGCTTTGTATTCTTCTGAAGGTAATCCTTTGATGATCATAGCAATCAGTAGACTATCACTAATTGTTTCCCCGGCAGATTTGAGAGACGTGGATGCCGTTTCTGCTCGTAACATGTAGTCTGTAACGGATTCTTCGCTCGATTTCTTTAGTGATGTCAGTTCTGTATACAACGATATCACACGTGGCTTGCCCTTCGAAAGATAGTGCTCACGCAGTATCGCCAGAGCTTTTCTTCCATCGTCAGCGGCGTCTCTGATAACAAGCGACAAACTTCTATCATCTAATACTTGTATCAACTCAGCAAATGCATCAGCATTTTTAACAGCGTCTGCTTCTCTTTGAGATGTTTCAGCGTCTGAAGCCAAAGGCGTTAAAATTGTGTTGCTTAGTTTCTTGAGTCGTAAATATCCAAGGAATTTTACTTCCCATAATTCATATTTTCGTTCATCACCGTCGAATAATAAGCGGCTGCTACTGGGCCCATAACCTGTTAAACTCATGACGGTGGTAATATCACACAGTATACAGTTTTACAATAAAAGGTTTAATACACGAGTAATACGACCCACCACTTGTTCGCATCGACTGACTAAAAACTATAGGAAATGAATGTTTTATATTAGTGTTCATGTGACTATGACACGTGACCATGACGAAGCAATTTAAGTAACAATTAATGGTTATCTTAACAGTGTATATAGTTGCACATTCTGGTAAATACTGTAATTAAATGTACGCTTGAATATTTCAGCGGTCACTAAAAACAATGTCAAACAATTAAACATGTAATTTTTCTGGAGAAGCTCAGAGCAGATGAGGAAATGTTACTGTTTGATAACTAATCCTAGGCTGAGTTCCCCCGTCAAGCCAAGTCTGGATCCGCTAGTGTTTAACTCACATCTTATGTAATTCGTAGATGCGCGGAGCCTATAGTCGCCTTATTTTTGCGAGTCTTAGCTTCGAAGTTAAAACTCCTCTCACTGCTTTCCTATTTAACTGTAGTTTAATTGAAAACAATCAGTAACAATCTCATAATAAATTATATCCCCATGAATTTAGTTCTAAATTTTATAGCCAGAATACTTTGTATTACCTGTATTATGTAACCTATTTGTTTCGGTTCTTATTAGTTTCTTCTATGTCAATTAGGAGATGAAGCAATTAAATTAAATATGTTAATTCCAGGTGGCATGAGTGGCTCGTGAGCACTATCGGCACCTGGGGATGAAGTCTACTTGTGTCCCCCCTCCCGCTGTCAAAAATAGCCATAAAAAACTGATTTCGGAAATAAATCACAATATTAAGGGGACAGAGTTGTTATGATCTTTGCATTATATTCATACTTTTAACATTAATATGAGTTTTTATTCAGGAAATCATTTATCAAAATTAGGCGTCCCCTAATATTAACACCAGGGATTATAATTTACCCTGACTTTACTCTCATCATCACTGTCAGTCGGCCTGGATCAGGAGTGTCATGATCCTTTCATTAAAGCTCACATATCATATTTATTAATCATTTGTACAACATATTTCTTGATGTGTTTGTGGTAACTTGGTAATTATGTTTTTAATACGCACGCTCTCAAGCTGTTCTCTCAGAATAACTTTCTGAGTCCCTGACGGGAATCTAACCCGTAACCTTCTGATCGCCGGTGAGACGCTCTAACCATTGAGCTACAAAGACTCAGATGGTGAGCGAAGGTTAAATTTGTGTACTGGTTCGTATCGTATAGATGGTTCGCATTGATTAACATTAAAATAGACGACATATCGAGACTAGCAGACTGGCAATACATATGTCTACCATCTATACGAACCAGTACACAAATTTAACCTTCGCTCACCATCTAAGTCTTTGTAGCTCAATGGTTAGAGCGTCTCACCGGTGATCAGAAGGTTACGGGTTAGATTCCCGTCAGGGACTCAGAAAGTTATTCTGAGAGAACAGCTTGAGAGCGTGCGTATTAAAAACATATTTCTTGTTTGGTCTGCAAGAATCACTGGAATCCCTTACCAGCATGTAGTTTACACATGTCATAATAATTTAAGTTGTACGCACTCTTGTTTGTACCAACCTAGGCTAAGAGTGTAAAGATCCCTCACTCATGGCCTATTTTCCCACTTCTCTGTAGTTCTATTGAAGTAAGTCCATCATCTTGTAAATTATATTTAGTTTGGCGGATAAAGTCAAGATCCGTCACCTAAAGTTCACAAGTTCTGTTTACCTGAAAATCAATTGAGTTTAGTCAGCCGACAATCCTCATATCTTTAGTAGTCTTGTCTGTACACACCTCGATTTTGTGTTCCTCTTAGAAGCTGACCAGCTTAGTGTAATTTCAGGTCCTTCCCAGGCCTCTTCGGTGTTAACGGACAAACCTTGGTCAATCTCTGATGGACTTAAACTAGTTCAATTGATCACATTAAGCAAGTATATTTCAACATGATCAACCTTGAGGTGAACTGATGTCTATCTAACACACCGGAGAGTGCAGGCTTCATATCTTTTTCGAAAGTATTCTACAGCAAAGCATCGTTTCTAAAATTTTCTTGAAAATGCTGACCTCCCACCCCAATAAATAAAATCCTCGGAAATTTGATCTTGAAAAAGCATGATATCGGGATCCACCAGGTGCACATTAGCTTTTTACCGTTTCCCTTGTAACATCGCAATCAGACGAAGCAAACATGCCTTAACAGCTCGCTTATTTATTTCAAAAGTTTGTTGGCTTTTGTCCTTTACACTTAAAAATTTGTTTTCAGAGATAATGAACTTTATTTGACATCTCGGAGACTTTATTTAAATAGATTGTTGACTACCTTCCTGTTCGTTTTAAACTTTCCATGGCCAATAACGAACTGGCATTAACACATCGGACATTTATACAGTAATTGTGTTTGCTCATGCCGTTTATTTTAAAGTTTCACATGGAACTAAACAGCTTCTGACGCTTGATTTAGAGTCATTCCCATGCCAAAAATAGACACCAATAAACAACCACTAAATTTATTTTCGAGGGATTGACTTAAGCCTTTGTTTGCAAACTATCATAATTCCAACATGCTCAACAAAACAAAACAGCAAAAACACTGTCAGTCAATTGCACGTGTTGTACTTCAATGCATTATGACATTTAAGTCATTCAAAAGAGACCAGATGATAGGCTCACTTTATCAAACAATTTCTAGTGAAACATGATATTACATGAAAAGGGAGTTGGGAAATCGGTTGTAACCCCCGGCATTTGATTAAATCAAACATATCTTTGAAATAACGAGATAGAGACCGATAACCGTTCTTGAAGAGTCATTTCTTTTGTTGTTAACGTTTCTAGTATAAGTACGGGTCTAACTATCAGACACGGCGATAATTTGTCTCCTTGTTAGTCCCAAATTTACTAAACGTGTGGAATGAGGAGTTGGCTTAGCATTTCCGTGTTATTATTATTCATCCTTTGTTGTCTTTGTACAATAGAACAACTGACTATATCCGTTCCAAAGAACTAACTGCTCAGTTTAGCTGTCAAGGTAAGCTAAGCAGATGATTTGCCTAGACGGACTGTTAGTATTTTTCGGCTCTAATTTACATACAGATCAATTATCACTCGAACTAAAATATGCTATCCTAGGTTCGTTCAGAAGGATCATATTTTACCAAGAATATATTCAGCCATTGAAACAGATGTTAGATTAATGCACAGTTTGGTTCCCATTAAAAATAAACAACATTTTCGGCTGTCATTCGAATAAATACTATAAATTCTTTCATTATGAGAATTAATAAACATTTATGAATTATTTCATACAACCAAAGTGCAGATACATTACATTTATTTAAATAAACAAAGAGGAACAATGCATTTAGTGTACTTAAAGAATTCACAAAAGTTTTGAAGCTCCGTGACCAATAAAAGGATGCGTGATCTGTAAAAAACTTCCTTGTCATCAGTTAAGTCACCTCATCGTCTACGTTATATAAACTTCGTGTGTTTTCAATAACCCTAAAATGTTAGAGAAGCACTCTTCACTGCACTATGGCTTAGGAGTAGAAGCAACACACACAACTTTGTAAATTGGCGGCATCAGTCGCTAGACATTGGTTTTGCAATCCCCTATTGAAATACATCATCTCGTAAAATGGGGAAATGTTTGAAACTGGTATCATCTTGATTTGCCGAAAACAAAGGAGGTGCGTCACTAGAGCTAGCTCGCGATCTGGCAAGCTCCGTAAAACCATCTTCCAAGAAATCATTTCCATTTCCTTCAGAAAGTAAACGTCGATTCATACATCCATGATGCTCACTTACCAAATTCCAATCTTTTGGTCGACGGCAGCTCAAGTCAAAGGTATGTCGTCTTCCAGTCTGTGTGGGTAGGATTGATTTATGAACATTGGACAATCCATCATGGTCGGCATTCTTTCCTTCCAAAGCGTGTGTCGAGTGACGTCTGCTCGTTTCTTTGCTTTTCTTCATCTTGGCACGCAATGTAAACGTTTCAATGAATGTTTCATAAAGATCTTTTGCTTTCTTTTTGTTCTCACAAACGAAAACATGTGCCCTGATACTTAGATCACTCTCTCCTCTACCAACTAGAACGAAATACTTCGAGTATTCTTGGATAATATTACTGTAAATAATATATCTTATGTTACACAGTTGGAAACGGTTCGATACGCTTCCTTCGTTGTCATATACTACAGCTCCACCTAAATCAACAATAAGTCTAAACATGGAAGGCTTTCTTGTCTGAAATTTGTCAACCACGTTTTTAAAGATCTCCATCATCCGTTTTTCAGTCTTACCAAAATCTTCCTTTACATAAGTGGATCCAATGTAACGTACAGTAAATTCTGAGCCAGCCATGACTTTGTCCTGTTCATCCTGCGGTTCTAAACTGAGGAAGCGGTGCTTCCTCCAAAATGCCATGATAATTATCGTTTGCACTAAGCGCTGGTATGGTTCTTGATTCGATTCGTGTCATGTAATCAAAGATAAAGACCAAACTCGTGTTTTAAACATGCCACAGACACCGACCTGCTATCGTTCAAGTGTATACTTCGCTACGATTGAGGAAAGCTCCAGAGAGACAATTCACACTCCTAATAGTTTTACGAACTAGTCTTCTATGCAAATTAACGTGGTTATACACCGTAACAGCTGTGGATGCTTCCATTGTTTAAGGAGGAGATGTCCTGCTTAAGGTCGTGGGGGGCAATTTAACTGAAGAACATATTACAATAAGAACTATGGCGACTCAATCAGCACTGGCGTACATGATGCGTTGATTAATTAGTCATCTTTGAAATCTTTTTAAAAACAAGAACTAATTTGGCGACAATAAATGTCTTCGTCTTAACTTCCACACCGTATTCGTCGTCACATTAGTCGTTGTTGCTTCAAATTATCTTCTTGGCACAGCGAAGGAATTGTAACGGAGACAGGCTGTTATTGTATTGATCACTGTCTTTGTCGAAATTTGTACCGCATTTGCATCATGATTAAATTGTTAGCCTGAGAGCTTATTGTTTTTTTTAACAGTCTGCAAACGTTTTTCATAAGGTCACTTTTACCTTGTCTCCAAAATATGATTCATTCGCGCCTAATGTTGACTAACTGCTTAGAAGCGGAAGGTTTCTGTGGTCAGCAACAATAGATCAGTTCTTGTCGGAGCCACCTTGACCAAAGTACAAAGACTGCCATTGATATCATAAACAAAACTTCAATTATTCCTCTCATTTTACGTTGTTAATGAACTGAATTTCAATGCGGAAAATTATTTGAATTTTTTTGTACTTCATCGTTGGTAATCAATTACTGAATTATTACACAAATCAGTTGCTATGCATTTTAGTCAATAATAACTATATTAACTAAACCTTCAAAACTATACAAAATTATTAAACTGGTCAGCGTTCCCAGTAGCCTTTTACAATCTATAATTCTCAGTTGAGCGCCACAACAAACTTTACTTCTCTTGATGACCTACAATCATACATTGTATTAGGTCGGTTGTGAACATACTACAGCTTTTGCCCTTCTATCCGATTTAGTAATGCCAAGGATAACAAAAGCAAGTGTAACAATTGCATTTCTAAGTGAAAAGTATCACTCTGTTTTAGTAAATTATCATCAAGAGTACCAAATTTATGGGAACTGTACTATATGTATGTCGTGAGTGAATAAATATACTAATTTGGATCCGCTGACTTTTGACAATCTGTCAACTGAACCTTGTTTAATACCTGCGGATTAAACTTTACATGTTGTCCGATTGTGCTGCCAATATCGTGGTTTGGTCACTGACCAAAAGGCACAATTCCATTTTTACAGGCTGTTTAAAACATTGAAGTCATTCAAGGCATGAGGCCTTAGGAGTATTAAAACAAAAACAAATTTAAACAACATCGTCATGTTTTAGACTTAAGGTTAAGTTGTGAATTAAATTCATGACAAATAAAGTCAAAATATCACTGAGATGGTTGTTAGGCACCACATTAACGTTCAATATTCACCTTAGCTTGCCATCCGAGCCCAGTACTAGTATTTCGAGCGCCTCAACTGTCATCAGACTGGTGGGATCTATCCATGAACGTGCTCATATATCTCATAAAAATTTCTCTGTTTCAACGTTTTTGCTTCTTCATTAATAACGCGAGTTTTGAACTGTTTTAGAAAAATCGTTACTACCGTTGAAATACACAACAATGGTAACCGCGAGAACTGAAATAATTTCACTAGAACTATTTTTATTTTAGAATTATTATTTTTTTATTATTCGAATCTCTAATAAAATGATTTCGCTATTCGGTCGGAGTTACCATTGTCGGGTATTTCATTAAAATACTGAGTGGTTGCCGTCATTACTATTACTATTAATATTATTGTGATTGTTACAACTCGCACACCACCCAACTAAGTACAGTGGTAGGGGTCTCAGCCTGCTACAGGCTCCCAATATCCCGCCAGGTAAAGCCGCAACAGGCATTGCACATTTCAGAGAACTTGTGTGGAAAGGAAATTTTATAGGTTTTAAAATTGTTATCATTATTAGACTAGTGCAGATCTGTTTCAGCATTTAAGGCTGGTTCATCCTCAACCAACTAAGGTCAGGGGCATCAGTCTGCTGTACAGATTTTCTTCTAGTCCTTGGGCTAACAGGGCAGGTTTGCCAACACCTGAAGGTAGTGTACTTGCAGCTGCCGGTCAATTAAGGCAAGCTGAGGCTTTCGGCTACCTGTCTACCCAGCTGGCAAGGCAGGGGCGCCACTCCCTAGGTTATCTCATCAAAGCCTGCTCATTTTATGGAGGTTACTGGCTCCGAATCAGTGTCCAACCTACCTACTTCGGGTTTTATGCCAGAGTTTCCCTCTCCTAGACAAGTTGCCATCCAAGGCTAAAGAGTCTTATCTACGCTTGGCTAAGGAGTTGCTGGGACGTGCTAAAGGTGCCACCCCAGACTCTGGTGGGCGGGAACGTCCACATTCCCGTAGTAGGCTGAAGCTGTGCTTGTCCTACTCCAGTGCCCATATTATTATTATTATTATTCCTTTCCTCGATGTACTAGTACACAAAGGGGACACGGCTTTCTTGACTAGTGTTTACAGAAAACCGACTTTCACGGGCCTGTACACAAGATTTGATTCCTTTAGTGCCAGAAAGCAGAAACTCTCCTTGATTAAATGTTTAATTGACTGTACTCATAAGATTGCATCTAAGAAATTTCTTCAAAGTGATCTTGACAAATTGAAATCTATATTTTTATCTAATGGCTACCCTGAAAGTATACTTAATAAGGCTTTCAATCAAAGTGAAACAGACAAACCAATTGGACCCGCTAAATGTCCAGTCTATTTAAAACTTCCATGGATAGGACAAATTTCCGAAACTTTTGGTCAATCGATCAAGCTAATTACGGAGCAAACATTTTTTGTTGCTAGATTCGTTGGCATCTTTTCGACGAAAACCATCCTTCCACCCACTCACAAAGAGTCTCTACCTGCTTCTTCATCTAGCTGTGTTATTTACGAATTTAAATACGAATGTGGATCTCGCTATGTGGGTAGAACTAATCAGAGACTGGGTGATAGGATCAAACAACACGTTCCTAGCATGATTAGAAATGGAGCTCAGCCATCACGTCAACAACCAGGACGACTATGCCGCTCCGGTCAATTGATCAGTTGCGACTCAGCTGTTGGCAAACATCTTTTGTCCAACAAATCTTGCGCCGAAAATTACTCAGATGATAATTTTAGAATTCTTTACAAATGCCGTTCCGCCTTTCAATTGAAGGTGATGGAAGCCATTTACATAAAACTTAATGATCCTGATCTGTGCCGGCAAAAGGAATTTGTTTTCAAACTATCGCTATTTTGACCCTCCCACATTCCGTTGGGTTGATGTCACGAGTTTTCTTTAGACTATATAAGCAGGTGATATGTTTCTTTCTTTCTCTTTAGCTAGCAGACGTATAGCACTTGATAAGTGGTCTGCCGAAATGCATCGTGCTTTTTTCTGATTCTTTAGGCGTATTCTTTACGTAGAATATTACCTCTTTAAGTTTCAAACAGTTCTGTTAAGAACTAAACTATCCAACAGTCTTTGGTAACTGTGTATACCTCTGTAAGCGTATATTACTCTTCATCTTCTCCTACTTTATCTTAAATTACCATTCACCATGGTATTTACGTATTTAAAAACTGTGATTATTATTATTATTATGAAATATGATAGCTACAAATCGTTATTGATAAATGGCCTAATAACAGGGACACCAAATTTTTCTGTCCCTTTACAACAGTTCTTTTAACACAATAAACGCAGAAGTAGGACAGAAGATAGTCAGGTTTGATTGTTTGGTAGTATTGGTTGATAGTAGATAATTCAAACTGGGCTAATCCCACTATAATCCACCCTACAGAGAAACATGTTGGTTTTCTACATATTGAACTAAGCCTGAAAATATCTTTCTCAGTATCGTTTCGCTATCCATCAGTACCGTCTTTTGCATCGTTGCTACAATTTGTTTCGCCAATTCGTTATTTTCGAATATTCTTCGCACTTCCTTGATTGATTTATTGATACCTCCTCCAAGACACACTATCACAATTGGAACCGCGATCACTTTGAATCCGACACGTCTTTCATTTCGGATGCTAACTGCTGGTACTTTGCTCGTTTCTCATTCGTCTTAGTTTCGATGTTATCTTCTTGTGGGCATGCCATATCGCAAATCCAATTAAACATCAGCTCATTTACTGAGGGTCCTCAGAGTACACCTGGGAATGGAGGGAATATTAAGTTGGCATCGACCGTTCCGGTTGGCAACGACCGTTTACGAAAGGGAAAATAGCTGCGTTGGCATAAGACTTGAATTATTTTTCTTGGGCTTAATATTCTTGAAGAGCATCCACTCATAGCTCCATCTCAAATATCTTGAAATTCAACAATTTACTACAGTAGCACCAAACAGCTGCACCATTTTATTTACTTACTTATTCATTCACTCATTCATTCATTCATTCGTTGTTCATTTATTCATTCATTTATCCGTTATTCATAACCTTAACGGCCAATGGCGTGGCCATGAGAAAGGTCGCAGGGTTAAACCGCGCTTACCATAGAGCAAACTTGAATTTCAAAATTTATGAGTACAATATCGTCATCAGACAACCAGTTCAAAATCTTGCCAGATGTAATTAGCGAGTTCGCAGCGGCTCTCGGCGTCGCAACTTCGACTTATCAAACACTGATATTTTCAATTCGTTTTATCTGAAGTGCCCAAGTGATGGCGGAGGGAAGCATAGCAACCAGTCATGTGTTGCAAATTTAACATTGCCTAAGCATAGCAACAAGCTGTGCTGTGCAAATTTAAAGTGATCTGAGATATTTTGGTATCAGGCTATTACACATCCACTAACGCAACGGTTACTATATGAAAACGCAGCAATTAGTAGTGAAAGTAGTCGTTGTGCAAAGCATGTCATTAAAAATTGCAAAACAATAATGTGAATAGATATGTTTTTGCTGATCTCTAAATAATTTCATATTTGCAAAATATAATCCTGTTGTTGTTCATAGATAATCTTATGTTTGTATAGCATGATCAGTTGCTATGCTAAGGCCTATTTTATAAGCTGGGCCGTGACTAGCCGTGCTGGAATATTTCATTAGCTCAGCACGGTACAGCTTGGGTTTATACAGTAAAGCCTTGCCGTGCCTGTCAATCCCTGTCTGTAATTTCCCAAAAGTACAAAAAGAACGTCAAACTTGTGTTCTTCGACAGGCAATGTCGCGCATGTGTCGGCACAGCACGACTTACGTTCACCTAACTCGGTTTACGGGCTGAACTTCAGCCGTGCTGAGCAGTGCAGCACGGTCTCAAAAGGGGTACGGCATTGCTTGGCGCGGCTCGACTCGGCACGGATAAACTACTCTGGTTACAAGCTGAGCCAAGGCGTGCTAACTTTGGTACAGCTCGGCACGACACAGTTCATCTTATAAACTAGGCCTTAGTTTCGCCGCTGTAGTCGTCCCTTTCGTAAACGGTCTTTGGTATCCTAATGTTCTCGCCTTCCTCAAGTGTACCCTCCACATCCTGACTCCATCAAGTCTTTCCTTGACTTTGAATTCAACGACGGATTATCTGGGTCACCTAACCTAAGCCGAAACCCTAACCTAACCGTCCTAATAACGGGTTTCCCGCCTCGCTTATACCCGAACTTGACCCACTCGTCGCTTTATTTCTCTAATTTTAACATTTTGACCATACAAAAGCTCAAAGAAAATCAAACACTGAGGAGTAAAAAAGCACATAGAGAGCAAATAAAATAAATAAATAAATAAATAAATAAATAAATAAAAAATTCGGTTACACCACGGATTCAAATCCCTCTTGCTACCGATCGCTATCCCCCGCACTAACTACTACACTAGGCTTGCAGGCTCTGTTGGGAACTTATAAACGTTTCGTCATTCACTGAGGGCCCTCAGAGTACACTTGGGGAGCCCGAAACCATTAGGATGGCAAGGACAGTTTACGAAAGTGGAAATAGCCTCGTGCCGCTGTGTCCAAGTATGGACGTGAAATATTTTTTGGGCTATTGTCAGTAGGATATTGGACTGATGTAATCGCTGCCGAATGCGATTGTCCGTCAAAGTGCGTTGTGCTGGCGATTGAGTCCAGCCAGCGCCAAAACCAGTCGTCTGTGCTGTTCATTTGATCTCATCTTATCTTTTCTCATCTCATCTTATCTCGTCTTATCTCATGTCATGTCATGTAATGTCATCTCATCTCATCCCATTTCATCTCATCTCATTTCATATCATATCATTTTATCTCGTCCCATCCTATTTCATCTCATCTCATTTCATATCATCTCATTTCATCTCATCTCGTGTCATCTCATCTCATCTGATCTCAACTCATCTGATCTCGTCTCGTCTCGTCTCACCTCATCTTATCTGTCATCTTATCTCATCTCATCTCATCTCATCCCATTTCATTTCATCTCTTCTTATCTCATTTCGTCTGATCTCATCTCGTCTCGTCTTGCCTCGTCTCATCTCATTTCATTTCATTTAAACTCATCTCATCAGACTGCATGTCCACATCTCATCTTTTCTCATCTCATCACATTTCATGTCATGTCATCTCATATGTCATCTCATGCCATCTCAGCCGAGTTCATTTCATCTCATCTCAGCTCCATTTCCTTTCATCCCATTTTATTTCAGTTAAACAATAATAAGTTTGGAGGAATAATTAAAACTTTACTGAAAAGACAAGGCGTAAGGTGAATTTTATTTGAAAGTAAATTAGACTTGCAATGTATACATATCCAAACTTTGTAAATGCTAATTTCTAAATTCTTACCTGCGTAAATTTAATTCGTTAGTTTTGGACATAAACAAGCGACACAATTTTACGTGTTTCAAAAAGATGGGCATACTAGGGATTGCTGTTGAGTTTTCACAAAGATGATTAAAGCTATAGTTAACTGCAAATTTAAGGTCATACAGCAATAAGGCGAAACACTCTTGTTCAAGTCAGATATGTCAGCCGTGTCAAGTACCTTGACAGAGTCAATTATCAAGACATTTAAGTGCTAGAATCCGGAACTTGAATCCAGGTATCTACCTACTATCTTGACAGTTGAATAATTGACTCTACACATGATAATGATGTAATCAGTCAAAGATAAGAGAGGGCGACCTCGAGATCAAACACAGAGAAAAGCGTTTGGAAAACAAGACATAAGCAAGCTGTTCAAACGGCAAACACTTTGTGCGATATTATCATTATTATGGGCCACATTGTATGGTCGAAATTGGATGTAGAGGATAGAGAAAAGCATAGTCTAGAGGCTTTAAAGAGAAACACATTAGAAAAGAGTAATTGAAAACCTGTTTAATAATGATTGTAGAAACTGGTTTTATTGTTCTACTTAGTATTTTAAAATATTATGTTTAAATAGAAAATTTAACATATTTGAATGAATTTTTAAAATTTAAGAAAATTTAGGTATTATTTTTAACAATTTTTATTTTAAAAAAGGAGCCTAAATTAGCTTTAACATAGCCAAATACATTGACACTTGAATAAAGTTTTTATTCATTCATTCATTCATTTATTCATTCATTCACGCTCATCAAACTGTTTGATCGTGGAGTCAAATATTCTCACAAGTGTTTGATGTATTGTCTATGGCAAAGCTATGTCTTGGGGAGAAGATCGTTGTATAAGCTGTCTTAATTTGTACCAGTGTTTGATTCTGGTATTGAAACACCTCTCATCATCTTGTTTATGATTTTCTTCTGTGTTTTACAAATGAAGGCAAACGGTTAGCAAGATCTCTTGAGTGTTCTTTCGCTATGTTTTTTTTTTTTTTAACAAAATCGTGGGTCATAAAAAACGTCCACTTATCAGACAATTACGTCATAACAAGCAGTATATCTACTTTTGTATAACTCGCCATGGAAGTCGAAATCTTAATTACAAACAAGCATGATAATATCTGCTTCTAAGATTAAAAGACATTTGAGATGATACTATCTCACGATCTTTCCCAGTTCTTTAAAAAGAGGGAACTGGATAACTAGAGACTGATCGAGAGCGAGGTATCTTAGTGAAGTCACTTTCCGTGGATGCTCCAAGAATGGATGGTAGTTGTCCCTTCATCTCAGAGTGACTATTCTTGCTATGGGTCCCGATTGTGTACCAACGGTTTACCGACGCATTATGAGAATCTGTTAATACATAAGGATTATCCTGATCCTCTGTGGCTTCTACAGAATTTTCATTAGCTCGGAGCTTCCTTGTGATTGTCTTACCTCGGTCAGTAAACACGTCAGTGAATGTTTTATACAAGTGTTTCGCGACTTTAACATTGTCACAGACCATGATATGCGCCTTAACATTTTCATCACTTTCTCCGCAGCCAACAAGAATGAAAAACTTCGAATACCGCTTGGTATGCCCGCCGTAAATCACTTCTTTAATATTACACAACTTGAAGTGCTCCATTGGAGTCCCTTCGTAGTCCATATGCACAACATCACCACTTACGTCAACAAAGAGCTTCACTTTGATTTTTGATGATTTCTTTATTCGAAATTTTTCAGATAGACGACTTGGCATTACGTTTACCAGCAAATCTTCAACGGACGTGAAATCTTCCGTCCAAGCAGTTGATCCCATATAACAAACTATAAACTCGGACGAAGAAATGGTGGCTGTAGATTTGCTTTCTTCGTCTTCTTCATTCAAGCTGAGAAACTGACGGTTTCTTCGGATAGCCATAATGTTGGTTAGAACAGTTTAAATTTTGTAGGACTCTGATCTTTACTCGTTTATTGTTATTCGATTACCACGATTTCATTCCTTGGACCAATCTTGGGTTATCACTGTCATGTCTTTGAGCAGGATTTTCATGCGTTTGTCACGCGATAGTAATAATCTGTGTTAAATATCACGTAAGGTTTTATGTTTTGAAAAGCACTTCAAGATGAGTGGGTGATTTCCATAACTGTCGAATAGGAAAGCCCGGAGTGGAAGTACAAATGACCTCACATACAGTTACAAATATAAGTTCTACAGGAAGTTAATGGATGCATGCCAAAATAATCTTCGTTTTAGTGACTTATATTCTCAAATCTATTCTATATTGTTCTAAAGAAAATGTGACGTTTTTCAGAAGGTTGGGTCTAAACAAAAAAAATTGCTTTTTATTCAGTGTTGTAAAGCTCCGTTTCATAATGTTTATCAAGATTTAAAGATCAAACGCAACAATTCTTTTTTCTTTTCATGCTAATAACGGTCCTTGTTCACGTCTTTATATAATACTCAAGTATATTTGAAAAGTAATTTGTTTAGTTCTTCGTCAGAAGATGAAAGATAATTTTAGATTAGCAATCTAATCATGAGACATAATTATTGGTTATCCTCGATCGTTTTTGCATTAATTTACACTTTATAACATTGCTGTTTTAAACGCAATAAACAGAGATTTAGAATTTTTCCTTGAAAGCCACAAAGTTTAAGTTGATAAATTGATATCTGCATGCACCTCACCAATTACGAAGTCAAAGTTTTGAAATTTGTTATTCACATATCTCTTACGTGATAATTATATAAATATATCCACCAGCAAATAGCATTTTATCTAACCTTTACATATAAAGAGTTGATAAAATCGTTTGTATAAGGAATCAAGTATAGAATTCATTTTTTGACGTAATATCATACACGAGGAGGAGAATTTCATCAGATATCCAGACACCAAATCAGGTATCCAAACAACGTATCGTTGTTTACTTCACAACTGAGGATGTTAGAGTAATGTTTTAATTATTATTTATCATAATATTGGCACTTCATAGTTTAAATCCAATTAAGCTGCTTTGGTAGAAATATTTTTGAAATTTAAGGCGCTGTTACATGTATGACTTTTTGTTTTGTGATGGTCATCCTTGCACAGGAAATGACCCCAAAATAGCCTAAACTACAAAAATTTATTCTTGTGATTTGCTCGTGGATTTAATGCAAACATCAATGATGAAAATAACTAGGCACAGATCACACATACATTATCTTTTAAAAGCCTTATTTCCATCCACTGCTGCAGCATTATCTCATAGTAAGGACTCACATGACATATTAGGAGTACTTTTTTGTGAGGTATGCGCTGTCGTAAGTATGGCTACAATGACCGCACGAAATAACCTGCAGTAACTGAATAGCATTGACAAGGATGACATTTTAAGGCAGCGGACGACCATTCAACTACAGCAGAGGTCCGTTTATATAATACGATTGTCTTATACTATTGTTCGTTCTGATGTATCCTATTAACTCACTGACGTCTTCAGGATGCATTTTTACGTTAATAAGCGAATCTAAAGCAGGAACTGTGTCTTTGAGACAACATTGCATTTCTCAGAAGGAACAATCATTGATGACAGTCCAATTGTGTAAATAGACTCATAGGTCATCATTTAAGAAAATTTCAGGTTAAGATATGTTTAATATAAGACTTTCACTTACCTACATTGCTTGACGGGAATTATTTCCCTTTACCTTTTTGGATCATTCAGGATTTCACTTAATATTGAGTGTAATGTTGCACCTTGTGTTCCGACCTTAAACCTTTCTCGACTGACGAAGAGTACTCTAGGATTTTACTTTGGCTAAATGCCACACGATATATTTTACGGATCAAGAGGAGACCTTAAAGTAGCCAAATATTAATAAATACCTCCTTAACAATGTCTCAACGGGAATATTAAAATCTTAATTCAAGCAATATTACGTGAAATGTTGCACTACATGTTGGTGGTTTTAATGTTCTCATTTTAATTTGGATAACTAAACTCCCTAGCACTGCCTAGAACGAAACTTTAACCTATGAGTGGGCAATTTCCATGGCTTTTGAACAACAAATCCGTAGTGGAAGTGCCAATGACCACGCATATATTTACGAATATAGATTCAACATGAAGTCAATGACTGAATGACAAAATATCTTTCTTATTCGAGTTTTTACTTATATACTAAAAAGATTTTAAGAAAGTGAGACGTCTTTTAAGAAAGTGTGACGTCTTGTGACGTCTTTTAAGAAAGTGTGAAGTCTAAAAAGATTTTAAGAAAGTGTGACCTCTTGTGAGGTGTTGGGTTCTCTTTCCTGCTTTTTATATACTGTTATAAAGTTCCTCCTGACAAAGTTTATCAGGATTTAAAGATAAAATGCAACAAGTTTATCGATTTTTTTTTTGGCCTTCTCTGGCTAAGACTGTTCCTGGTACTTCAATTTGTATAACACTTCAGCGTTATTGAAAAGTCATTTCTTTTTTCTCTTGGTCAGCGTGGAGAAGAAAATCCGAAATTTAATTATGGCGTATATAAACACCGGTCCAGTGACCAGTGCAACATTTGCTCTTCTCTGCTTTATCAAATCCTTATTTTGCATGACAAAACGGTACATGAAATCTGTAGATTAGCCGCGTTCGTGAAATAATTACCTCCCCTTGCTATTTCCCAAGGTAGTATACTTAGACCTCTATTATTCCTTATTTACGTCAACGACTTACGTCAATGTCTTAGGTACTGTAAGACCATCCTTTATGCTGATGATACTTTAATTTATTATTCTGCTAAATCGGCCAAGGTCGTCGATACCTACCTGAATAGGGATCTAATATCTGTTTCGCATTGGTTACAGTTAAATCTGCTTACCCTGAATTGCTCTAAATCGAAATTCCTTTTATTTGGAAGCAAGATTAGCAAGTGTCGTCTGAAGTCGATAGGTCCTGTCTCTATTCTAATTAATGAACAGTGCCTTGAAGAAGCTAGTTCGTTCAAATACCTGGGTGTAACAATCTGTGAAAACTTTTCGTGGGGTGATCACATCAAAAATATCATGAGCAAGACAAACCAGCGACTTGGACTTCTTCGAAGAACAAAGACTCTTCTGCCATTACACGCTCGGCTGACATTTTATCATTTCATGATTCTCCCAATTTTTGACTATGGTGACATTATTTGGGGTGACAAAAATAATGCTAAATTAATGAACGATCTTCAAGTCCAACAAAATAAGGCAGCGAAAATCATCTTGGATAAAGAAAAATATTCTTCGGCTACAGCAGCCCTTGAGACATTAAAATGAAAACGTTTAGATCAAAGACGACTTTTGCACCGATGTGTTTAGATCTTCAAATGTTTGAATCAAATTGTTGATTTTAGTCTTGATCTTAAACATAATACTGATATTCACAGTTACAATACTCGTCAGCGTGATAATCTGCACCTTCCTGCTGCCAAAACGAACTGGGGAAAACAGAAATTATCATACCAGGCAGCAAATGATTTTAATAATCTTTCTTCTGATATACAGAAAACTAAATCGATTTTATTATTTAAAAAGAAAGTCGATCTTTCTTTATAATATTCTGTATATTCGGTTGACATCATAGCGTTTCCGATATTTATTGTATTCTTATTCTAGTTTTATTCCAGTCTTATTCTGTATTTTATAGTTAAGTTTTAATTTTCCTTTGTTACTTTATTTTGTAGTTTTTATCTTTTATTATTATTATTATTATTATTATTATTGTTATTATTATTATTATTATTTTAATTTCAAATACTCAGCTTAGATAACCGCTGGTCACATGTTAGTATGCTGAGGGCAAGCTGTATCTCACAGCCTTAGGCCTCAAGCACATTTCGCAGAATCCTTGCAGACCCGAGTAGTGTTGCTTTCTGCAGGAGTTCGATCTTTGTTGGAACTCCAATCTTCCCGAGGTATTTTGCAAGGTTCTTGGTAACCATACCTAGTGAACCAACCACCACTGGAACCACATACGTTTTGATGTCCCATAGACGTGCAATCACTCTTCTAAGGTCCTGGTACTTTTGAATCTTCTCTTTTTCTTTTGCTGCAATATTAGCATCTGCAGGCACAGCAATGTCGATTACTATGCACTCATTCTCTTTCCTGTTTACCAGTACAATGTCCGGTCTCCGGGCTTCAATTTCACGATCCGTCTGGATGGTAAAGTCCCACAGCATTTTTATGGTAGCATTTTCAATGACTGGTTCCGGCTTGTGTTCGTACCATTTCTCTTCGACGTCAAGTCCACGCTGTTTTGTGATTGCCCAGTGCACAATCCTGGCAACGTTGTCATGTCGATGTTTATATTGAATCTGTGCCATCTTACTACATTCAAACAACAAGTGGCCCACCGTCTCGTATTTCACACCACACATTCTACATAAAGGAGATAGCTGCTGTTTGTCGATTTTTGCTTTGATCGCATTAGTTCTCAACGCTTGATCTTGGGTCGCTGTGATCAGACCCTCGGTCTCCTTTTTCAAGTCTCCTCTCATCATCCAGTCCCACGATGTCCCATCCCTGATATCTTCAGTTTGACGTAAGATCTGACCATGTAATGTCTTAGCCTTCCAGTCCTCTTGTCTTTTTCTCCTCTTCCTTTCTTTGAAATGCTCGGCAGTCTCATCTTCGCCCGAGTTTGAGAAACTTTCATTCCTCACCGCCCCAAGCAATGCTTCCTCACTTTTCAGGACATAATTGGACAGGCCTATCTCTTCAGCACGTACGCAGTCCTCAACTCCAATCAGCCCACGACCACCACATCGTCTTGGAAGGTACAAGCGGTCAACATTCGCTCGAGGGTGTAGCATTCCATAGATTGTCATCCGTTTCCTTGTCTTCCTGTCCATGCTCTCCAGCTCAGCTTTAGACCAGTTGACTATCCCGGCACCATAACGTAGCGCTGGCACGGCCCATGTGTTCAAGGCTAGTATGGTGTTCCTTCCATTTAACTTAGATTTTAAAACCTTCTTCACTCTGTGGAAATACTCACTGGTCAGCGCTTCCTTCATTTTGTCGTGAAGCAGATCATCGTACTCAAGGACTCCGAGATACTTATATCCATTATCCTCCACCGTTTTCATCTGTCGCCCCTCTGGGAGGTCAATTCCTTCAGACTTCACAACCTTTCCTCTCTTTAAAACGAGTACACCACACTTCTTAAGGCCGAACTCCATGCCGATATCACTGCTGACTATCCGGACAGGATGGACCCACCATCCTTTCCTCGTTGGTATCTTCCTTTGCAGCTTCGCAAGACGATCGACAGCGGTATCAAGTAGATGACAAACAACAGGGGTGATAGACTGTCGCCCTGGAAAATACCTCGTTGAATTTTGACTTCCCCTAAAGTTTGGCCATTTGATGTAAGCACCGTCTTCCAATTTTGCACGCTCTCTCGTACTAATCGCTGGATATTAGTAGCTATTCCAGTAAGTTCCAGCGTTTCCAGAAGCCAGGAATGAGGCACCATGTCATAAGCCTTACGATAGTCAATCCAGGCCATCGCCAGATTCGTTTTTCTACGCTTACAATTCTGTAGTACCATTTTATCTATGAGGAGTTGGTCTTTAGTCCCCCTTGAACGTTTCCGGCATCCTTTTTGTTCCTCAGAAAGTAAGTGTCTCGTCTCAAGATGGTCGTACATTTTTTCCGAAAGTATTCCGCTGAGTAATTTCCACATAAGTGGAAGACATGTTATGAGCGGGAAGTTTTCCACAGCATTTTCTAGTGACGGATCCTTCATATAGAGAATCGTTCTTCCTTGGTTCATCCATTGCAGTACGGAGCAAGATTCCAGAATTAGATTAAGTTGTTCTGCAATACGACAATGAAGTGCTTTAAAATTCTTCAGCCAAAATCCCTGTACGCCATCCGGCCCAGGCCCTTTCTAATTCGAAATTTTCTTCAACTGCTGTTTCACATCTACTACAGAAATCATCACATCTTCTTGGGCTGTGTATTGGCTAAGCTCTTCTCTAACGTCATCTAACCATTCTGCCTCTCGATTGTGCTCAGTAGGATTATCCCAGATACTGCTCCGAAAATCGCAGCTCTCCAGGGGATCAGGTGTAATCTCTCTTTCCCTGGTTACACCACCCATTTCTTGATAGAATTTCTTCTGGTCATTCTGAAACATGCGATTTTGCCTGTACTGGTTTATCCGTTGTTCATGTCTTCTTAATTTTGCAGCATTAGCTATCACTCGTTGCTTCAATTCCTCAAAAACAACATTCAACCCTTTCTTTCTCACTTGGTATTTCTTCTCAATCTGTGTCAACCCCTTGTCAACTTTATACTTATTATTCATTCTCCTCTCCAGCTTGCTTATCTCTCTCCTCAACACATCAATTTTGTTCTTTATTCTTCTCTTCCAGAAGGGTTCTTTTCTTGCTTCAGTACTTCTTTTCCTTATACCTAGTCTCCGCGTTACAATCATAGCTGCGGTTCTCACTGGCCGATTGGTTTCGGTTATATCAGCTGTTTGAATGTACGTTAAGACATCATTCACTTGTTTAGTCGCCTCACGGAGCTTCTTTCTCTCCACATGTTTCAAAGATCTTGGTTGTTCTGCTTCATCTTCTTCTAGAGCCAGTTTAATATCGTTCAAAATATCTCGCTGTCCCTTTGACAGTTCTTCCGGATTCAGGGCTCGAAATTGGTAAACTCCTTCCTCATCGTCTTCCCTCTCCGATCTACACTCAGAAACAGGTTCTTGATTTTGCTGCATATTCATTCCATCATTTTTCATTCTATTCTCATTATTCTCGTCATCCGCCGTACTATCCACTCGTCCCTTAATCTCCTCCAACTCGACAGTGGAGAGCCAATTATTGTTTCTAATTGCTCTTGCCTGATCAGCTAAATTTTGCTCAGACATCCTAAACATCCCTCTGTTCTGCCAGCTATTCAACATTCTCCTTCTGTATCCTCTGGTTCCTGGTTTACTCTCAAAATAGCATTCCATTACAACTCGATATAACGCATTGTTCCACTTTCTACGGGCAGTAGCTTGATGACGACCGAGTGGTGCCTGTCCGTTCACACCATCACTGCCGGACGAGAGATCATTTCTGGCCTCAATCACGTCGTTATCTTCATCTCTATTGTTGCTCATTATTCATCACTTTTGTGAGTTAGTGGTGATAAGGTGACACAACCACCGAGCTACTCTTTGTCTGGCCTCTCCCCTTTGATCTGTCTGGCTTGGGTGACTCTACCAGGAGCATTTGCTCCAGCCAGCCTAGCTCTCTGGATCGTTGAGACGCGCAAGGCCCCTCCACCTCGACAAGGTGGAGGGGCCTTTATTATTATTATTATTATTATTATTATTATTATTATTATTATTATTATTATTACAACTCGACCACCACCCAACTAAGGACAGTGGAAGGGGTCTCAGCCTGCTACGGGCTCCGAGCATCCCGCCAGGTAAGGCCGCAACAGACATTGCACATTTATTATTATTATTATTATTATTATTATTATTTTCATTTCAAATTTTCAAGTATTCTTCAACAGGATGACGCTGTCCTTCACAAGTGAATGCTCAACCACTGCATTCTACAGGCAGTGACTTCATGTCTACATCAAGGTATAAATAGTTTGATTATCAAATCTATGTAGCTTCCTCTGTAACATCTATTCAATACATATCTATTCAATAAAAAGGACTGTCTCCTGTTGAAAGAACGTTAAATACAAACATTGTACAAACAGTGTGGTTAAAATACTGGGTAATGTTCTTCATAAAATTAAGGAAACCGTAATTGTTAAATAAAATTATTTTATGCAGTTAACATATTTGAGACCATGATGGATTTCATCGTTGATATGGTAAATGAGAAGAACATGTGGCACAAATTCTTCGTTGAGTAAATACAAAATTGCATGAGATGGAGCAAACATTGAATACTCACACACTTACGCATGGTTAAATTCACTTTATCATCGTGAATATCAGAAAAAACGGAGTCTTTTGCAGCAGCACGCAACATTTCGACAATTAGCTTCGTCGACTACACAGCCGAGGCTTTATTTTCAAATGCATTTTTCAATCTCTCGCCGTTATCCGTCTTCACCTTTCCTTGCAGCTTGGCTATTCCGGAAAAACATACCACGAGCTTCCTTTAGGCCTTGTAATTGTTAAGAAGAACGTCCATGTTTATACTTACATCCTTAGTAAATCACCAGTAGACCTTCTCCATGCAAAGCTAGTGAGTATTAAACGACAACAGCATTTATTTTGATATGGGAAAGATAGCCGGTAATATTATTTGAAACAAAATGGACGGTTTATACAAAATACGGTCGCAGGGCTCAAGCCATTCACCACATCCTTCTATCGGATGAATTCAAACTATCTTTTTAAGGATTAAGCCATGGTCTAAGAAAGCTCGATACAGTTTCAATGGAAGTTGAAGAAGGCAAGTTACACTATAAAAAAATTGGTCGAACAATATTTCGGACGATAGTTGAACCTGATAATACTACGAAGAAAAAAAAGTTGGCATAATAAAAATTTTACCAAGAAAAGTAGTCCACATTTTGCTTTAGCAATAATGAAATTTCAAAATCGCTTTTCAATACTTTTTGAAAGGTTCAAACTTGTAAAAAAGCAAGGTTTCCCCAAATTTTTTTCTTCAAATATTTTTCTAAATGCGTGTACAATTAATAGGAGGATTTGTAATGAAAATCTTGATCCCATACCTTGATTCTTTTTCCTAATAAAAAAAAAATTAAAAAAATGACTCTTCGGAGTTTGTCAGAACCTGCTTATTGCTAATGCTCGAAGAATAATTTTAGTGACAAAAGTAAGGGTCACCAAGCTCTCTTACGAATTAGGGCTAAAGGAAATAAAAAAAACAATTTCGAAACGTCAGTGTTGTCATAGCAACTGCTTGAGTAACATTATCGACTAACATATTTTGATGTCACAAATTTTTTGTTTTTATTATTTTTTACCTTAAATGTCATGATTATTTCTTACAAGTTACTATTTACATTTTTATAAGTAGAACTTGTAATCTTCCATTTTTCATTAAAAAGGCTTTATCGAGCCACCTTAAGATGAATTTGATACTGTCGAGAATATTCATTAAGATATCAGTACTTAGAAGTGGCTTGTCTTGTGTCCATCACATAATAGGCACCATGATTAGATAAAGTAAAAAACACTTAACAGGAAATGTAACGCATATTAAATGTTTATTAAAAACACACGCAGAATTCCTTGATGATTTTGAAGTTGTTTGACCAGCTGAAGCCAGTGTCATTTTCGCCGAACTTACTCGCTTTGAGGCAAAATACACTGGTTAGGAGGTTAACTTATAGCTTCACTAAATATTAAAAAAGTTTGCTTCGGATCTCACAGTTTCAGTTCAAGTAGGATTGATTAAATAGAAGAATATCTGCAATGTTCTTGTTTTGCTTGATCTTTTTTTATGTTAGGAACGAGAAAACGTTCTGTCACGCAGACAAGTCCCACTGTTGGGCTCAACGTGCGTTTGGTCAATGGTTGAAACCTACACTAATAAAGTTTAAGTTGTTCCTGTAAAAACCGTTGGCCAATAATAATCTAATAGTGAAAATTTGGCCTATTATTAATCGTCAGTTAAATTTAATGCTTATAAAAAGAAATCTATGACCGAGTTTTCATCAAAATACTGACGTGTTTTAAAAAGTATGCAACCTTGGACCTAAGATGTCAATACAGCATGTATATCCAAATTCCTAAGTTTCAAATTCGTTTAGTAAGTGATGGAACAAAAAAATTGTTGGAAGAGAAGAAAGATGTTGCGGAAGGTGAATTGGCGCTTCAGCGGACTTGGCTGCCGTTATCTCAGTTCCTTTTCCACTTAAACTGTAGCTTGACCGTCGCTAGAAGACATTTGGGGGGCTGCGGGAGGCGAAGTATAGTAAACGAAGTCTTGTTCCCAGTGCAACTTCAAAAATCTTGCTATTAAGGTTTTTATTACACCTTTTCAAGATGATTTTTACCAAAAATTCATTGACAGATACAACAAGACTTGAGGGTAGAAAGTCCTATCGAGGGTGGGGAGAGTTCTCTTGCTATCTACCTATGGGACGGTCGACTTCGACCAATATATATCAATTGTCCTGGGTTCGAACCAACTATCTTTTTCTTTTTTAGTGTTCTCTACTCTCTATGTAGAATCTTTTTTAGTGTTCTCTACTCTCTATGTAGAATTTGAAGCCTGTGTAACTTGATAGAGAAGTATTGCATGAACAACAATAGTTAGATGGCAATAACCTTCACAACCGCTTTTACTTTCCCGCTTAATGAGAATTGGCCATGGCTGTTTGGTCGGTTGCTAAGGATATGCAGGCTCGCAGAGAGGGGGAGGGGCAGGGGGGCAGATTGCCCCAGGATCTCGTAATCTGAGGGGCCTCAGATTGTAAGGGCCTTATTCTTAAGAATTCCTCAAAATGCCTTAAAGGCCTTAATCCCGAATGAAACTCTTTTCGGCGTATAGACCATAATCTGAAGGTTGGGGGGGGGGTGCTTCTGGATGCCCACTTTGCCCCGGGCTTCCTTTTGCCTCTCTGCGGGCCTGAGGATATGTATAAAGATACTTAAGTTAAAAGTGGTCCACATACCTAACTCTACCTAAGCATGTAACCATAGCATTGATAAGTAACAAACAAAGCCTAGTAATTAACTTTACACCACTTAATTGCAAGGTAGCCGGATTCATCAGATAAATTTCAAGTGAAACATTTATCTCCATGAGAAAGGGCATGGATTTTTGATTTTCGACTTTTTTCAAGTAAAACTTGCTTTGAAACTGCCCTAGGAACTTTCAAAATAACCTTGTCAAAATTTGCTCAATTGGCAGATTCCTTAGGTATAAATATATCAAAGACTGATTTTTCTCCAGTTGTTATTTCCCTAAGGATAAGTAACCTGAGCTCATTAAACTAATGTGATAATCGATAGCGAAGCTCTCTACTCTAGGATACATGCTCTCTACATGCTCTCTCTCACGCCAGTAATGCTAATAGGAAACTTAAAATCTATGGCATCATCCTCAATGACGACGTTCTTTAAACAAAATAATTCTTCGTGCAAAACAATGAGAATGAGCAACTTTTATCTCCACAGCATTCTCAACGCTGCGGTCGATTTGCATACAAGATCACCTCACCATTTCCTCATCGACTTTAATGATGACGTCAGTTTGCGGAATGAAAAAGCTGCTACTTGAGATTGAATTCAACCCAAGACTACAGTCGTTTTAGGAGAACTGAAGCGTTTTAGGAATCATAAAGCAAGCCACATTTAAGAATCAAGCACGGTGGCCAATAAATCCTGGTTTCTTTAAATGCCGAAATTTTAATCTAAGGACGACACGTCGTCGTTCAAGTTGATGTCGTAGATCTTAGTTAAGGTCCCTAATGGCATGTGATAGACGGCTCTCACACCTGAGCAAAAATAGGCCTTGAATCTCAGAGGTGCAACTAGAGCATTGGCTGGGCGTCTCGACCCCTGGCCTTTTTATGGGAGATCTTATTTGTGCCGTTTTAGTCAGAGCTTTTTGCTCTCATTTCTCACAGCCACATAAATCTACTTCACTCCAAAGAATCAAAACCTTAAGTTAATCTTTAATAAACAGTATTTGAGTGATGGTCGTGCTTCGTATTTCCAAGGTACGAATTTGTTGGTCAAGAGTAAAATTGTTGTAAAATACGTATTGAAATTATTTTAATGACACAAAATAAAAACAAACCTATTAACAGTTTCACTTAAGAATAAATATAGTTGTTATGGTTTGATGATATTGTTAAACATTTCAAGATCATATAGTGATACCGCATTCTGATGTGCCCAAAAGCTCAATTAAACACAAATGATGAATAAAATATACATCCGTAATGCACAATAAACTGTGAAACAAATTATTTGTTGTCTTGCACTATCAAAAGTTTATTTATTTTTCTCTTTTTCCAGTTTTGGTCGAACTAAACCTCGAAATATTATAAAATAACACACGAATAAAAGCGCGCGGGGAGAAACCTTGTTTTGAACAGGTTTCTCTCGAATACAAATGCCTCAGGATGTTTGTACTCAGATAAAAATGCAGGTTATGACAACAAAAATTTGCATAATAAACAGTCAAATACGAGGTGAAATTACAGTACGAATAACAGCTGTGTCATCCATATTGTGCATGTTGACATTAGACCATTCCCACGTACCACACATATTTCCCTTTCCGTTAAATCATTTCACTGACTTTGAGTTCTTTCAGTTGAACTCAAGTTCATTCCTTCTAACACAGGGTAAGAAAGGACCTTTAAGATGAGTTTAAGGTTTGGTAAACTTCATTAAATCAGTTTAGTATATCTAAGGTACGTTTTAAGAAAACTTTAAATCTTCCCTAAATTTGGCCACACGTTTACGCCAAATATAAATGTTGTGCACACATCCTTAAATCTGATTTACACATTCGATGAATGTTTGACCTTTTTCAACCTGGCAGGTCCCCTCCTCAGCAATGCGGTTTTTGCGGTTTAGTGCAAGGTTCAATCAGTTGGTTTACGTTGGATCAGTCCTGTTTACTATCAATCACCAAAAGAAGAAAGTTTATTAAGAATCTATCAATTCTCCTTCCGTGGATTGACCGATTCCCCTTATTTAGCTGCTGAACAGAACTACCAGAAGGCTTTTCGAAATCTTCTTTGTTGTGCTAATGTAAGCAACTCCCTTTCCATTCCCTTTGAGTATTAAATATTTGCATGAAAAAGAAAACGTCGTAAGGAGTTCTGGTACTTGTGTTCAGCTAACGTAACAAGGGGAATGGACATTGTCCTTCCATCGTCTATAGTTCAGGTTTTAGCAAAGTTCCCCGTGAAATAATTTTACTGCTTGTCGGGTTATCACAGAAGTTCATTCAATTCTGTTTATGTTGTATCGCTCCAGCTGCTGTCAGTTCATAAAGAAAAGATTGATTTGAGCAGATCAATTATCTTTTAGTTGAATTAGTTCACTTGATGTTGAGGTTCAGCGTAGCTACCGGGGAGGCGCCCTCCTACCGGACCTCCGTACGGCTGTTCGTGTATAAAATCAGCATTTTGTCAGAAAATTTAAATTTGTTAAAGCGTCGGAAAATCAACTAACAGAAAGACGATAAAAGGGTTGATAATTGAAGAGGTCACTACGGCTTACAAATGATTACACATTGCATAGGTTTTTTACATGAACCTGACTAAAGCTGGCATGGAAAAGCAACAAACAGCTAGACATGCGGAATGAAGAATTTCTATACACGCCTTAGCTTGTCACGTGTGCCAGTTGGCTGGTTGACTTGTTGGCCAGCAAGTAAGTATGATTTCCGTCTAGTAGCCATTTTGACCGTGTGAACTGTGAAGTTCGAGACGAAATAGTCAGAAATACGAGTTGCTATGATAATTCTCTTACTGAAGAGGGAACGGCGTCAAAAGACATGTTTTTAAAGGTTTTGAATTCTTCATGTTAGGCTGTTCGTATCGGAGTAATCAAGTAAATATCATTAATACATTAATTGGGGGTTCTGGCGGTGTCAGATTGAGACCTGCCAGATGACAAAATGGCTCAAAAAACTTCACTATGTTCAACAATAAATAGACGTGCAGATAAATTTCATTGTGAGATTGATGAAGAAGAAAATTTTTCGTTGGTTCAATTGCCCATAGGCACTTGACATAAACTAGCATATCTGGTTGTTTTGTATTCTTCTGCTGTATTTGTATTCCTTATAAGTAACTGTTATTCGCAATTGCTGTTAATTTGGTCGTTAAGGCATACACCCTTCAACGATTACCCACTTATGCTTAATTTTAACCATTAACTGATGAGAAATAATATAGTTGGACAAAAAGTCAATAAACAACAAAAAATAATCACGCATTATTTGAGCACGCCCATGAATCTTCACCTTCATCTCGAAGTTTTAGAATGTTGGCCTCCCGGGACGAAAATTAAACGCTACACCACTGATTTACCGTTCAGTTTTAATTGGAGTTGATTCATATGGATTTGCGCTGCTCAGTCATTTTTGTTTTGTTTAGACTATTTTTGCTTCGTATCAATCAATTCGCTAACGAATGTCCAGTCTCCTGCATTTACAACGTTTGATTTCTCAATTCTTTTCTGATTGAATCATTTTACGGTGCAACTTTTGACGAGTGCGTGAATGAGTCATACTTGAGGTCACATTTCCACGCACTTGGTACAACAGGACAATACTGAAAACGAATTTCGAAAATATTCTTTAGTGATTGATCAAATTATGTCACTAATTTTATTTCTATAATTAACTAAATGAACCTTCGTTCTTCCTGTCGAGAAGTCTCCTTCTGGTGAGTTAAGTTCAGTAAAATATTAGAATTCCCATCTGGATTGAATTACGATTTTTGCGTCCTACTTATATTGTGCTTCGGGAGACGGCCCCCTCCTTTAACTATGTCATTGACCACATAAATTGAAAGCAAAGCAATAAATCCAAGTAAAAACAAGAAAAGTGTCCGGTTTTTGATGCAAACAGATCGATACCTTTATATGAAGCAAGATGCAGTCCAATTGCTGCACCTATCAGGAGACATGTTGACATCCGGACACGATAATCGTCGACAGTGTAACTTGAACTGTCTTGTCAACAACTTGCGCATGATGCGTCAGAGATGTCGATTGTCGTTTTGATGGCATGTCTGAGACGAGCACAAGCTGTATAAATAGCGTTTGAAGAAACGTGGAGATCAGAACTCCAAGACATAAAGCTTTGAGAGGAAACACTTATTAACAGCAAAAACGAGAAACAAAAAGAAGAGAACGAAAACCGAGCGATAGCAGAACCGAGAAATGATAGCAGTGAAAGCATCGCGACGTTTAAGGCTTCATGAAGACGAACAAGACAGTCTGTTGGCTGGACTGAATTTTCAGATTCATTATCTCGGGAGTGAAGAAGTGTTGGTGGACGAAAATAACATCGATAAAGTCGTTGAACATGTCTATTCCCGCTATTTAACCAGTGCAGAACTTTGTAATTCAACTGTATTGGCAATAACGGTCGATACTCATCAGCTCGCGTTCTTTAACGTCGCTAGGAACCAGACCGAGTTTAGCATCGCTCTTCCCAGTATCAAGTCCATTCATTCGGGGAACAAAAAAAAAAAGTTTCCCAAAGCCATCACCCTGGTTACCATTTTGGCAGGAGGTAAGGAAAAAGTTCATGTTCTTCATTGCACAAGTCAAGGAAAAGCTAAAGAGCTTTATGATGCAATAAATCGTGCCTTCGAGTATCACCTTCCAGACGACAGTTTGTCCGAAGGTCAGCAGGAACATGTAAGTAGGCCGAGAAATAACAGAGTACAGCCAACGGATTGTGACAACAAGACAACAGAGTCAACCATAGAACGGAAAAATTCACCCCGCGAGACTGGAAAGCCGAGAAGCCGATGCGAAATAAATTCTCGTAGAACAGGTTTCAATAAAATAAAGAACTCTTTCCCGAAAGGTGAAAGTGACTTGAATGAAGGCCAAAGCTCACAGAATGTTGATAAAACGCGTACGAAAGTTCGAACGAAGTCCAGTGGCCAAACAAAAGGTGCAGAAGGATTGGGACTTTTAGAAAATATTGATCCAGAGGAAGAATTTGATGACGAGTTTACTGACTTTGCACGTTCCAGATCGTCGTCGGAAACAACTTTTAAATGGTTTGGACGATAACATATGTGAAGAAATAACACGACAGCAAAAAATTGTGCGGTAATAATTAGCAAAGAATAAATTTTGTTGATCTACTTAACCCATTTGTAAGATGATACCTGGGTTGCAGTGTTCTGACAACTTTGCATTACTGAGATCAAATAAACCTAGGAAAGTAAATCGGTGAAACTACATTTGAAGTTTACAGAAACAGCGAGACAGGAGTTCTTGTCCAAAATGCGCAAATAAGAAAGTGAAATGATAGTATTGTAAAGCATTAAGTAAATAAGATGGGCAATTTCATTGTTGTCTAATTTCATGCATCGGATCACGTTTACTGATGAGTTAGCGCAAAACCTGGTCTACACGAAAATAGCGTTCTAAGACTTTTTAGAAATCCATTGGGTGTTCTTTTACAAGGAATAACCAACAGAATCAAGCATTGTAGATTGCATGATCATGCCACCAAAAGAAACGTTTATGACATTTGGTGATTGGGATGTTTGACATAAAACAAACTTACTAAAAATGCGAGGAATAACATGAAAGCAGAATGCTATGCTGGCTGTGTTGAACTATGTATAAAAAGCCATAAGGTTGAGTGAACTGTCAAAATTTGGAATAGAAAATAATTTATGATGCGAGCGAAGGCCCTTCGACAGGGTGAAACGTGAATTGATATAAAAGATAAGTGATATTTTTTTAGGTAAAGAAAGTCGTGTGACACAAAAATGACAAATTGGATGAAATACCCCATATCAAAGAAAATAATGAATAAATCCTGATTGTTCGAGTCAAATTTTGGCAATATTACCAGAGATTTTTTACCAATAAAAAACATTGCCTTGTTCTTATATCACTTCTATTTTCACTCCGGCGAACGGCTTCGCTCAAAACGTCATTACTTTCAGTACGGCACTGAACCATTTCGCCTTTTACTGAAAATTACCCGTCATTTGATGTGGTCAAGAAAGAAATGTTTTATTCGTTTTGGCCGAAATGTTGTCAATGTGCAGATCTGACGATTTCTTTGTGGTCAAGATAACGCGCAGGTTAAGTCATTTGCCACAAACATGACGTCAAAGTAGATTAAGCAAGATGTACTTGTTTGCGATCAAAACGTACTTTACGTGCTTAAAATGCGCCGCTTCAAATACATGGATGGCCAATTACTTTAGCAATATAATCTCAAGGCTCTTGGGCGCTCGACGTAAAATGTTTTGACTGAAGAGACAGATAATTTTATTGTGTACTCGCCTCCGTTGGTCGTCAGGTCACTGTTGCACTTTTACCAGGTGCGGTCATCGGAGCCATGACGCATTTACGGATGTTAGAGGTTGCAGACAGAAAGATTGATTAATTAATTAATAAATCTTTCCTGTATTCACTCCTGTAACCACGAAACTATGGATCCACGTACGAAGTCTAACTAAACTAGAGTAAATGTTTGAAATTGTCTAATTAGATTTCATGTTGAAGTCATTGTTATGATCATATGGAAAAATGAGGAAAAGATCTAGTAACTGTGGTCGATTGCAGCGGCACAGAGCCTCAGAATATGCAGAGATAAATGCATAAGCAATCCAGAATAAATTGTTCCAGCCATAATGTTGAATCTCTTCTGCCTGACTTCGAAAAAAAATACATCCATCTCAATATTTTATGAGGCACCACAATTAATAAGGCCATTTACAGCGGTGTAAAAGCCGGGGTGGTCTGGAATGTCTGAGCTTCAAGAAAAACCTGACCCACCCCAACTCTTTGAGCAATGTAATCTTTAAGCATTTTAATCTCAACCATTTTAGTCATTTCCACAATTGCAGACGTAAAATTTGACCAGTTTAGGGGCTTAAAACGCGCCTACTCGAATCTGTTCGTAATGTTGCCCCTCTCACTAAAAATAAAATATCATTAGGTCCCAATCAAGACAACCTCGCCATCAAAAATATAGTTATGTCACTAAACTAAGAGGCACCTGATATAAGACGACAACTGGTCCATTGATAGAATTCTGAAATTGAAGAGAGCCTTGTGCTTGGTGCGCCTTACCTAAGATGGGACACTGAGCAGACATAGGAGTACGAAAGAGTTGCCTGTGTTAGGCATGGATTACTTGAGACCGTGAACTAATCCATTTCTACGATAACGAAAGCTCGTCATATCAGACATGGCTTACGTAAGGCATTAATCTATTAACACGATGTAAAACTGTTTATGCGACCGCTTTAACTGGGTTATGTAAGGTGATCCTTATTGTTAGTTGTATCTTATTTCTCTCGAGCAGACGGCCCCTAAAGGTCTTATCAGGAACTCCTCCGTCATCAAGTTCAAATCGTAATGAATGTTACAACTCGCAACTGGTGATGACTGGAGAAGTTGCCATAACGTCGCTATTTGCCCAGTCCGATCGACAAATCCACTAAATTAAGATTTGACTGATATTCAAGTTAAAGCAAGACAAGATATAAGTGCGACAGAATTTCAGCTCTTATTTCAGTCATAGTACTAGGTTAATTAATGAAACCACTGATTGAGGTAATAATTACCTGCTAAACTCAATGGAATTCACTGCTAGTGAATTTATTTAATCCACTAATCGAGTTCAAGGCTGATGACGTCTGCACTACTCATTAACACAAGTGCTCAACCATGTCACCAACTGTTGATTCTATTGATACCGGCGAACACTATAGTCGAGGCTGCGTAAGAATAACGATGTATTCCTACATTTATATCTTTGCTTTTGATCTTTGAAACTGGCATGCCTCTTTATAGACGAACAACCATGAGCTACATAAACAAGTAAATTAGTAAATAAATAAATAAATAGATAAATAAATAAGGAAGAAAGAAAGAAAGAAAGAAAGAAAGAAAGACAGAAAGAAAGACGAAAGAAAGACAGAAAGAAAGATAGAAAGGAAGAAAGACAAAAAGAAAGAAAGACAAAAAGAAAGAAAGACAAAAAGAAAGAAAGACAAAAAGAAAGAAAGACAAAAAGAAAGAAAGACAAAAAGAAAGAAAGACAAAAAGAAAGAAAGACAAAAAGAAAGAAAGACAAAAAGAAAGAAAGACACAAAGAAAGAAAGACACAAAGAAAGAAAGACACAAAGAAAGAAAGACACAAAGAAAGAAAGACACAAAGAAAGAAAGACACAAAGAAAGAAAGACACAAAGAAAGAAAGACACAAAGAAAGAAAGACACAAAGAAACAAACATGCAAACAAATAAACGAACGAATGAATGAACGAACGTACAAATGAATGCATAAGTAAATAAATAAAAATAAATGAATTAATAAAAATAAATATTTCAGTATAAACGAAATGACTAAAAAATCTCTACGTTTCGACGCCATTACGACATCATTCTCAAGATATAGTAAAAGATAAAATATTCTTTTTATCTTTTGCTTTATCTTGACAATGATATCCTAATGGCGTCGAAACGTAGAGATTTTTTAGTCGCTTCTTTTATACTGAAATGTTATAACAAAAATCTTTTAATTCGAAAAATAAATAAATAGAAAAACAAACGAGTGAGCGAACAAACGAACGAAAGGAAGAACGAATAAAGGAACGAAAAAACGAATGATCGAAAGACCTAACAAACAAACGAATATTGCATGCATGACCGGACGGCTTGAGTAATTTCAGTCAATCCTGCCCTCGAGTTTAAGTCATGCATCCGAGTGTCTAGAAAATTACTTAAGTCAAATTTTAAGTGCAGACTCCTACAACAATTTTGACTTCTAGCAGTGAATTGGAACAAGACGATGTCCAATATATAATTTAAAGCTATTTAGTCATACCTGTATTAAGCCAACACCCTCGGTAAATTGTTTAGTGTCCGTTTAATAGAGGTGCATGTCTGCTCAATGGAGGTTCTCGTATCCAGACTAACAGGATTCTAGTCACTAACAGACTGTCCAACCGTCCCGCTTTCACAAAAATTGTCCCGCGTCCCGCACGAACCTTGTTCGGGACGCAGTTAGTCCCGCTTTGGACACAGCTGGTGATTCATAAAAACTACTTTCACGAAAAAGCTATTGAATGCTGTGGCTTGCAAGACCACGTGCGTTTGAGCAGGCTAGTACTCAGGCCGTACAAACCGTGTTGTACCGGCAGGGAGGGCGACTGTGTGCCAGAGAGAACCTGCCATGTGATTGTAGTTAGCAGTTGTCTAGCGCATAGACAGCTAGCGCAGCGCTTCCACTTGGAAGGAAATTTCCTTCCAAAATGATATTTTGGCGTCTTTGGAAGAAGATTAGTAGAGAGCTTAAGCAAGCGCCGTTTTCGTCAACGCGGACGCCAACCGGAAATAAATCCGAGCCGTTAAAGATGCCGAATGCTGACATCAGCCGTTCTTATTTGAAATCAAGAACGGCAAACTTCATTGACTGCCGTTCTTGATTTCAAACAAGAACGGCTGTCGTCATCATTCGCCATCTTTAACGGCTCTGATTTATTTCCGGTTGGCGTCCGCGTTGACGAAAACGTCGCTTGCTTAAGCTCCCTAGTAGGACATATCTGACGTACAAAAGGGAAATTTTACATTAATGGAGTGGAAACACTGGCCTAGCGCACTGTCTAGCGTCATGGCGTCTAAACGTTCTGCCTCAACATCGGAGCAGCCTTCTGCGAGGAAATCAAAGCGAATGTGCTCGTTTTCTTCTTCGTGGCAATCAGAGGAGTTCGAAATCGTATACAACGGAGAGACTAAGACGTGCCAGGGCAGTATGCTTTCTGGGAAGGACGGCGATGAGAAGGCATATTGCAAGCAGTGAAGAACATCCTTCAGCGTTACTCACGGCGGAGCCTACGATGTACGTCGGCATTTCAGAAGTACTGGGCAAAACAGAGCGGTAGAATCCACCAAAAAGACGACTAGGTTGGAAGCGTTTGGATTCGGTGAAAGCCAAGTAGCAAAAGCAGCAAGGGATAAACAAGAACAGAAAATGCAGGTACTCAGTGCCGAAGCTCAATTTGTGCAGTTTGTTGCCGAGCACAATATGTCCTTTCGTACTGGAGACCATTTCACTAAGCTGGTGAAGTCCATGTTTCCTGATTCAGATATTGCCAAGCAGTTCCAGTGCTCAAGGACCAAGACAATGGTCTTGGTAAGAAAGGGAAACAGCAGGTTCTGTCAAGATGAGCTGCTATCTACCCTCACTGGCAATCACTCAATCTTTAGTCCCGTTTCTTGTAGCCTGTTATTTGATGAATCCAACGATAGAAGTGTTGAAGCAAAAGATTTGGTTATTCTTGTCAGGTTTTTTGATCATCGTGTGATGTGGGCTGTAACTAGATTCGTAGCCCTGCCAACCGCCAATGACGGCACTGCTGCGGCAATATTTGCTAAGCTTGATGATTGCCTAAAAGAGAGTGGTCTCACTTTTGCTAACCTGGTGGCCTTCAACAGTGACACTTGTAACACCATGAAGGGGCAGAGAAATGGAGTTGTGAAGTACCTAAAGGAAAAACAACCCAGTCTGGTTGATTTTGGTTGCATCTGTCATCTGGAAAACCTAGCAGTCAAGGCAGCTGTGAAGACCCTGCCTACGAACATAGATGCATTCTTAGTAGATCTTAACACCCACTTTTATCTGAGTGTGAAACGCAAAGAGGAATTCAAGTCATTTTGTGACTTCGTCAACATCAACTACAAAGCCATTTTGAGCCATGTGGAAACGAGATGGCTGAGTCTCTTGCGTGTCATAAGCAGAGTCTTGGAACTGTGGCCTGCACTTGTGTCATATTTCCACGGTCATAATGATGCAGAGAAACCAGGCCGAGTGAGAACCATCAAGAATCAGCTGTGTGATGAGACAAAGCTATATCTACTCTTTCTCAATTTCCTCCTGCCAACCATCAATGCGTTCAATGTTGCTTTTCAAGCCACAACTCATACCACCATTCACCGACTGCACCCAGAAATCAATAAGCTTACAAAGCGTATTCTTCGTTGCTTTGTGAAGGTGGAACGCATTTGCACATCAGATATCACAGCAACATTGTACAATGATCGTAGCAATCGGTTGAAGATGCTGAGCTTAAAATCGGACAAGATGCTCGCGTACTAGCCGTGGCAATGGAAGAGGATGGGCAACACAGTGAGATTCAGGTCTTTCTTGAGCATGTCCGTCTTTTTTATGAAGCATTCATCTGCAAACTTCTGAAGAGGTTTCCTTTTAACTCCACACTGCTCTCTGACCTGAGAGTGCTAAATCCCAAGGAGAGAACGACCCTCAATGATTTTCCAAACATCATAGTTCGTCTTGCCCAGCACTTTCCACAATTAGAGTTAGGTGACAAGTTGGATGCTCTAAGAACTGAGGCACTTGACTTTCAGATGGCCAGTTTGCCAACTTCTGCTACTGGTATGGATGTTGATGAGTTCTGGGCTTCAGTTCACGAGATTCGCACTGTTGATACCAACCAGCCTGTCTACAGCACCCTTCTTGTGCTCATACGCGCACTTCTGGCATTGCCAGCCAGCAACGCTGACAGTGAAAGGTGTTTCTCTATGGTCCAAAAAATTGATTCGGAAGACAGAAGTCATCCTGAACGCACCACTCTGGCTTCTTTACTGGCGTTGAAGCTGAATGTAGATGAAGACTGTTTTAGCTTTAAACCACCAAAGGCCTTGCTTGAAATAAACAAATCAGCAGTCAGGGAATACAACGAAGAGCATGGTTCATACAGCAATGCTTGAATCAGTTAAATTTTATGACATTATAATAAATTTATTTTTTTTGTGCAAGACATTATGCATGCCACTTCACACAAAATGACATTGGTTAAGTTTTGAAAAGGTGTCCCACTTTGAAATGCTGAGCAGGTTGGACAGTCTGCACTAAGTTCTGATGAGTTTTACTCAAAACATCTTTAACTATAATCATCGCGCAGTTCCTTGGTTTTAAAGTACATACAAGCGCTTTAAGTATGAATGATGAGGTATCGGATATGAAATGTTAGTAGAAATTATTCTTGGCATAACAATGAGGTACCAGTTTTGAGATGAAATTTAACACCATGAAAACATATTCACAGGCCTGCAGTCGCGCCTTGACACCTTACGTAGTAAACTGTTATAATAAACACTGCGAGTTGTGAAATGTATTCTGAATATCTACTTGTAAATTGATTTCTGCAGGATTATCTTAAGTATGTGGACGTCTGCAGACTAAAATCAACGAGAAATATTTTCTCAGGAACTAGAGTCCCTTAATGAAACTGATAAAAATGCGGCTTCTGTTGTCAAAGCAAATGAGAGCAATGCATCAACTGTACAGTCTTGTGTTCATCCCCGACTGAATTTAGGGTTAGCATGAACGTTGCTTGACACATCCTTAAACGCATGGCACTGTGGATAACAAAGTTTCTTAAGCGTACAACAAACATTAGCAAATTTATAATAAGGGGATAAAGGATAAGTAGAGGTGAGGGATGTGGATGAGAACTTTGATGTTGGACTCCAACAAAGAATAACATTAACTCGAAACAAGTGTAGTTTATAAAAATATGCTTGAAACTATGGACCGACTGATGCTAAACATTTCCTGATTTCCGTCGTGAGACATCGTCAACACGAAAGGCTCTAAGTTAAGTACTATAATCTGGCTATCGGCGTTAAGAAAAGCACTTTGGTATGAAGGAATACAGAAAACTTTGTTCGCTTAATACAGGACCTGGGTATCTCTATGTATAGATTTAGATGTCTGCACCCGCTTAATAGAGGTGTCCTCCTAATAAAGGTGGTACTTGTATGGTTAACGTGGTATTCAATTCTTGACTTTTGGAACTGTCCGCTTAATACTGAGTGTCCGCTTAATGGAGGGCCGCTCAAAAACAGGTTTCACTGTATTCGAAGAAGGGCCATTCACAGATAGGAATATAGAAATATTTAATAAGATCTGACGTTTTATAACATGCTAAATCTTCAGTGAACCCGGTCACAAAACGCTAGTTCTCATAAAATATATCGACAGGTGTGTATTCCAATGATCGAGTGGTTCTACAAATATTTTGACGGGTATCGATATATATATATATAATATATATATATATCCATTCTATGACCCAGTGATGCGCGCTTATCCCATGAGTAAAATGACTTGATAATTTAAGATGACGTTGTTATGGGGCGTTCAATATTTTTTTTTTTTTCCGAAAGAGTATAAACTGGTACAAGAGGCATGAACGACGTAAGAAAAAGTAAGTGAAGCAAATAGTTAAATTTCGTCATGGTCTGCAAATGCAAGCGCCTTCGCAACACGGAAATGTTCATGTTTAGTAGTCAGTATAAAAGATCATGCTTCCATTTCGGTTATTTGTTTGTTTGTTTCTCGGCCTGTTTATTTTCTGGTTTCATTTTAATCAGGAGGCAATTTTTACAGTTTCCTCTCTTGCTTCAGCGCCCGCCCGAAGCACTTAGTTGAAAAAGTCCTATTTTCATCATTTCATTCATAAAGCAGCAACTTTTGAATAATAAAGAATCGCATTTAAATGACTTCTCAGCAAATTCCCACGGTCGAGATAGGACCTTTTGAAATTTTAGCTGAAGGACGTCACAGTCAAGGCAGGCTTCATGAAACAAAGGAATATTCAATCACTTTTCAAGTACCGTCGCTTAGATGACGACGAAATGTAGCAGCAATGTAAAAAATATAATAATCAATCACTCAATCAACCTTTCTTAGAAGACAAACTGAGCTTTCTTTGCCTTTTCATTTATCGCGACAATTTTGACAAAAGGCGCCATATTTTAAAACAAATCCAACAAGAAATTAATAGGAGCTGGCTGTTGATCCTCTGAGTTGTAGATTTTATAATGACGATTGTTGGTGACTGAAGTTTTGACAGCCTCAGCGGTGGTTATTTTAAGGGTCAAGTAAAAAGTACGTGTCAGGTTAACTTACTTATCTAAACGTAAGATAAAAATAAGAGCCCAGCTTAAAACTTTTAATTGAAACAAGACAGAATTGAAATATCTCATGAATAATCACACTCAAAAAAATATTCATGAAATATTTTCATCTATTTACTTGATCTATCCAGTGATACTTAATAGCATGATAAACGATTTTTCTGAATACTTCACTATTTCACGAGCACGCTACCCACGCAATTTAAACTTGGGAGTTTGAAGTCGAACTTTAACTTGCGTTATTATAAAGGACGACGGAAGTTTGTGGGTTTGTAATGACGTCAGAGAATATCAACTTCACTCAATAACTACTTCCTTTACTTCTTTGATAAAAATATACATGCATGCAGGCATAATAAAGAGCTATCAGGAAGGAACTATCAACTATTCTCTTTCACTCTTTTGGTTCTGAAGTCACAAAGTTGTAAACTTATATCACAAAGTTGTAAACTTATATTGGAGCGGCGCCAGTAGAAAACCCAATCTCTAGAGAATACGTAAAGTTCGAATTGAAGAACCTTGCAGTTGGCAAAATATCTTTACGTTCTGTTGTCAGTTGTTCTCTTCGCGGTGTCGTCACGTCAATACGTTGGATAGTAGTTTCATTATCTTGGTTAACGTTTGCTGTACGTTGGACACCAGTGCTTGTCTCTCTCGACTGGATGGTCAGGACTTTTCATTTGAATGGACACAATCAAATTAAGTCGATCAACAACAAGATGGCTCTTTCATTGTGTCGTTTGATTGTGCCAGTTTGGGCTAGTTATTTTCTTAGTGAAAATGGCTTTTGTGATGTAAATGTATTTTTTATAAAATTTAGATTTTATCATAATAAATTAGATAGACTATTAAATCTATGTCACATAAAATCTTTATTAACAAGATAAAAGTACGACTCACAGAATCCACGACCAGCCGACAGCTTTAAAAAGTAAAAGATAAAACATAAAACATATTCCGAAAAATAATGTCATCTTGTAAACTCAAGATTCGAGTTATATAAGAGACGAAAGTGAAATGGTGATATTTCGATTTTATTACAACTTGGTCTGAAGATGATTTTGTAATAAAATCGAAATATCACCATTTCACTTTCGTCTCTTACATAACTCGAATCTTGAGTTTACAAGACTGTACGACTCACAAGGAATACAAAAACGTCATAACGACATACACATCAATCACTAGTAAAAATATTCGATATCAACTACTCCATTAAGGGCGAAATTTTAAAAGATTAATCACATTTAGAAGGAACAAGTTGTAAGTAACACTTAATTCCAGCCGTTTGTTGACCAGCACTTCTTGCATTTTTACGTTTTGCTGTATTATTTGCTATTGCGTTCAAGACAGCAAGATATCTAGTGGGCCACTACTGTACCTTCGCCGGAGCCACTACTTTCGGGGGAACCATTACTTTGGGAAAATTTAAATGCATGGCAAATCTGCCGTTACTTTCGGGAGGCCGCCACTCTCGGAAATCTACAATAATGATTGGTCCATAAAGTGAAGCCAAAACTGACGGATAAGAAGCACTTTTCGTCGTCTGTTTTGGTCTCGTAAGCGGTCATTTCGACTTCATTTTGACGTTGCAACAACGTCAAAACTACTCAATATTTCCGACTGTAACTGGCGGCCTAAAAACCCACCTAACACTTTTCGATGGATAGGGAGCCTTTCAGCTATAATAGTTTTATATATACTTTTATATGGGAATCCGTGCTTGGCTGTTAACCTCAGCCGTGAGGGGCTTCCGAGAAGTTGCTCCGACCTCTCTCCCCTTGTCAACAGGCCTGAAAAACATGAAGATATACAAACAAAGCGTTAACTTTTTATTCATATTGTATTAGCGGCAATCCCTTTCTATAGAGTACCATGTTTCGTGTGCTGGTTCTGATAGGTTAATATCCAAGTTTGGATCACAGTATCCTTACAAGGCAAATTTCCCGCTAAAAGTGCGATGGTTTATGTTGCAAGTTCAGGCGTACAATTTTATAAAAGAATTACCAAATGGTATGATTTTGGCTTGACTTTCAAAAAAGTCAAAAACACTTGCCAAGCGGTTCGTGTTTATTTATTTACTTTTTATTTATTTTTTACAATTTTCTCAAGCTTCCCAATATCCCGTATGTCTGGATCAAAGTATCCATATGGCAAAACCCTTTTGTATTCTGTAATCGAATGACTGGGTCAGGATGATGAACTATAATTGTAGCAACCTCCGACTGCAGCTGACAAACAATGAAGTTGAATTTATGAAATTAGCAACTATGAGATAGAACTAGTAAAAGACAAGCTGTTTTAATACGGCAAGCTTTTCCCAGACACTCCATATAAAGCGTGAATATCGAACTTTTGGACTGGTATTCTGCCATTACGTTCAAAAAAGATAGTTTCCTTGGCATCTAAAGCCCGGTTCACACGTGAACATAAGCATAGGCATAAGCATAAGGACAAAACAAAAGGCAAAACAAAGGACACAAGAAGATCGTCGTAATCATAAGCATAGGATCACAGTCCGAGTATAAGCTAACAGCCGAACAAAAGACGAAACAAAAAAAAATTCTAGTTGTTTTATCTTTGCAAGTTCCTGAGGAGATATAATGCTTTGTTTTCGTATTGATCTTGTCCTTATGCTTATGTCGCTAGTGTGAACAAGGCTTAATTCGATCAAAATGCTCACATTTCAAGTGATGGACAAATGGGATTGACTGCTAACCCAGTCTTTGAATCGAGGTCATTCAAAACATTTTACTACACACCGAAGTTGTTCTTCAGCAACTGATCTAAGCGAACGATGGAAAGCGATAGATTCTAGAGTTCCCGTGAAAACCAGAAAGCAGTGTCATTGTCCAGGTTTCTTCGTTGGATCCAAGCCATTACTTAGCATTTTCACAGCAACTTCAAAGATATAATCGTAAGCTTCGCACCTGAAAACGTAAGAATCAAAAGAAGTCGATTTACAACAACGATAAATGATCCTTTCAGTAACGAAATACATTGACATTTAAAAAGAGCATTATTTGCCGTTGTTCATCCTAATCTTTTTCCTTAATTTTGAAATTTGATTGAAATTTTTATTTTGAAATCTGTCATGTGGTTAATTTTTGAGATAAGATTTTTATTGTGAGATCTGTCCAGAGGTTTCACTTTGGCCAGTAAAATCGAATGGCGTTTGTCAGACTAAAATAATGTCGGCAGAAAAGAGTTAAAAACTTCAATACGGTGAATCTGGGGTACACGAAGAAAAAATTTATATTTTATTATTTTATCCACTAAATTTCCTAATAAACTACAAATCTCCCACCACGACATGACAATGTGTGGATGTACAGTGTAACATGAACGAATGATAGATGAACAATCGTCAAGGTCTATCCTCAGGAAAACAATTTCTGACCCCCAGAAGGGGATCAAACCCGCAACCTTCTGATGACCTGTGAGACGCTCTAACCATTGAGCTACCGAGACTCAGACGACAAGCTAAAGTGCAAGTTCGACATATATATATATAGCATTAATAACATTATTAACATATCGTGGCTGTCGCTTAGCTTGCCATCTGAATCGTCGTAGTGCAATTGTTAGAGCGTCTCGCTGGTCATCAGAAGGTTGCGGGTTCAATCCCCGTCTGGGGCTCAGAAATCGTTTTTCTGAGGATAGAGCTTGACGATTGTTCATCTGTCATTCATTCGCAGCAAGCTCCTACGTATCCAACATATATATATATATATATATATATATATATATATATATATATGTATATATATATGTATATATATATATATGTATATTGTGCAGAGTACCAATTTTATTTTATGCTTATCTTCAGTTAAAAATTAAGAAAACAATCGAAAATTATGCTACACTAAAAGGTCAACCAAAAACGCGTTAAATAATGCCAAGATATGCTCTCGCGCTTCAAGTTTCCAGCCCCCTGCTGCGCCAATTTAGCTTACGAGTAAAATTAAGAGTTTTATCGGAGTTTTATCCACCTTAAATGAACTAAATATTGGAGCCACAACGCGATGTTAGCGCTTATTCATGAGAACGTGCTGTGTTTGCATTTTAGAATCATGCTCATTTTACAACATGAAGTGAAAATTTCATGAACATCCTACACTGTAATTTGCTGAATTACTGACGAGATGGGAACTCGTACTGTCGAGCAACAAGTGCACGACCAGTTCAGCTAATGACTCAACTGGAAACAGCTTCATTGTTATCATCCATTCAATGACATCACATCACAGGTTGTCAAGACTACTCTTCAAACTTGTACTATAACCGTAGTCGCTGGTGAGATGCCTGTGAAATATTGGCACTACAGAATTTCCGCACTTGTGCTATCAGGGGAATAGTTAGCCCATTTTCCTTGCGAGGTGTCCGGTTTAATTTCCCCGAATATTGTATCCTTTGAAAAATTACCTGAGTTTAATTTGACGCTAAATCAGACAATGTGTACTGTAGCCTCACCTGTTTCAGCCGTAATACGTATATTAAATATAAGCCAGTAACAGGATTTTGATCTAACTTACCAAGCCAAATTTTCCCCGAAATTTAATGCTTTAACTAAAGTAAAAAGTTAAAAAGTTAATAACTGCCGTGACTGATCTCAAAGGATTCCAATTTGGAATTCTTTGAGATCAGTCAAAGCAGTTCTCAACCTTTTAACTTTTTAACTTATTTATCATTATCTAGGCAGTATTCTATTCTTAATGCTGTAACTGTCTATTTTTACCCGAATTTTCAATTGTTTTACAAACTTTGGGGAGTTGTCGCACACCCAACACCTCCATAAACTACGCCACTGTCTGCCATGTCAACTTACGCAATGATATAAGAAAGGGCTATTAACCACGGTCCCATCAGGACCTCTCCCCCTGAGAAGTAAAATGGTCTGGTGGTAACCAGAGTAAAATAATAGAAGAATGACAGCACTGGGCTTCAGTTTTAACCCGCAAGAGAAGCTAGCTACACAGCATGTTACTCTCATTGATTGGATCATTACGGTGAAGCTGATACCACTTCACACGATAGCTCAGTTGGTTGAACAGAGGTAGCTTGACAGTTCGAGTTCACATCCCATCAATAATTCAGCAATTTTCAGTGTGTAAGATAAACATGAAATTTTCATTTCATGTTTCTCTGAGCATGATTTTGAAATTCAAATGAAACACAAGACGTTCTTACGTCTAAGCATTATCATCATAAAGGTCTGTTTACACGGGCAATTTTTGCCACGATATTTAGCCTCCTGACACATGCAATCGAGTGGATTGACTTGCGGATCATTTTGTGCAAAGCTATATGGTACAATACTTCGGTGAGTTGTTTACTCAATCGCACGCTTCAGGATGAGAAAAATCGCAAGGACAAATGCCGGTGTAAACAGCTCTTTAGGCTGCAGCAGCGAGCGGTTCGGATATAGAAATCCTACAATTTGATTGGTTCATTAGCGGTCGGATATTTCCCGTATCACTCAGAGGGGGAAATTTCAAACGCCATGCTTATGTTGAAATAAAATTTAAGTTTCTTCAAATAATAAAACAGCGATTTTGTCGTGGTAACAAATTTAAACAAAGTTTTTACATAACGTTTTTAAAAAAGTGCTTTTTTCTAATTCTTTAGGCTTATTCTTTTAGTAGAATTTTACCTCTAAGTCTCATACAGTTCTTTTAAGAACTAAACTATCCAACAGTCTTTGGTAACTGTGTATACCTCTTTAAAGCGTATATTACTCTTCATCTTCTTCTACTTTATCTCAAATTACCAATCACTATGGTATCTACGTATGTAAAAATTTAAGTTTTTGACAAAATATGAAGTTAAAATGTATTATTATTTATCGTTATTTAAATTATCATAATTATTATTATTAATTAATTATTAGTCCACAACGGAAGCTAGCTAAACAGCATTTTCTCACAATCCTTCTCAATCTACCCCTTATATATACAAGGAATAAATTCTGTCAGAAAACTAGTCTGATGTTTAGCACACACGATTGCGGCAAATACCTGGGTTACATAGCTCTCCTCAAAGCAATGCAGCATAACTTTGTAAGAATAAGAATATTATCTTACATTATTTTTGCCTTGACCCATGTTTTGCCCCAAAGGTAGATTCCATGTTGTCTAACCAACACCGCGGAAGTCTCTGGGTACTCCTCCATCGCAGCGACTATTCCATCCTAAAAAGGAAGACAAGATACGATATATTAAGTCCAAGGCGACCGATAGGGTAGTATAGGATCCTAGGTTTGCTTTTATGATGGCAAATTGTGACGGATTCTACTCTAAAGCTTTGCAACAGTGTTGTATTGTGTTTTGAAAGTGAATGGTAGAATTTCTTTAATCGTTTGTTCTTAGCAAGATTTACATTTCTTATTTCTCTTTGCGTTTTTCCTACAGGCCTATAAGCCTACGGATGAACAAGGTTGCCAAAAAGTAGAGATTATGGAACTCATGACCATACTTCGCGTAAGTACCAAAGTAAATTAGTCTGGAGTACGCTGGACAAGATTCCCAAGGTATTGGGCTCTGCTCTCGATGAAAGGCCATTCATTTGCGTTTTTTTGCAGTAACCTCAATCGGTCATCAACAAAGATCTTGCTCTATTGTTCATGCTCAGAATTCCTTTCGACAACATTCACCAACGAAAGCTAGGGTCAGGAGCAGAAAACTGTAAAATTATTGAGTTCACATTAACTTTAATTCAAGCACCTGTATATGTGCGCACTACAGTTTTCAAATTCAGAGCCACAACCACAATGTACCTGAAGGAAAGACGTAAGAATTCTCTTCAATGTAGTATGGTAACCAAGTAATTTACCAATTTTTAATTGCACAGTTACGATGAATGATAACAAAACCACAGCGTATTCCACAGTGGGACAGATATTACATGGAAATAATGTAAACTAAAAATATTATTTACATAATTTAAACCTTAATATCCAATTCTTCGTTCTGGTTTTCAATAATAGGAATGACAAGTTCTTCGTCATATCTACGCAAAAATAGTAATATATTCCAGGTCAATTGTGTTTTATCTGGGCCTTGCCATGCAATGAATTGTTGACACGCCATATGTTTTCATGATCGCAGGTTTCTGATCGCTTTGCTTCTTTTCTCCACCCTTCTTTTCCTTTCCCCTCCCTTCTCCTCCTTTCTGTCACCCAAATCCGACTTACCCCACAAGTGGCTTTAGTTATGCATGTTTACGTTATTCCTTTACTCATTTTCCTTCTATCCTTCCCCCTTCATTTTTATCCCTCCACTTCCCTTTGTCCTTTATCCCTCTCTTCACTTCCTCTCATTTCTTTTCCTCATCCATGCTTTCTTTTCCCTCCCTGTACTTCCCAGCATTTTCTACTAACGTTGCTCTCGTCTTTTCAGCGTTTATTCCCTTTCCTATCCTTCTTTTCCCCCTTCTATTCCCTTTCCTCTTGTCCTTCCCCTTAATGTTTTAATTTTCACTCCCTTCTCCTCTATTTCTCCTTCCCAGCCTTTCACTTCCCTGACCTGACCTGCCTCACTCTTCTCTTTCCTATCTTTCTCTTCCTTTACCTCGCCTGGCCTACCATTTTTCTCATCCTCTTCACCTCTTCACTTTCCTTCCCTACCTTACACTACCTCTCCCTTCAATTCAATTCCCATTCCTTACTTTCATTTCCTTGTCTTTTCTTACTTTCCGTTTAGTTTCCTTTAATCCTTTTTCGCATTTCTCGTTTTTCGCTCTCCTTCCCTTCACTTCTTTCCCTTCTCCTTCTCTCACTTTCCCAGGCAATCCTTTCTGATTTTACTCTCTTTTCACTTCTCTTTCCTTACCCTTCCTTTTCCTTCTTTTCCGTCCTCTTCCTGTTCTTCTTTCTCTCTCCCCTTCTCTTTTCGTTTCCTCTTCCCCTTTCCTTTCCTTTTCTATTTCCCTTTCTGTCCTCCTTTCCCCTTCCTCTTTCCCTTTTCCTTTCCTTTTCCCTTTCACTTACATTTTCCTTTTCCGTTACCTTTTCCCATTCTTTTCCTTTTTTCTTTTACTTTACCCTTTCTTGTTCCCTTCTTATTCCCTTTCCCTTTATCATTCACTTTCCCTTTCTTTTCCTCTTTGCCATTCTTTTTCCCTTTTTCCTTCCCATTTTTCATTCCCTTTCCCTTTCATTTTCCATTTCTGTTCCCATTCACTTTCCTTTTAATTTTTCTTTCCCATTTTCTACTCTTATCTTTCCTTTTCCTTTTTTTCCCTCTTTCTCTTCCCCTCTCCCTTTCCCTTTCCCTTTCTCTTTCTCGTTCACTTTACTTTTTTTTCATTCCCTTTCACTTCCCCTTTCCTATTCTGTTTCCTTTCTTCTTCCACTTACCTTTTTCTTTCCTTTTCCAATTGCCCTCCCTTCCTTAGTTCTATAACTTAGCACCAAGCTCATACCTGTGATTCTTTCCCGTCTGACAATTTACAATTGCTTTAATCATGTGTTGATGTGTCATCCTGAACTCTCTACCAGGAAACAATAAAGTAACCATAACAGCATTTTGTGAATGAACATGGAAGACAGCACCAGCACCTGTCAATGAAAAGATTAGGAACAATTTTTTTTTACTCAATTTCACATTCAGACTTTCTATCCATCCCCGACAACTTGAGACAAAGACATTCCTGTTTCATTATAATGATTTCCTTTGACAACCTCATTTGAATGTGTTCTTTATAAAGTGATCCCAGTGGCCTGAGATCACAGGTTGTTTATTTGCTAAAGTGTCAATGCTGCGATGCATTGTAGGTCGGCGAAACTTGTCGGCACATCCGCACTTGTCTCTCTGATCACATGGGAATTTCAGCCTGGACAGAAAAGAAACTCAGTAATCCTTCTCTTTCGAGCATTTTGTCTCATCACCGCGAAACTGGTCACCCCATATCCTTCAATGATTTTAGTATTCTTTCTTCCTGTTCCTCCAGCTTTGAGCTACTCCTTCGTGAAACTATTCTTATTAAAGAAATCAAACTTTCTCTCAACTCTAATTCAAATTCCTTTCCTTTCTATTTTAATTTACTTGACGATGCTTCCTAGCGTCATCTTGGTAATTTGATATGCCTCGTGGTTGACTGTAATATAAATTTGATTCTCCTTAAACAATTTGTCACACTAGCTCTGACAATGTTTCGAAATGTTTCGAAACGTAAGCATTAAAATATTTCAAACTCGAAGTTTTTTCCCTATCATTCCGCTTGTATTGCTGGGCATTGATTTTTATATTTAAGAAACAGACTAGTTTGACTTACAAGATCTTCTTGTAAGTCAAAAGTCTTTTTCAAAATCTCCAAGATTAAGGAGTTAAACGTAATGGAGACAGTGTTTATATACATAATAGAGACGGTGCTTATAAAGTATGGGAACCTATCATTACATTTACCAAATTTACTGTTGTCTCTTAACCATGCAGTGACTACCAAACGCAATTCTCCTGACTTAACTTATAACGAAATTTACCACTCAATCAGCAATATTGAGTCTCAAACATTATAAAAATAAAACAATATTAAAAGGAAAAGAAAAAGGAGGAAGAAGAACGCCCACAAAACTAAACAAACCACATTTACCTCTCTTCTGATAGGCATTCATAAACATAGCTGTACAGGAACTCTTCTTCAAGTTCTTACTACGGATTTGAAAGGAAACAAAGAATTGTAAAGTCCAGAAATAGTTATGATAGTCCTATCGATAATCATAAACTGTCTTTTGTCTGTTAAAGTCTTGATAATGGCTTTAGGTGCCAGTTTTTGCAAAGCGATTTTAGCGTCTAAATAACAAATATAACATTGATATAACAAGAAAAACGTTTTCTATTTCATTCTACTTGCTACACTTAATTATAAATACCTAACCAGAAATTAGGAAAAATTGTGTTTGTACATTGTCATCCAAACACGCGAGATGTTAAGAGACTGGAGAAAAGCGAAAAAAGATCATGAGCAGCTAGCGGACTAATTGTGTTTTAGTGTTTAACTAGATGGATACAAGTGTGCATTCGTACTGTAAATTACCTCTCAATGGATTTTGCGTCCCTTGAATGGGGACCACTTAAATCATTTCCTTCCATGTCACAAACAAACAGATTGCTGGGCTAAATGCACAAACACAGACATCTTACAATATAAATCCAACAAGAGAGGAGAGGCGATGGACAACCAGATGTGAAAATTTCCACAAAGGAACTTTCAACACATTGGTCATTCTTTCACGGCAACAAAAATTTTCTTATAAAATAAGTTATTTCTTTGGCGAGCTCTGAGGGTTATCCTACAGGCCCGTACCGGACGTGGGGATGGGATTGGCCATGGTCCCTCGAGGAATTTGGGGGAAAGTAATATGACAAGTGATGGGAAAAATTGACATTATACACATACATTAGATTGATAATGGTTGAAATAAGACCTCATTGGTCCCCCACCAACGACGTCCGGGCCTGTCCTCTCTTCATGAGGTAGATACAAAGGAAAATCACAACCATATCGTGCTTTCGTAAATTATGCTAAAGACACGCTAACTTTTCTCCTCAAATTTGTTTGGCTTAGAAGAAGGAAATTTCCAAGCTTTCTTTGCAAATTAAGGTATTAAGAGGTTCGTTTTTGTAAGACATTAAGAAATTCGTAGACCTCAATGAGCATTCGTCCTTTGGACTCGTGCTCTTTTGATATAGTAGACGGATATCAGAAATATGGAAAGCTTGGAGATACACACGAATGTTCGTCAAACTCAAATTATCCTCAGAAAATCGATTTCTGAGCTCGAGACGGGGATCAAACTCGCAATCTTCTGATGACCGGTGAGCCGCTCTAACCATTGAGCTACCATAACTAAAATGGTGAGCTAAGATGCAAGTTGGACATATTTGTGACCTATGCGGAAGCGACTGTATGCTAATAATGTCATAATGAAGTATATTTTGGAAATGTAAGAGCTTAGAGATATCTTGAATGACAGATGAACGTTCATCAAGCTCTGTCCACAGAAAAACGATTTCTGAGCCAGAGACGGGGATCGAACCCCTAACCTTCTGATGACCGGTAAGACGTTCCAACCATTGAGCTACCAATACTCAGATGGCGAGCGAAGGTACAAGTTCGACATATGCGTTGCCTATACGGTAGCCACCATATGTGATATGTTAATAATTCTATTGAAGGAGACTGACATCAGGAATATGGGAATTTGGAGGTAGACAAAGATGTTCGTAGGTGAGCTTGACGAACGTCCTACGAAAATCTTAGCTCCAATAATCCTGATATTAGTCTCCTTCAATAGAACTGTTAACTTATCGTGGCTACCGCATAGGCAGCACATGTCGAACTCGTACCATAGCTCGCCATCCGAGTCCCGGTAGTTCAATGGTTGGAGGGTCTCACCGATCATCAGAAGGTTCCGGGTTCGATCTCCGTCTGGTTCCCTGTGGATAAGTTGGGCTTGACGGACGTCCTGTGAACATCTTTTCATATAGTCTTTGAAAAAACTCACTCAGGCATATTTTTCCACTGCGCTCAAACCCGGGTATTACCGACATGTACAGCATACTAATTCTCCAGCTGCTCTTACATCGTCTCTACTGTTGACCAATCCAAACCAGCTACAGATGAGCTTCTACACCTTTTGCTGTTCATTACCAGAAAACATACGATCATTAACGCCAACCTCAAACTCATTAACGCAAAAATACTTTCATTTTATTCATTCGACATTCACTAGCGCAGATACGCAATCATTTGCATCAAAGGGCATGCTATAGCGCCAACAGACGACCATTAATACCATTCTTCTACTCATTTGGGATAGTAAAATTTCAATTAGGCAAGATATTTCTCTTGCGTAATAGAAATTTTATTATCACTAATGTATAGTAGAATGGTGTTAATGGTCATTTGTTGATGCCCTTTGATGCAAATGGTTGGGTATCTACGCTAGTGAATGTCGATTGAATAAAATGAATGTATTTTTGCGTTAATGAGTTTGAAGTGGCGTTAATGATAGTATATTTTCTGGTAATGAACGGCAAAGGTGTAATAGTTTTAGTCATGGTCTGACTCTCTAGGCAGAAAAAATGAGACACTAGATGTGCCTTAAATACTTATATTAAGCCAACATTATTATAAATAATCACCAGTACAACTTAAAATCATTCTGTCTGAACGTAGTCAAGCGATTGTCAGCACACTAATTTAAATCAAATAATTTAAAAGACGTGTATTTGTATATCAGACTGTTAGGGAAGTGATCATAGCTTGGGGGGTCACTCTCTGGACCTCCTAGGGACAAATGTTTACAAGAAAATAATTGTAGACTGCAACCGCAATTTTGATATCTTCACACTATGTAAACGGAATGTAATCTATTCCATTTTTGCACAAAACAGATCAGGGGTGATAATGAGATGTTTTTATTTTCGTCTATAGGTGCTTTGACATGTACTGTATTTTTTCTAGCCTAAAAAATAGAAAATAAACACCATAGTGTACCTCAACTCGTTCTTTTAATATTCCAGAAGGGGAAACATATATCTTGTCTCTTGAAAAAAGAGAAACTCAGTCAAATGTCACATGCAGTGGGCATTATGAGAAATAGCCTGTGACAGAAATCGAAAGAAAGCTTATGACAGAAAACTTGTAATAGAAATTAAAAGCTTATGAAAACATGTGAAAGTTTAGAAATGCTTAGAACAGAAATTTCGAAAAAAGTGTCTTAGGAAATACAGCTAGGTATAGGCTCCTCTACACTGGTTAAACAAACTGTCAGGTTTTCACAGACGTTGAGCACAAGAACTTGATTTAATAGTAAAACTGATTGCATTACAATACAGTACCTGTCACCTACAGCAATGAATTACTGTTCAACCTCACAAAACTTAGCAATCAGGATAGGAACATCAACAAAAACAATTACAACTGAGCAACAGAAAAAGAAACAGCAACAACTATGTTGTGGTAACTAGTAACCAGGCTTTTAAGCTCAAAAAAGATTGCTCCAAGTTGTAACATCAAGGGGTATCTACATAAAGCACAGAGAAGTGTTACATTTTCCTATTTTGCCAAAAGGGGGGAAAAGATACACTCTGGCTTGAGTTTATAAAATGAATTATGTTATCTAAATATGCACCGTATAGCTATATTTAATTGGAACAGGAAGTTGCTGACTCCTTCTAAGGAAGATAAATTGAATAAATTAAAGTATTTGAGGGAGGGATGCATTTTATTGATCAGATGATCCACATTCAAAAGCCAAAAATTGATTAGCTATGTTGATTCTACATACAATGAAGTAGTCAATGAGATTCTTCCGTTAAAATTTCTTCAAGTACTGTACACAACCACAATATTATTGCATGGAAACAATGAACATGCTACCTTTATGCATTAACAGACAACTGTAAAGTTTTACACCAAACTATTTAATTGTAATGTACAGTATAAACCATTAAACTACAGCATCAATAGACTGTTATTTGCAGTAACCAGATACTTGTATCTGTTTGTACAGTCAGTAATACTGTTAGGGTATGTAATTCTACCCCTGTCCAATACTCTGATGATGTTGAGCAGTGCAAAGATATGTTAGTTACAGTAGTTTTAAAAAATCCTTTAAATTAACCAGTGGCTTTGTTTCAGTTGTTTTGTTTTGGATAGCTAATATTTGTCCTAAGATTAGCTGAATGTGAATTTCCATACTAATTGTATAGTAATTACAGTACAGAACTAGATTGAGAAAATAAACACTGTAATGTAGTTCCATTCAGTCCATCAGGTTATGAAAATAATCTTTAAAACAACTTAGTGATAACAAAATGTAAATGGCAATGTCATAATAAATTCATTTGACACCTTGCTGCTCTTAATCAAATTTCTTACAGCCCATAATGGCTGATTGGGCTATCGGTAATGGCTGATTGGACTCATTTTGGTCCTGTTTTAAAAGATGTTGTTTGTCAAGTTAATTATATTTTTGCTGCACATTTTCATATTTTTGCTGCACATGGCCAAAAACCTCATTTTAATTAGTAACTGCAGTTGACTCATTATGGGCAAGGTCACACTATAATTTTACTCTGATTAACCTCAGCTGACTTAATTTGCTTGTCAAGAAAATGAGCTCTGCCCCTTAATGTGTTAAAAGCCATCTCCTTAATATTTGTCTCAATTAAGTTCTGGTTATATGAAACACATTCCACTTATTTCCATTGGCTGCACTGGGAGATGGGTCACTGTCCACACAGTTGAATGTTGGACCAGCTGTCAGGGATAGCCCATAGGGGGAAAACCTGGGTTATACTTGTGGTTATTGACTTACACTGTAGTTGTTATCTAATGGCTGACCAAGCATCTCATACCTAGCTGGAAAAAAAAAATCATGCCTTTGATTCTTCCATTGATCCTGCCATTATTAGAAATCAGCTCTGTCTTTCAATAATTTGCATCCCTGAATCTACACCACATACTCAGACTCCTAGAAGTCATGGTTTTGACTCCTATTTTGTACAGAGCTTCCTGGGGTTTTGCCCCTTGATCCCACTGTCGTCATTTGGCAGCTCCCAGGCCCCCAGAAATAAGGAAAAAGGACACAATAATCCCAAAAGCAACAGCCTTACTTGGTGCTTTGCACCTTGTTTTGGCACTCTTTGTCAAAACACTGGCCTATCAGTTGAGGAAATCCTAGACTCACCACTCATGCTTATTGAATCACAAAAATCATAGAATTTGAGGTTAATTACAGTTGGTTTTTAACACTTTGAGCCTCCCTAGCAAGCAAAATGCATATTAGCTTTGCAATTCTATAGACAAAACAGAGCTGAAGAGTAATAACTACAGTAATTTATCCAATCCAACCACCAGATTTGCTTCCTTATATAATCTATTAACATCCAGGGGTCATCCCTGTTGATGGCATTGGCCAGTCTACAGTAAAATACTAAACCAATGCCATTACAGGGCCGTAATGTTGAGAACTGCAGCACTGTATACTGTATGTCAATTTTTAAAAATGAATACTGCTGTAAAATAAATAGTAAATTAATACAGTTATGTAACTGCAAATTAAATTTTTAATTTAGTCAAACAACAAATCCTGTAAACTGATGCTGTACTGCTCTATTTAGCCTCAGGTATTTTGTTCGACTTACCCATATCTGATGCTAATAGCACCTCCAGACCCTGTCATCCATCCTTTATGGTGAAATTCCCTACATATTTTTGGAATTAAATTTCTTGGGTGGTCCACCTGCACCAAATGAACAAGAGAAGCTGAGCTCATGCAGTTTAGGGTGAAAGAATTTGTAAAAATCTGTTGGGCAACAGCAGACTTCAAACAACCCAATTCCTATCCAGGAAAGCACATCTTTCTAACCCATTAAGGGGCAGGCATAACTCCACTCTCCTGAATAAAAATGTGTGGTATAAGCCAGAATAAAATTTTAAACACACTCCCTTGTCCCTTAATAGGTCATCCAAGTTGGCAGTTAACCCACTAATGAGCAGTCACTCCTTCTGCAGTGCTAAATAAAATCATCTGGCTTAGTCAGTGAGAATACATGCAATTCTAAAGTGTACCCTTTCCCCTAAAAGGGAAATTTAATGTCTTCCTTTGCTGAATCTTACTTTGAAAATTGCCAAATATTGCCCATAAATTCTGAAGGACTATACAGTCATGTGCCTTCAAGGTGAAAGGAATAAACAAGTTTCAACCCTTTGACACTATTATTGTTAGTCGGATCAAAGGATGATCTCAGCATGTTAAAATCATAGTATATGTACTTCCAAACTTTTACTTAGTCATGATTGTGCAAGGATTTGAATAAACTCCATAATTCAAATAAACACTTCTGGATTTGAATACAATTGTAATTCAAACACACTGTTCAGTTGTTATAATTGTTGGTAATAAATGGGCAATCAACATACATAGTTAGAACATTCACCAGCATTATTTTATTGCAAAACAGTCTTTCAGAAATGAAGAAATGTCCTGCCATTGTTAAGTGTTTTGTTTTGTTTTGTTTTGATACTGACATTGAGATGTTAACAGTGCATTACAATATAGCAGGGCCATCACTGATATAGAGTAATTAGCCACCAATGGACTCAACCAGAAACTTGTGGCACTAGGCAAGTGTCAAAATTTAATATCAGACTATAACATGTTTTGACTAGTGGTGTTCATCATTTGATGCAATCAATGTTTTCCAAACTTTTTCCTTCATTGAGTAAAAACAGTTGTCTACTGCTTACCAGATGCACATGATATTTCAGGTAATCATGGAGGTGAATTACTATCACTGCACACGTGCTGCACAGATGCATGTTTTTCACAAATTTTAAAACTTACAGTAGTTTTTTATCTTCCTCATGCCATTTCCCTTTCTGATGAACAAATTAAGACACATCATTTTTTCTTTCCTTGCACTCAAATAAACTAGTACAATCAAACACCAGAGTTGCTAAATTACCAGTGTAACTACAACAATTTCTATACATGTACTATCCACAGTGGCATTCTTGAGCTTATACACTATCTAAAAGGTAGAAAAAAAGCTTCTCAAGGTTTCAAACAAAGGCTCTACTAATCTCCTGACGAAGGGCCTTTGCTTAAAACATCAAGAAGTTTTTTTTTTATCTTTTAGATAGTGTATAACCTCAAGAAAGCCGCTGTTTTATTGAAGCTATCTACACTGGACCCCCATGTCTTAGAATGTACTATCCACAAATAAAATAATGTCATAATATCTGATCATCTACATGTACTTGTATACAGTACTGCACTAATTATATATATATATATATATATATATATATATATATATATATATGTATATATTGAAAGTGTGAATGTTAAAAATCCATTTTCTCCATAACAACAAGAAAAGTCCCCCACTTCCCAGATTGTGCCACTTCTAAAACCTAACAAAAGTGTTAGATTTGAACTTCTTGGCTACTATAATTATATGCCAAAAGGGATATTCAATTATCCTAAATATTTTTGATTTCCAACTCTAATTTGGCATATTTCCCATTTGTTGGAGCTACGCCTTTAAAAATCTGTTTGCCTCATGTTTACTCTTCTGAACAGGGAGCTCTGACTATAGAGATCATGGGCCTGACAACGTCATCATCCTTTAGCCAACCCTAATGGCGTCACTACCACGAGGAAATGGAGGAGACTGCCTCAAGTGAAAACTCGCTGGGGAGTTTTTGAAAAGGAATAAGTCGAATTAATTGGAAATTAATATGAGCTTGAGCAACGGCCAGTTTGAAACGAGTAGTAAATGTGTACTTACCAAAGCCTCTTCAGGTTCGCCGTTGGCATCCTTAAATTCCTGGGTATTCCGTCTTCTCAACATTAACAGGTACATAGCTCCAATACCCATAACAGGCAATCCCATACAAACAACTCTCACCCATCGCGAAGAATTCGTTAATGAGCCCATTTTTGTCCCACTTTGCTTTTAATTTTTGCGAATCGAACTGGCAAGTTGGCAACCAAATTATCCAGATTGACAAAGAAATCACAACACAGGTAACCTAAGCATAATTAACAGAACTTGGTTAAAAAAAAATAGGATAAAAGTTGGATTTCCACTTGGTGCAAAGTGTCACTCGCGCGACTTTTTCCTTCTGTCCTTTTAGGAGCTCTCGAATGGAACCCAGAAGAAATCTATTTAATTTTAGCAATGCCGCTGTAGCGCGCACAACATTTTGCACCAAGTGGAAATCCACCCTAAACAAAGACTAAATTCGTTTGCGATTTGTTCGAATGTTGGGTTATTTTGTCATTTTTGAGGGGTTAGTAATTCTTGTTCTTCCCATCAGTAGAATGCTAAAAATGCACATCCAAAGCTATACCATCGCGCTGCATCCCATCAACTTTCCACGTGACTTTACTTAACGTCTGAAAATTCCAACACACAACATGCTCGTGATTAAAACATGTTTGGAAGCTCGTCGATTTCGTCAATTTCGTCATTGCACCGTAGCTACTGTTACATGAGCTGAGGTCCCATGTGATGGCTTTAGTGGCGCCATGGGTCAGACCCACAGCCTATCAACTCTGAGGTCAAGAACCACATTCCAGCTGTCAAAGAATGATCGATCTCATGAAGACAGAGTTGGGCAACTCTTCTTCTCGTGATAGGGAAAAAATGAAAAGGGTGGCTGAGGATCCATATTTAGGTAGCAAATAATAAAAATCACCAATGGAAGTAGTTTAGGTTTACCAGTTAAGATAATCATATGTAATTGAAAAGCTCCTGACAAGGAGCAAGCAAATGTGTAATACATGCCGGTATAGTACTCCAACGTCAGTTGGGGTACTTTTACGGACACTTTTATAGGAAAGAACAACCTCAAGCAGACACCACCTTAAAGTAAATTATGTGTTTTTTAAAGGAAAAGGACACTTCCCATCAGGTGCAGTTCTGAGGGTCTGGGTGAGGAGTGGCAACTAAAGCCTCTCAAAATTCTGATTAGCTACCCCAAAATTTTCTAGTTCTTCACATTTAAATAGCTTTCGATTCATCAGATTTCGTAATTGTGTCTCACAAACAATGTCTGTGTGTGTTTAAGAATAATAATGGCAGAAGTGGGCAATGGCCACCTAAAATATAGTTGTGCAAGAGGGTTTAATATTGTTATTTTAGAAGAAGGAAGTGTCAGAGGTTAGAATAAGACGAGAATTGCTTTTGATGGCAATCAAAATAATAGGTCAAAAACTGCACCGAAAGTGCAGGTAGAAACCTTTTAAGTGTTCAACAACAACTCAAGAGCTTTCCAGGGTGGGGTCTTGGTTGAACTGCCCCACTTACCAGACAGTGAAAATCCTAAATTTATTACTAAGTAATACGATATCTTGAAGGGTATGTTGCGGCATGTGGTCTTGTCAAAATCACGTTTCTTTATTACTAATGCGGCTTATTAGTGTGGCCTTCTTTTTGAATATCAGTGTGTTTTTACTACTCTTTGATAGACACAAGTTTTAAAAGGACACTCGTAATTTGCCATAACAGTTGATCATTTTTATGGCGACGGTAGTAATATTGTTAGATAAAATGTCTGCAAAATTGCGGACAAATTGCGTTTGCGAGGTTTCAGAATTTAAAAATCTCCCAGGGGAGCGTACCCCGAACTCTCGCCAAAGCGAATATCTTCTCAGCAATTGTGAAATTTAGAGCTGGATCTGTCTCAGTTGGGAGTACCCTATCTACACCCCACACTCGGTCGCATCGTTTCTCAATTAACCTCGGCAGTCAATCCCCCAAAAATTTTTTGTCTGAAACCACTCCTACTTTAGTCTAAAAAAGTGACATTAACTACCCCTTTTCCTTGGCCACGATGTGAGTGAGACTACTGAGCATGATATTGATCAGGGGGTTGAGGGATGAAGCCCATAAGACAAGTTTTTAATTTAATTTTTCTACCAGTAGAATTCTGAGATACTATCTGCACTACCTCTCCCAATAGCTAGAATATTCAGCTCTGGAAATCTGAGTGGATAGGCTGTATGGAGCTTAAGTCCCCACTGGCCAGACAACTTTCTACTGTTCTCTCTCTTACAATTCAAGTTTCTATCCCGATTTTCTATAAGTGTTTCAAAGATTTCAAAGTTGAAAGACAATGCAAGAGTTGTTGAGCGATAACTAAGTTTCTAGAAGATATTCTGATTAATCAGGCCACAGATCCACGGCAAATTAATCAAATTCGTACTGAAGTTCAGTTTTAGTTATGTAATTTTTGTTGTTTAATTTCCAGTGAAATCTGAAATATTTACATCACAATTTCCTTTGTATATCTTCCAAAACTCTTGCTTAATTTTCTTAGCTTCATCCTCAATTCTTAGTTTTTTTTAACAAATTTGTGGTTTCTACCGTGACAGAAAGTTAGGAGCGTCCAATTTAGCCCTGAAAATGTCAAACATTCAGTGATTCAGATTCAGATTTGAAGTTTTAAACTTAATAACCAAAATTAAGCATAACGTAAGAAAATGTTGAAAGAATGTTCACGTACAGTATATGAGATCGAAAAGTTGGCACGTGCCGAAAGAATGACAAGATTGCCAGGAAATAGCGAGAAACTAGTTTGAGAATGCCAGAACATAATGCTGATGCAAATCCGGATAAAGCGTTTTATAACCCTAAAGCTTTAGTAAGAGTTTCTTGTTTGTTCCGTGAAGATATTTGCTGCGTCAAGGATTTTATGAGAATATCATCAAAGTACTTCCCTTTTTGAACTTTAACATCTAATGTGCAGTGTCTGCCTTTGTTTCCACAATGACGATTGAAGGGAGTATTTGTATATGGTGGGATATTTTTGTATGGAATGCATCACATCCGAAAAATATTTGTTGAATGATGTACAATTGATCAAAATGAGCGGCACCTGATCGAAAAATGAAGTTCACCTGACAGGAATGAAGTGCACCTGATTCAAGCTCTTTCATGGGGGAGGGGTTTTTAATTGGCCATGAAATGTAGCAATCAGGGAAACCTCTGATGCAATTGGGAATATGACACGTAAGGCATCTGACAAGAACTGGCATTGTGCCTATAGAGATTTCACGAAATCTAAATTTATCAGATTTTTCTGTTTATTGTTCCTGTGGTTATCACTCCGAGTATTTTCTTTTCTTTCTTTTTTTTTTTCACTTCTTTTCTTCTTTGTTTCTTATTGTCCGACCAAAAAAGGAAGTGCGTTTGAATAGGACAAATTTGACCTGAAAAGGTGTGCATCTGCACGGGCCAAATCGCTCCCTCGGAATCCGCCACTGCTGATCGAATAAATTATCTCCCAACACCGATACATTTTGCTATTATTACGTTTCTGTTCAAGAGCTTTGAAACAGAATTTCGTGTCAAAAAACTAAAAACTGACCTAAACTTATAAATCCATCGGCTTCCTTTACAATTCTTCTGATCGGATTTGATGTCATAACAACGCCACTGCCAAACACCCCATAGCAAAGCGCTGGCGTAGGGCTCGGCGACGTAATAAATAGCGGTGAATTAATTCGAATTACAAGAAAACACATCAAAAATAATGCTAATCCATGTATAACTTCAAGAATAAAATTCTAAAATGACCTGAATTCACCAATTTGTATTTTCACCCCCTATCTTTGGAAGGTGGTGATGAATATATTTGGGTTTTGCGCAGTTTTGTCTGACAAAACCATTAAACGTAACATATAAGTAACGACGACACGTTTCTTCTCAATTTGTTGAGTTATTGACCCAGCTCCATGAGTCGTTACTCTGGAGAATTTTTTAACTGGAAAACGAATCAAAGCATTGCTGTTTAGATGAGGAAGGACTTAAACTGTATCATTGCATTGTCTGAACAGTGGAATGACTGTTTTCATACGTTAATTCACCCTTAAAACATATAAAACCTTCAGTTTTTTGAAAATGAAAACAGGCGTCTGAGAACGGTGTTCAAAAAAAAAAAACATAATCCAACTGGGAAAAGAGTAAACTGCTTTGACTGCACTGATTTTTTAAATTGATTTGCCGTGACGTCCTTATGACTTCATATTTTTTGAATTTTCCGACCGTGAATATCAGCATTTCAGTTGAATTTCTTCAGTTAGCTCTGATTTTGAAGTAAAAACTTACTATTTTGACACAAATCTCGAGTATATCGTCCTCGACGTTCAGTTCCACCGTTATGAACAGTTGTTGGACCAAAATTCTGATCCAGAACTTGCGGTCGGCTGTTACCTGACATATTCCTGTAAAATTTTGTACAAAGGAGTTATTAGTTTTGCCCTGTGAACAAAATATGAAGTATTATTCCTAAATTTGCCTGAACAGTTTGTCTGCATTAAATACAAGTTTTTTGATTTTTTTTATAAGGAATCTTAATCTGGATTTGAGGCTGAGGTTCCTTATTTTTTTGGAGAGTTTCAGGCTCACAGTTCCTTAAATTGTTCCTTATTTTTAAAAAGGTTTTTTCGATAATAAATGCTAAAAATTCCATTGTTGACATTGTTTTGACTTTATAGCTTGATTTTTGTACGAAAGTTATTTTCTGATTAAGTCTTCTGTTTATTTTTCTTTTTTAATCTTTGGTCATGACAAAGAAAAAAGCTTTCAGTTGACTTTACTGTTTCTTAGTTCCTTGGTATTCCTTGATTCTAGATCTCAGCCTGAGCAGTTCGTTAAGAGTTCCTTAATTTTTCGGCAAATCTCAGCCTCACGTTCCTTATAAAGGTGTTCCTTATAAAAAAAAACCCAAAAAAAAAAAAAAAAAAAACCAAAAAAAACGTGTAATGAAACGATGAATCGATCGCAAATTTATTTCTATAAGATACATTTTCTTTATACAACATGTGACTTGTTTCCTCGGTTGCTTGCCGTTTATTTTGAAGGAATCGTAGTCTTTATTCTTCAAATCAGCGGCCAAATAGTATCCCCGACAAATAATAGTAAAAAAGGCGGTAAAAAGCTCCCGGGGTTGCCTCTCCCTAGTTGTTTTTGCTATGTTACAGGGATTTTCCCCGCATCCTGAACGCTGTGAAGTGGGGTGACAGGATGTCGTCCATTGGTGTTCTTAGGTCTCCTAGGTTATGAAACTAGACATGTGATTGGTTCGATGACGAACATTAAACATCACGAGACAGTCATGGGATACAATATGATTATTAATATCCCTGTGGAACAGAGGGTTCTATGTTTGTTTTACTGCTGTTTGGAAATATGGCCAAGCTAAGGTGTAATTGTCTTAATATTTGTGTGGAAACTGTTGGCACCAAGCTCCGTGAAGTGGATGGCAATTCATTTGTATCTGACGGATCTTGTGATAGTTTCTTTCGCGAAAAGCTCTACGAAGTACAGCTCGCAGTTGGTGGGATACGAAAGGTTTGTAATGTACATGTTGCGTTATATCTTAGAACCTAACATTTAGCTCAATGTTTTTCTTCAACCTGAAGCTTACTCTGTGTGCTAATTAAGGATAATCGTTTTCTTTTGAAAAACAGTATTTGTGATTAGCATTTCGTGGCTTTGACTTTCGGCTATACAGCTTGACAATTCTATAACACCAGTTAATTTTCTTTGTATCTTCTAACTTTGTCAGTTCTGGCGGTTATATCCACTTCCAAAGACCTCGTTTTTCATTTTATGTGAAGTAAAGAAATACTCGGATGTGTTTTGAGCAAATTTATAAAGAGATTATACCGTTAGAGCAGTAAACTCGTCATTTCAACAACCTTGTGACATTTGTGAATCTTCTTGTTTTCGTGAACATCTGGTACCAGTGTCATTGGTCATGTTCAAAACATGTTTTGCACTGTTTTATGCCTACGTTGTACCCTTGGGCGTACTCCATGTGTGTACAACACTTTTCCCCACAATCTTATTTCTGCCATCGCTGCATTTCTGAACTATCTTCATTTCCCCTAGGAGCTAGAAATTTTGATTCGTCAGCGTTCCCTTGAAGACTGGATTGTTTACAGGTGTTTAGGTTGCAACACTGAGCCATTTGCACTGCATTCAGTCAAAGGAGAGGAAAGAGTTTTGGTCAGTCGAAATATACAGGTAAGAATTTTCTGTCAAGATACAATGCTGTATCTGTGCTCCTACATTGAAACGAACGTTCAACTTCCTAATGAGCAATAGTTCCGTATCATCCGTGTTTTGACTAATGAATACCAAAGACTTCCTCAATTTCCTTTGTTAGGAACACTTACAGCAAATAAGGTCACATCTGTCTTGAATCAGAGTTGTCCTTCAAGGTCTGTTTAAGAGTTTGCCATCTTAAGGTTCCCCAGTCTTTGTGTTCACATAATTGAAAATCTCTCAGGTCAATCTTACGGTAGGGTATGGACGTAATTAGGTGGAGGAAGTGCTTGACAGGCGTGTATCGCCCGTTTCCTCCCACTAACTACCTTTAGCAAGATGGAAACTAAGCCAATCAAATTTCAAAACTGAATGAAATTTGGCTGTCTCCAACCAGATTTGAATTATACAATGCATTCCATAAATCAGTACATTTTATTTGTATTGGATAATCCTGTTAGCTATAACAAAGTTCTCCCTAGAGGTCAAGTAAAGGTCACCCTTTCTAGGCCCCAGTGGAACTGGAGCAGGAAGATGGATTAACTGGAGAACACCTGTGGTGTTAGGTAGGGCCAAACTGACAATTCTCTGAGTTGCATTATTGTGTCAGAGCATATATGGAACAAAAGTGAGTGTAATTGCTTATTGGACTGATGATAACCTGGAAATAGAATTGAAAGATCACTGTATGGGTTCTTGTTATTCTATCATGTTATTGAAAATCATGTGCCTAGTAATTTTTGGTTGGCCAATATATATCTCAAAAGCATTACCGATGATTTCCTTTCTTTCGTTCTTGCTTGAACTGGAGTTATTTCCCAGGATGATTATGGAATTTTGTGGGGCATCATGACTCTTGGAAATTAAGGTGCTTGTTGTGAAAGATGTTTGTCACATAATTAGAACATTGGCAGATCTAGGGTAAGGGCCCAAGAGAGGACTGTCTGCTCCTTTAAATCTGTTAAAAATGTCACAGCTCTTTGAAAATACTGAATGTCTCAAATGTCTTAGCATATCAATTTCAATATCAAAACACTTTCCAGAATGTTGATCTTCCAGCTCTGCATCCTTTCAAAGAAAAGAACAATGAACAATTGCAGGAAAAGCATGCAAATTACAATACATGTTGACTGTTATGAGGTTGAAACTGATTTGACCAAGTATGGTGGCAATAGATGAACCATGCAGGAAACGTAATCTTGTTAAGAACATTAATGCCCAGCATAAAGTTTTAAAAAGACCCATAATAATGAAGACTTTAATAAAAACAGAAATTGATTTTACTAACATTTTGTCACTTGTCTTGCAACATCTTTAGAGTGAGGAATTTCTGTTTTTATTGAAGTCTCTGCCATTATGGGTCTTTTTGAAATTTTATGCTAGGCATTAATATTCTTAACATAATTTGACCAAGCTGTTAGCAGAAACCTATAGCATGGATTATTGAAAATGCGAATCCACATCAATTCAAACTTATATCAGGCAAATTTTAAACAGAATTCATCAAGTCAAAATTTAATCTTACTGTAAATACTGCAGGTCTGTCGCAACTGAAAGTGTTTAATTAATGGACAACTTGTTCAGGATACATTTAAATATATCTTAATAATTTTTCTCTTTTATTTTATTTCTAATGTTAGCTTTTGAATCATGTGTGCTGCACATGATTTTGATTAAAGTGAGAAAAATTGCACATTTTTCAAAATAATGTGCAAAAAATTCTTGACAGACAGATGATCAAACATCCTTATTGTTAGAAAAGGGATGTTCATCACTCAATTTGATTTCCACAAACATAGTGCAGCTACATATGTTTAGCATTGAATCAAGTTTATGCTTTTGTGTCTTTCTTTCCGAATAAATCTTTAACATGCACTGAGATCTCTTTCTGTTCAGTTCCATTCCAAATTAATAGAATCACTTAGGTTTATTAATTGTTATTAGCCCTTTAATAAAGATAAATTTTGCAATTGTTTACCATGATAATTAAAATTACCCTCCCAAAGCTTTCTGGAAATTTTGTTGTACATGACAATGGCAAGAACCAGAGTTGAGATTTGAGGTGCATTCAAATCCAGATTTGAATTTGGATTCGAATTGAGATAAGGGTTAGGGGCTAGGGTAAGGATTAGGGTAAGGGTAAGGGTAAGGGTAAGCTTTAGACACTGGTAGGAAGTGATCATATACATTTTTAGATAACAAATGATTCGAACCCTTAACTCAGGTGACCAATTAACTCATTGCACATAATGTTTAAATAAAATCACTTCCATTTGAAGCAGGTTGCAAACATATTGCAACTTTATTGGCCGCTCATGTCAGGTAAAATTTCACAACAACTTGACTATAACAGTATAGTAATGGAACATTTCATAATCTTATTCATACATTATTGAATCAGCACAAGAAACTCCAATTAAACTTGTAAATCTTTTTATCATATATTAGAAAGGAAAGATACACATTTTTGTTTACGTCAATATCCAACAAATTTTACAATCAACGAAGACAACAATGTTGAAGTCAAGGTGAAAAGTTCTAACATTTCAATTCTTAATGACCACCATTTAAATGCCTAAGGTTGCAAGATTTTAAGTTTTTGGTGTGCAACAGATTGTACGCCTTTTTGGTTCTAGGTGTGTGCGTACAATTGTGTGCTTTGTATGACAAAGCCTGAGACTGTGACAGACTGACCGATGATGTTGATCAAGTCGGTGGTGAAGATGATGACATTGACAGGGAAGGCAAATCTTTTGCTGATGTGGAGATGTTGTGCAATACTGGTGATGGTGTTGGTGATGATGATGATGGTGATGGTGATGATGGTGATGGTGATGATGGTGATGGTGATGGTAATTGTGATGGTGATGGCAATTGTGTTGATGATGGTGATGATGGTGATGGTGATGGTGATGGTGATGATGGTGATGGTGATGGTGATGATGATGATGATGGTGGTGATGATGGTGATGGTGATGATGGTAATGATGATGATGATGATGATGATGAAGAACAAGAAGAGGTTGACAGTGATGCTTGAGAAATTGGTGATAAAAGATAATTCTGATTTTCCTGTGAACAAGGATTTCCTTTCGTTTTGATGATCTTATTATTAGAGGAAAAAAGAAGACTTGTTCATTTTGCTTACAGGTTTAATCCAGCACTTCACGTATGCAAACTTGAATTGAAAAAAAAGATTGAAGCACTACATCTAAGTTTAACAAATCTGAGCTAAACTCAGGTCTCTAATCAAGCAAAGAACTTTCACTTTTTAATTAGTTTCCACTACTTTCCACCGTTGTATGATTTCCGCTTTGTTAATTGTTTCTATAAATATTAATATCAGTCACACTTTCTTTGTAATCATTGTCATACTTCCTAGTTAATTTATAGGCTCGCTCTATGTTTTCACTTGGTCCGAAGTTGACTTTGCTATAAAGTCGAAAATTTATCACTTCAACATTTAGTCTTGTTTATAACCTATATCTTGGATTTTTCATGATGTCGCTTTTACCCTGATTTTGCGTCGTTTTATACTTTTTAAAATTTTCGGCTGGTTCTGGATTCTTAAAACGCATGGATTCGAACAGATTTCTCAGATTTGTTCCATCCGAGAATTCACAAAACAAAATAGAAATATCGGTTCACGCGATAAAATTTGCCAGTGGAAGACTGGCCATATGAACAACAATGACTCTTATCATTTACAAATTGTACAACGTGACACGACTAAGATATAAAGCTCATTCCAGCAGTTCTGCATGCGGCTATCTGCAGCTAAGCATTCAGTGTACTTGCACGGGAAAATCAGGCCCGATTTACTATTTGGTTGAAAATAAGTCTACCGCTTTTTAATTTTTTATTTTTTCCTTAGAAAACAGATCGCGCTCGCCACTCACAGAAATCTCACCTGGCGAACGCTATCTATTGCACTTGCCACTTTTTTCTCATAGATATTACTGCCCAGTGCAGTTTCTTGTAATAGTTGAAGAATGCAAGTTTGATCCTAAGAAGTAGTGGATGTAATATTTCAAGTACGAGTTGGTGTTCTTCCTCCGATTTCTAGATACCGAGAAACGAGTTGAAAAACGAGGCGAAGCCGAGCTTTATTAACGAGTTTTGAGGTATCTCGAAATCGGAGGAAGAACACCAAACGAGTGTTTGAAATTACTTCTCAAATGAACCAGTATTTTAGGCGGAAATCCAGCCGAAAGTTGGAAAATTCAGCTGTAATCTTCCTCCGATTTCTAAATACTGATTAATTATGTATTTCTTTTGTTTTTTCTTCGTGAATTATTAATGAGTTTGAGAAAAATATTTTATAGAGAATGAAATACGGTGCAAAGAGAAATATTTTGGAGTAAAGGACGTTGCGAAGAAAAGCAACTCACATGTTGGTGTGACAGCAATCATGTTTAAACGAGCTTCCTAATTACAATTCGTATTAATTCAACTAACTCGTAAAAGAAAAGAGGCCCTTAATTTGTTAGTTCGTTGAAACTTTTCTTCAAGTGTGGGTTCAATAAGCAATTAAAAGAATAAGAAAAAAAAGGCCTTTATGAATTGTGGGAAGCGATAACTTTGTGTTAGATGCATTAAAGGAATGTTTAGCAACAGCTTAAATCAGAAAAGCTTTCCATAATACTTTACCGACATAATGTACCTGAGGCAGATTTGTTTCCGACATTTCAATTAGAATCAAAAATAAATTTTGGCCATCTTCCAGTCTATTGTTTTTTACATGCTTTTCCTGGTATTGTTTATTGTTCTTTTGCTTCAAAAACTGTAAAGTTATCGTTGTATCACCATTAAGATCAAAAATGCTGCTGTTTGCCAACCGTGGTGCATGCGAAAATTTAGAAAAGTTTCTTCTTATTTCGAGACTGGGTTCTGAAACAGCTGACCAGAAGACTTGTTTAGAATAATCAAGAGGATTAGTAATGTTTCAGGTTTGGATAAACTGATGGAAGTTGTAATTTCTGGGGTAGTAACTAATTTATTTACATGTCGCTGAAACTGCATGTATGTACTTTTAGATACAGTATGGGTCGGGACGCCTGGGAATTTCATGTATTCTATTTACGCTATTCAGCCATTCATAATACGCCAATATGGAATTTCGGGTGGGCATGATTTTGGTTACCTTAGTTCATACCTTTTTGACATGCGTTTTTGGATACCTCATTATTATATTTGAATTGTTGTTTTTTTTATTAATGTATATATCGAGATATATCTTCCAGATTAAGTTATTAAATGAACAGTATATAAATAGATGCACCCAGGAAATGATTTCAGGATTTAATCACCTGTACAACTAATTTATATCTTCTGCGATAATCGGACAAAATTCATGCCTAGTATGTCACTTTACATCATCTATTTAGCAAAATAACATCACAGTTTCTTTGAGCAACTTTTCGATTTCATCCAAATCATATTCAAACTGCAATGCGTTACTGTCATACGTTACAAATGACAATTGCAAATAACGACAGATTTTGAGTTTAAGTGCTTATGTTTTGTTGGAGTCATCGTCTCATAGTATCAGTTGGTTAACTGAACTTGTCTAGTCGCTTTTAGCCCATTGTTAAAAGAAAGGGAGCGTGGTTTGGTGTGAACAACTTTTTTTTTTTAAATATCCTTACATGCATTTACAAAGAAGCCCTTCACGTCAAATGACGCTGCCCTTCTCACAACAATGGACCATAATTTTCAGGAAAAAGAAATATTGAAGAATGAACATAAAATATCTTAATTGTGAAATGTACCAAAACTCCAACGCAGTTGTTACTGTAGTAATAATTTCACAGATTCGTATATATGGTTTAGTCCGTAAGATACTCTCTCTTTACTAAAGTTAAAATGAATTTAAAGATAGAGATACCAGTGAGGGAGGACCGTATCTGTCAGCATTTAAAGATGGAAGTTGGTGCGAACCATCTTATTTCAGTTGTTTAGAGCGTGGATAACGTAGGCTGTTCATTTACTGAGACAGATTTTCTGGATAAATTATCTAACCTAGGCGTAATCGGTCCACGTAACTTGGCCAAAGGGTGTAATATAACGCGGTAATTCACTGCTTTAGCGTTAGTTTTTACGTGAATTAAAGTTGACTGATATACAGTTTACTGTACATTATGTTGGTATAAAGTGACTGATATTCTGTATTCTAGAGTGATCCACAGAGTATTACTGCCTTGCTCGAGTCTAAAAACCGTTCACCAGCGTTCAGAATTATCTTGAACCCTCCCAGTGAGGACGAACTTAATGTTGGTAAGTAAACCATTTGCTGGTTTTGTGCGCAGTGAACTTCTAATGGCCAACCAATTTTTCTTCCTTTGTCCTTTACTTTTAGTAAATGGCTTGAGTAACGATAGCATATCGACGGCTGGTGTTTGTGTACAAGAACATGTGAAAAGATATCTAAAATCAGAAGAGGAAGCCATGGAAGAGAGGATAAGACGTTATACAGAGGAGCAAAAGAATCAGTTTGCTATGGTACAGTCGCGTGCTTACAATGACAAGAGAGCAATGTTGAGGTAAGATAATTTCCACAAATAATAACAATAACAATAATAACAATAATAATAATAATAATCAACTTTGTTTTACTGCTTAGGGTAATTTATACATTTTTACTTTTAAAAAAGTATTCTCCCAAATGGCCCTTGATTGCTTATGAGAGTAATTGGATATATGTAAGTTAATAATATAATAGATACAGAACACAAAAACATACTTTACAGATACCATAGATCAGAGGGACATAGAATTATAACAAATACAAACTAGAGAGTATTTACAACGAACACATGAGAATTGTTCAAATTTCGTCAAAGGTTACGAGTTTGGTTGCCGTTAGAAGACCGCACGAAAAGTTTTGCAGCGTTGGAGACAGACACTGAATAATAATGTGATTGGCAGATTGAATACAGTAAATTCAAGAAGAGGAATATGGACACGCTTTATTAGCAAGAACCAGATGTCCTCATGTTCAGGACCTCCGGTGTCTGTGTCTAAAACTTTTCGTATGGCCGCGCTGAGAAAAATGATGGGATTTGGGGACGAACATAGATGTCAACTTGTGATCTACAGATACTTTACTAAGGACGTTTTGCATCTCATACCTGGGTTGGTCAGTTCTTATATCTGGATTTGATGTTACACGAAAGACCAGGCTCCATGATGGCTCGATTGACGAACTAGGTATTGCGTGCTCATTTCACAGCCATGGGAAACTTAGGAAATTTTTTAGTTTAAGTTTTGGGTTTTCGCTTATATATAGGCCATTTTTGCTGTCTTGTAATTTTCGCTTCCTTGAGGTGGTTACGTCATCAGCGTCCAATAATTTTTTTGGGGGCAGCTCTGTCGAATAATTTAAAATATTCGGCGAAAATGATGTCACGGCCTCCGGACATTGAGAATTAACTGGTAAATGTCGACCAATAAGAAACAAGAACGAAGTTTGAATGTATAATAATCATGTATATATTTCCAGTTTTTACGAAATTAATAGTGAAGTATGGATTCTGCCAGCAATTGAACATTATTCATACAATGGACTGATTATTTCATTTATAATGTTAGGAAAACACTGACTTCATGGCAAAGAATTCAGAACACGGTTTAGATGAATGTAAATCTCATATTTCGATTTTTTTTATTTACTCTAGGGTCCCGAATAGAAGTCCCCCCTGCTAATAATTTTCAAGAAATTTTCCAATCTCCCCTTTCTTATTACCCCCCTATTATTAAATTTCAAGGTCTGAGAGTTCAGTTATATTTTTTCTTGATGCAGAATTTTCATTTTTCTGCACTTTAGATTTTATTATTTACCAAAATAGAGAGCTACTTTAAGTAGATTAACAAAATTCACACATATAACTTAAAAGACAAAATGCGATTTAACAATTTTTCTTATTTGTTCTTGTTTTCTTTTGTTATTTTGTTGTTCCCTATACCTAGTCATTTGTTTATGAAAGCATTATAATCAAAATCAGTGTTCTATTTTTGATGGCCTAAAAATTCTAGCCCCCACTACTATAAATTCCCCCCTCATATTACGTTTTAGGGATTTATCCAATCCCCCTTCTATTCGGAGCCCTAGAGTATTTATTTTTAACCTTGCAGTATTCTTAGAGAAGCTGCGGAAAGTAAAGTGAAAGAGTGTCTATCAGATGCAATGGCGGATGTGTTAGAAACTGATTCAGAAGGAAGTCATGAAGAACGCTCTATTCATTCAACAGGTAAACTACAGCGACGGCATTTTGACTTTCTTAAGACGAAGAGAGAAATTACTTAATTGCTATGATTAGCGTGAAGGGCATTTAGGGGCTGATTACATGGGAAAATTTCAGCCCGGCAGATCGGGTTGAAAAAAGACCCGATTACATAAAATATTTCAGCCCGGGCTGAAACCGAAATCGGAAGTGAACTCAGCAAAGAATTTCTCCGTAGCCCTTGTTGATTTGCCTATTAACATCTGCTTACGTGCGTCAATCGTCTTTTCAGCTCTGGCTGAAGTTTTCACTCGATTACATGGGATTTTTTAGCCCGGGTAGCTCAAACCGGGCTGAAATATTCTTCATGCAATCGCGAGCTCCGTTTTTAAATAATTTATCGGAGGGCCGGGCTGAAAATTCTCTATGTAGTCAGCCTCTAATTGTCTTTACCGGCGGCGAATTGCTTATGAGACGTAACGCCCACTGCATTGCGGTAATCGGTCTAATTAGAGTGATCTAGTTCCTTTTGAGCAAATCCAGGCCTTGATTTTAATGTCAAGTTGGTCACATGTGAGAAGAGTGTTGTCCAGTTTGTCTCTACCAAACATTGCAGGTTTTCTCCGGATACTCTGGTTTCCTCCTGTAGTAACACTGTACCCATGAGGGATGACTCTTACTGGACCTCTAGGGAGAACAGCTTAAGTAGCTGATTGGGTTATCCAGTATAAACATAGGTACTTTACGTTACTTCACTTCACTTCACTTTAGTTTACTTTACTTTACTTTACTTTACTCTTACTTTTACTTTACTCTTACTTTTACTTTACTCTTACTTTTACTTTACTTTAATTCTCATTCAGTCACCTGATTCTTCACGACGTATTCCAACATTCATGAGCGAACACTTAAGCCCAGTTTCCATTTGATCGTTACAATTTTTTTGAGTTGTTGGAGTCTTTTACAAGGACTCAAGAAACTCTAGAGACAATGTGGTTTCTAGATTTTTCAGGTCGTTGGGGTCTTTCCAGGCTTATTACAATTTTCGTGCGATCTCTGGATTTATTTACTCAACATGTTAGCCATCAACAAGTGCCTGCTGCTGCAAAGAAAGCTATTTTGTTCATTCCTTTGGTGTAAGAGCCGCTCACAGAAAACGAAAAGAAAACATCGATATTGGACAAGAAGAATATCTCGATCCAGAAAGTCACATGGTCTTTACCATACTCTTGTTCGGGAGCTCCTTTACGATAGAGTACTTTTTCGAGTGAGGTAGCCCAACGTTTCAGAGCACAAAAGCCACGAAGCCCACTGATTTCTATATCAGGTTCAAGAACTTTTATGTTTATCAGTAAAGAATAGTTATTTATTTTTTTTATTTAATTACTGTCTTTACGTAAATATTGTTTCCATATTCTCCATTAGCTCGAATAGCACAGTGGGATAGAATTCAGTCTTTTGGATCGTTGCGGCCTTTCATCGTGGTTTCCGCTTGAGACGAGCACTCGGTGGTGGGTCGTTCGGGTCGCTAAAATAGAACTGATTCTACCTCAACGACCCAGGCCGTTGCAGTCGTTTGGATCGTCGGAACAACAATGCTTAGTGTTTCCACTTGGTCTTTTGAGCTCTTAAGTTTTTCCCAAACACCCTAACGACCACAAAGACCTTGTAGAAACTAGGCTTAAGAGAACAATTGTTAACCGAAGTGGAGGTGAACAGTGGATGGTTCTGTTTGGACAGAAAAGAGTTATTGCTTAAAGCTCTTAACCACAAGATCGTGCAAAAACATACTGAAATGCAGTAACTGTCATAGAAAAAAGTCGTTTCGTTTTGCTGGGTGTTTTTTATTTCTCCTTCATATCTATATTATAAATGCTTAACTGCATGGCTTATCGAAAAGCGAAAGATTAACAGCCGGTTCCCCTAACTACGTCAGCTGAATACAACTATCAGAATAAGTTGCCGTTTTTTCGTTTTTATGCAAACATTGAATTCCCAAAGCGAATTGACAGACAATTGCTCAGATTAACTTTAGAAACAAGATCTCGAAAGACATTCTGATAGTTGTATTTAGCAGATGTATAAAGGGGACCGGCCGTTTCATCCGCATTTTCGTACGTATTACAAAATTGTTTCCGTCGCTGCGAGACTTTGGATAATTTTGTAAACTATGTGGGCTAAGTCGCTATTGCAGTGGTAAAAGCATTGTGCATTAACCCTTTACCAAGCAAGTTTCTAGGAGATATGAAAATAGAATACTGTGTAGACAGTGTTAAATTAGATAAAAAGTTAAATTTCTTTCTCTGACAAAAGGCCTTTGCTTGAAATGTTGGAATTCTTTGAGATCAAACACGGCAGTTACCAAGCTTTAAACTTTTTAACTTAGGTTTCTGGGACTTCTGTCTCTTAACGATTAAAATCCACTGGCGTTAGCCAGTGTAAAATTAATAATTAGCCAAATACATCAGTGCTAGGTAAGGGTCTAATGGTATTAAGCAACTTCATTTCAGTACTATCAGTCACTTGCGATTTTGCTTCAATATTTTCTATCAGGAATCCTCACGGTCATTGTAGGACACTTCTGAGGATCCCTTGTGAAGAAGTGGGAGAAAGGGAGTCATTCATCGCAATTGTCCGATGGTTTATACTGAGATGTACTAAATTATTTTATTAGGATATCATCTTCAAGACGTTACCAACATTGAAATACTTCAAGCTTCCAGCAATACTAAATCACCGGGCAAGAACGACAACAATCCCAACCTCGAGTGCGACAACTTTGATCCGATATTCAAAGCGGATGAAGAATTTGAACCTTTTGTTGAATCTGATGAAGAAGAATCGAGCGGTAAGAATATCTAAGAATATATAAGAATATGAGTGCTGGTAGCCACAGAGGTAGTGCACGTGTCTCTCACCACTGTAATCACTTTATCACCGCATGGAGAACCGGTGTGTAACAGCTTTCTTGGCCGATTTAGGTACGGACCGTATGCACTAGCAAAACCAAACCGCATTCTACTACGCATGGTCTGTCCGTGAAGTTTGCTGTCAGTTTTGACTGCACAAACCTCGACTCATTACTCACGGCCTCGGTTTCTGTTGACAAAAATCGGCGGCATATTCGTATAAAGCACTTTCTTTCTCGTTTTCCGTCAATAATGTATTTGTGGGTTACTGGTGGCACAGTGGTAGTGCACGTGTCTCTCACCACTGTGACTAGGGTTCGATTCCGGCTCCGTGCAGTTATCTGATTAAAGTTACCTTGGTCACATGTGAGAAGAGTGTTGTCCAGTTTGACTCTACGAAACACCGCAGGTTTTCTCCAGGTACTCCGGTTTCCTCCTGTAGTAACACTGGACCCATGAGGGGTGGCCGTTACTGGACCTCTAGGGAGAACACCTTAGGTAGCCGATAGAATTATCCGGTATAAATAAAGACACTTTACTTTATCTGGACAGGAAAGAAAGTAAAAAGACTGTGAAGAATAGAGTGACTATAATACTTGATCGTTTTATATCGGAATACAAAAAGTTGATCTGAGCGGTATTTGAAGCCACATCTTCGGGTTTCCGGAGTGCTGCTCTACCAGCTGAGCTATCGAGGAAGCTGGGAACAGTATACCCTATTGAGTACTATTAACAGTATGAGCGGCAGTATTGTATCAGATATACAAGGACGAGCCGAAGAAAATCGGTGGTTGTATTACTCGATAGAACACGTGCTGTCGTATCACATTTACAGCTGATCAGACTTTAACTTCTTTTGTTTTTCGGAAACTTCTGTTATTATCCATTTACGAGCATAAGAGATTCTCGACAACTGAACACTTATCCTTGAGGATGTGTAGTATTTCGACTCTATTTCAGAACCATCCTCGGGGTAATTGTGAAATAGAATCGCATCCACATCCTCATGGGTAAAGGTAAAGTTGTCGTGAGAATCTGTTGTACTCGTAAATGGATTAAACGAGCATACTGTACTCTCTTCCTGGCATTTTACCCCTGGTTTCGTTATAGAAACTTGGTTTAGCTAGAGCTAAACTTTTCCGCTTTCGTACAGTGCTATTTGCTGTAGCTGTGTTGAATTTTCCTACATTTTATGTCCATTAGTTAACTTGTACCACCAAAGAACACGTTTGCTAATGGCCTTTTGTCATTCTAGACAACAGTTTCAATCAAACGGATGAATACGAGAAAGCGCGTAATTCAACCAGAACAAAATATTCATCGTCTGTGCCGGTAAACGTTCCGTTGTTGCGCACTGTGAGACGTGGAAAACATGAAAAGTTTTTGGACGAAGAAGACAATGTAAGTTTAACGAGTTCGTAGAGCATTATAACTTAATCCATAACCGCCACGAGTCAAGTACTGCTCTGGAATTGTCGTTATTCCCCGAAATTCTCTGCTGCGACCGAAATTGTTCGTCGAGGTTAGTTTTGCAGAAGCACTAGCTTTTGTCTACGCACAACTGAAAACTTCAAGCTCAAAATCACTTTTCACTGTGATTATACTTCCCGCACAACGAAAAAACGTGTCCGTATTAAACTGGGCTTCGCTGAGCGTATTTGAATGTTCAGCTGCATTTTCAGTATGATTTACAAAAGATAAAAACAGTGTCTTGAAATCTTTTGAATAAGCAAACCTTTATGTCATTTCACTGCCGAAAGAACTTTCGGTCGCAACGTCAATACTTGGTTCTTCCGTTATTTTTGGAATCGTATTACCATTAAACTTTTTCTACTATTGATAACTGATCTTTGTCGTGTCGTGTTATGTTGTGTTGCGTTGGTACCCTTGTGCAGGAGTTTTACTTTTGTGCTGATAGAATTGTGGTTGTGTAGTCTTGATATACACTAATGCGCATGTTCTCAAGCTGTTTACCCAGAAAAGGTTTCAAATCCCCACCGCAAAAAGAACGCATAACCCTGAATAATCGCATAAAATCTTTATGCAAGCCGTTTTGTTTAGTGGAACTTTCGAGTTTGCTCCTTCGTTTGTAAAGTTAATTTTATTCTATCCTTTCCTGTCCAAGACGTCTCCCAATGCTGAGTCGGGCTTAAGCCAGAGTATGGTAAAAAAGTTGAGTACGGACCTGAAAGGGTTATAGTGCTATTATTGTGCTTAAATATAACTGTTTGTCTTAATATCAGTCGATGGGATGGATATGTACCTCAATTATCCTCCACTTCGGTGAATGGCAGTTAACTATTCAAAGAATAGAAGGCACAGTTCACTCTGTACAGCTTACCATATTTACTCGAATAAGAGCTGCTCATGAGACCTAGATTATCAAAATAAGCACCGCACTTAAGAAAAATGCGGCGCTAATTCGCAATGATGTTGAAGAAACTAGTCCCCTGATGCAACTGCTTGACCTCGGTCAGATTTTAACCCGATCGTGGAGAAGATAGCGACATTAATAGTGATGTGTTTGTGGTAGGTTGGTAATTATGTTCTTAATACGCACGATCTCAAGCCGTCAGGGACTCAGAAAGTTTTTTTGAGAAAACAACTTGAGAGCGTGCGTATTAAGGACATTAATAGTGACGATACTTCATTGTGCTTTTTGTTTTTCTTGTTCTGGTTGTTTTCGTTATTAGAAATAAAAAGTACTTACGTTTTATCCAGAATCGTTTCTTTCAATTAGTTTTAATAAACGTCGTCTTCGAATAAGCGCCGTATCAAAAAGTCTTAAAATTTAATAAATTGCCGCGGCACTTATTCGAGTAAATACCTTATCCGGTTGGTATAAGCTATCTGTGATTTGATCACCATACCTCAGGCCTTTATTAGATTTAGTTACTCATATCGATCTCGTAAGGACTTTATATCATTTTTTGTTCTTGGTCTAGTTTGCGGTACCTGCCCCGGAAAAAATGGCGGAATCAATTCAAGCGTTAGCCAGAAGTATATGCGACTCCAGCGATATATTTGGTGAACTACCTCGACCAAGGATTAACACGTTTACTGCGACGTCGACGTAGAACAGAGAGTGAATTAATCCTCCAGTATCTATGAAGGAAGTATTGAATTCTCAGTCCAGTGCTCGTACGAAGTAATACTGTGTACTCTAAACCAATCTACCGTGTGGTAACTTGGGCGTTTGAAAATTCTATAGACCTAATGTGGGAGGAGTCTGAAATAACAATGTGTGAAATGTTAGGAAGAACCCAACTGTAGGTTGAAGTCTGGCTCCTTGTCAAACTTGCACAAGACCCTCACAGTTCAATTGATGCAATTTCACAGTAAGCTTGTAGTCGATAGGAGGGCTTTACTGGGCTGGATTTCCTGATGTCGGGGAAGATCGGCGATTGTTGCAGGCAAGCAATGGGTAACCAGGTGTCCTCCTTAAAATGACTGAATAGCTGACCTGCATCATTTGTTCTGTCGGTCAGCGTGAACCTGTACATACAAATGAAAAGTACTTGGGGCTAGAATTAAAAAGCAAATAGATGAAGGGGCATTTGGACTAAAATATCTTTTTAAAGTAGCTGCTGGTGTTAGTGATGGGAACTTCAGTAATGTACGGGATTGTGTTCGAGTGAAAGATCACGTTAAATGTTGCCATGTAATTCTTACTGAGAGATCAAGAGCAGTTGATATGGACTCGGGTAAAAGGGTCACCCCCCCCCCCTCCCCCTCACGCTACCCTGGCCGAAATACATTCACGACAACATCATTTAAATTCTTCTGCAAGTGTTTATATGCAGAGGTCTTTGCTTGTCTCGGTTGGTAAAGGTTACCCTTGTAATAGAATCACCCTCTTTACAAGACAAGGTAACCTTCTGGTCGAGATAGGTTTCAACCATATGAACGACTTGACGTGGCCACCCGAGTTATGTATGAAGTCAAGCATACGAAATTAGTTTAGTTTCACGAATGGATTTTGCTTTATGGCAGCCTGTCCAGCAAGAATATCCCTTTTGAGTTTGCCTCTGCGTTGTTATGGCGACTATTATTTTAGTCATTGTCGAAATAACGACCATAACATTCGAGAAGATAGATAACAACATTGTCACGGATTTGAGCATGGAATTTTCCATCTTTGTACTTCAGGGTAAATCCCAACATCATGATTATTTCCATATAAACAGTCGATAAAGTTGTCGCGGGGGTAAGGTTACCCTATCATCCGAGTCCATACAAACAACCTCTAACTTGAACTCAGGCTGAAAGTCCGAAATGAATTTTTTGTGCCAGTGCTATTTGGAGAACCGGTTGGGAGTTCTCCCTTTATGTAATTTACTTTGACCGTTGGTCTCGTCAAGCAATGCTCGAAAATTCGAATTTCAACCACTTTCAAGAAGAGTTGTTCTCTGCTGACATGGGTTTTTCATGGGTATTTTAAAAGCGAGGTAAAATGAAGTGAGACCTGTCCTGACATTTGACACAGAACTAACCGCTGTTCACAATCGTACGGAGACGTAAAACAGCTGTGGTAAAACGTTAGAATGAATGAGTACAATAGACACGTTGCCTCGTTAGATTTGTTAGATCCTTGAAGACCGTTGTGGAATGTGGTATGAATATCGCTCGTTGTCCTTGTAAGCTCACGGGTGAGGCAAGAAAAGTCGATGGCGTTGACCAAACGATGAGAGACGTTAAGGAGCTGTATCTTACATTCAGCGCGAGAGTTTTGGCTTGGGGTTGGCGTTAAGCCAAGTTACGTATACAATAGTTCATTACTTCTAAGAATTTAAATTTAAGGGATCATTTGCTTGTATATGTAAGTGACCAGGGCTCGCCAATACCTGGAGATGGGTGACCAAGGGGCATTCATTCCTTTGTTTATTCAGTGGTGAGAGTGACACCGCTAGTGGTCTTACTCCTTTCTCCTCGCTTTTAAAAACTGACGAGGCTTCTGCGTGCAAGTAGGGTTTTTCGACTGTTTCCCTAACATTAAGCCCTGGTCAAACGCTTTCAGCATTTTGTTCAACACCTTTGAACATTATCGAACGATATTCAAAGATGTTGAAGTCAGGGGTTTGCCCAACACATACATAATGTTCCATCGTTGGCAGGACTAGTGGTTGTGTAGAACGTTTGTTGAACGAAAGTTTTAATATGTCCAAGTTTGTTTCCACCATCATGAAACATCGTGAAACGTTTCAACATGGGTGGCCAAACGCATTCAACATTTATGCAGCAATGGTGAACGACTTTAAATGAAGTGCTGTAAGCGTTTGGTCCAAAGCCTTAGGTTTGTGTTTTATTTGAATTTGGCCATCAGTGTCTCATTGCCGAGTAGGAATGAGATTTCTTTTTTGCATGGTGAGACATGACTACCTAGTAAGTGCGTTCAACACTTATCCAAAGAAATGAAATTTCAAGTATTTTAAATATACAGAGATATTTATTATACTGTGATAAACATATTTTATGTTACATAACGGGTAACTCTAAAGCAAGAACGTAAATTTGGCGGTTTTGATTTAAAAAATTTTGTTGCCGGGTTGAGGCAGACTTGAAAAACTGTCTAAAAGAGAACGGAAAATAAAAGTAAAAATTATTTAAAAGTAAGAACTCAACTGTCTTCAAAATCAACTTTTTAAACGTTGCGGCGGTGGACCAATAATATTTCGTAATGAGAACCTGATACTTGTGGAAGCCGATATTTCGAACAGATTTGCACAAGGCATCTCAAATACTTAGGTGTGTCATCTTGTACCACTGGATTTATTGAAATGTACTTTATTCTACTTTAGTATTGCGTAATTTCTCTGGTTTGGAGCCCTGGGTGTTGCCTGGGCGTTTGTTGCGGGGACCCAGGCCCCTTTGATGCGATGCCGGACTATTTTCATAATGGCTGCCGGCCCATTAAAGTATCCCTTCAAGGGTATCTAAAGTAACCTCGCTCACTTGCTTCGCATGCAAAGATCGTTTTGAACTAGAAACATAATGACAAGGCTGATAATATGAATTTATACGCTCTCAAAACAGTAATTTAAAAGGTAGCTATTATGGAGTGTACGACTATATATACGGTTTAAGTACAAAGAGGATCATTTCTCTCCACTTCGTGAGAAGCGTTCAGCAAGTTCTCTTTAAATCAAACTTCAGTCCAAATGTCTACTCTCTTAAGATTCCAGTTTCTCTAGAAAACCTGTTTGTACGATGTGTTTATTAGAATGTAATGTATTCCTCTAAGGACTGGAATATTTACTGAAAGTTAAGAATATATTTATTACTTATTGAATTATTAAAACATGTTCAACATCCTTACCGTTTCGTCTCGTAACTAGCCACAGTTCACTCAGTGATTCTACCGTAATATCTTTCCATAGTCCAGCCACCCACACAGTTTCGACAGGGTGAGTTTTACCCTCTTGCGTGTTTTATACTATGCAGAAAACTCTTACGCGGCTTGTCTCTACGACATGGAAATACGTACCACTTTCCAATAATGAGAAAATCTGTTTTTACATTGCAGGTAATTTAAATAACGAATTGACATCGTGTCGCGTTGCCTTCCAATTCCAGAGAACTTCGGGTCAAATTCTCAAATGTTGCAATTTATGTACGAACTATGTGATCTCAACGAGAGAACTCTGACTGTCATTTCTTAGCCCAAGATTTTTGGTAAAAGGGAGCAAGGGTCCTCGCCTGTTGCAGGAAGTGTCTGTGAGTCGAGAGGATGAAACCAGCGGATGATAACATCGCGCAAGGAATTTACGGGTTCACACTTATTTCGTAGCCAGGTCCGCAGAGAGGTAACAGGAAGTCCGGGGCAAAGTGGTCATCCAAAGGCCTCCCCCCAACCTTCAGGTTATGGCCTATGTGCCAAAAAGAGTTTCATTCGAGATCAAAAGATGTAAATGGCCAAGTAAAGGAATTTTTAGAATATTTGACCTGTTGTTTAAAGAATGACACGGAGCACCAAGCTAACACAAGGATATCGTTAGACCTTTTAATTATATAATTTCAAATTAAAAGATCAATTTACGAGAAAAAGTAGACAAGTGAAATCACCTTTTCCTATTTATTATTTCAAAAATGTCAATGAAATAAGTCCCGTAACCGTTCTTGTTACTACTGCAATTAGGTTTCGGATCAGCGGAATTAAAACAAAACGTTGGCCGGAATTCTCCGCACAAATTAAAACGGTAATACAGCAGTGGATATTAAGTGATCAAACGAATAAATGAACTTCAGAATGTTTGGTATATTATAGAGCTTATACCAGGCCCCTGATATAAGGCCCCTGATAGGGGCAAATAAGGCCCCTGGAATAGATAAAGTTTCACTCCTGTAAAAGACGCCCTTCCTATTATCCTTCCCGCGCTGACTGAGATTGTGAACTGCTCCTTATTAACTTCAGTATTTCCAGCAACTTGGAAACATTCAGAAGTAATTCCAATTCTTAAAGAAGGGGATCATGAAACGCCGAATGACAATCGCCCTGTATCCTTACTGCCTGTGGCCTCGAAGGTATGTGAACGTGTTGCACTGAACCAATTAATGGAATACATGTCTCGGGAAAAGAGTCTCACGGACCATCAAAGTGGAAACAAGAAGTTACATTCAACTGAAACGCTTAATATATTTGTATCAGATATGATTCTCGAGGCTATAGATAGGAAAGAGTTAACGGCGGTGGTAGTGTTGGACCTATTAAAGGCGTTTGACAGTATTGAACATTCACTGCTGTTTGAGAAACTGCGTTCCTTGGGTGTATCCAGGAAGGCCGTTGCTTGGTTTAAGAGTTATCTTTCAGAAAGAAGGAAGTCAGTGCGACTTGGTCATATACTTTCAGAAGCTCGCATGATCACACATGGAGTGCCTCAGGGCTCCATACTTGGCCCGGCATTATTTAACATCTATATTAACGACCTTCCTAATGTTCCTACAGTTTGTCCTTTGGAATCGTACGTCGATGATTCAAAAATGTATTCGTCATTTTCATTGAAAAACATCAGTGCTGGGGGAACCCAATTTGAGGACGATTTAAAGAGAGTTGCTGTATGGTGTTGCTCTAGTAGCCTACTCATCAACCCTGGAAAAACTAAACTCGTTCTATTTGGTACCCCACAAATGTTAAGTCAAGTTCAGGACTTTCGAGTACCCTTCCTTGGGAAGATACTACGACCCGTTTCTTCAGCGAAAGATTTAGGGATGGAGTTTGACAAAAGCCTGAGTTATGATGAACATATTGTCCAAGTAGTCTCCAAATGCACAAAGTCCCTTTGTCAAATTAATCGAGTCCAACACATTTTGGACAATCGGACCTTAAAAATGATTATAAATGCCTTAGTTTTTAGTAAACTATATTATTGTTCCTCAGTGTGGGCAAATACTTCTACGAAGAACATAGCCAAACTACAGAGCGTACAAAATTTTGCTGCTAGAATCGTTACAGGTATAAGGAAGTATGATCATATCACGCCTGCACTGAAACAATTAGATTGGTTGCCTGTTGATTATATGTTGAAATACAAAGATGCTGTAATGACATTTAAGTGTTTGAATGACTTAGCTCCATTATATCTTGCCAGAAGATTTGTATCTAGGTCGCAAACACATGACCGAGACACAAGATGTAAAAACAAGTTGCAGATTCCCCTCTATCGAACTGCATCGGGGCAGCGTTCTTTTTTATATAGGGCGACTAAATTATGGAATGAACTTGAGGATGATATTAAGAATATTTCTAACATCGAAACTTTTAAGATTTTAATAAGGAACAAATTATACAACGAGTTTTGGAATAGTTGCATGAATAGTTAACTTTTTAACTTTTTAACTTTTTATCTTGTTATTTATTGTAATGTATAGTTTAAATTCACGTAGGTTGAGTAATTAATGATGTTAATGTAAATATAGATTTGTAATGCACATAATTATTAATTGTAATTATTTCTGAAAAGCCATAGTGGAGAAATAAATTACTTTACATACAGTTTACTTTACATACCACATAACTTTAAGGCCTTTTGAGGAATACTTTACAATAAAGCCCTTACAATCTGAGATTCTTCAAAGTACGAGGCCCTGGGGCAATCTGTCCTTCTTGCCCCCCTCCCCCATCTGCGGGCCTGTTCGCAACTACAAAACAACCTTTCTATAACGTAGACAAAAAATGACCGAGAAGCACCAGAGGGAGGCAAATTACCAAGGACTAGATGGACAATAGTTGATTATTACAGTAGGTCTACAATGGCCCTTGCTCAAAATCTTGGCTTTCATAATATGAAAGATGGACTGTTGGTTGAAGCGATTCCTCAAACATGTTACGATTCTCCCAGGTTCAAACCATTTACTTTATGAAAGATGGGTTGAACACTTCGCCCTCCTGCGTGTAAAAGACTGTTTAAAGGCTCTCCTTATAATGACTAAAAGTAATTATGAAATGCTAAATTGTGATAATGAATTGGTTGAAGTAACACTCTCTTTGTTGCCAGTTGGGTTGCTGTTGACCTTCATGCATGTTTTCTCTAAATATATAGGCGACATCTAAGGGTTGAGTGCCATACTCAGCTGCTTGTCAGTGCAAACTGACTAACCATGGACATTCTGGCACGAATCATCTTTTTCCTAGGAGCAAGATGCGACATTACCTCACTATTGTCGAAATACACTTGTGACGTCGGCCTATTCAACAACCATTTCAATTTATGATTTTAGAAATGCGAGAGCGTTGACATATTTTAAATTCGATGAACGATCTTCAAGCTCTATACTCAGAAAAACGATTTCTGAGCCCCAGACGGGTATCGAACCCGCAACCTTCTGATGACCGGTGAGACGCTTTAACCATTGAGCTACCGAGACTCAGATAGTGAGCTAAGCTGGAAGTTCGACATATATGTGCGACCTAAGCGGAAGCCACTATATATTAATAATGATAAAGGCAGCTTATGATTTTAGAAATGTGAGAACTTGGATATATCTTAAGATAGACGAACGATAGTCAAGCTCTATACTCAGAAAATGATTTCTGAGCGCCAGACAGGGATCGAACCCGCAACCTGATGATGACCAGTGAGACGCTCTAACCATTGAGCTATCGAAACTGCACCATAGCTAACCATCTGAGTCTCGATAGCTCAATGGTTAGAACGTCTCACCGGTCATCAGAAAGTTGCGGGTTCGATCCCCGTCTGAGGCTCAGAAATCATTTTCTGAGTATAGAGCTTGAGGATCGTTCATCTATCTTAAAACAATTTCAATGTCGAAATCGCACTTTCGATGTCACTGATGTCAGCTGACCACCCACATACTAGAGCAGAGGTGCGCAACCTGTCGAGTTTTCGGAGCCAAATTTCTGGCTTAGACTAGTTGGCGGGCCACCAGTCCTTGCTTTCGCCTTCCATTTGCTCTATAAGGTCGATTCTTCTATTGCAAAGATACTGTTTTTAACCTAATAATCTTAATAAAGCCTCTAACTCTGAGTTCAGCAAAAGTCGTTCCTGGAAAAGTTCGATTTTGACCTTCATTACCGAGAACCGTTGCTAATTTTTGGTATAGACAGTATTTAGTTTTCAAGTTGCAAGTCTTCGAGGGCCGCATAAACGACTCTCGCGGGCCTCGTGTGGCCCGCGGGCTGCAGGTTGCGCACCCCTGGAGCAGAGGAACCAGTTTTATATTGTGCATTTAGGTATCATTCCATGTACATAATTCAACTTATAAATTGCTTTGGGAATGCAAATATCCTCACGAGAGGGATTCGATATACTGTAGGTAATAAAATATGGATATGATATAGGTATAAGGATGATGATCTTTATTTTACATGAAATACCCATTACAATAATGAAAGCGCAACACAGACAGATAATATTGTTTGTATTTCAAACTGCAACAGTGATGGTTGCGTTGTCCTGATTTCTTTCTCATAGTTACGGTGCAGTCTTTCGGAGTGTGATGTGTACACGAAATCCGCTAGAGCGTTCCATTAGTACGGCGTCATCCTTGTAGTCTTTAACATACCAGTTGTTTCGCTTAATGGTATTCTTTATCATAGATGGAATGATTTGGTTCTGGTTGCGCTCGAACTCGTCGAGAAATTTTTGCAGAATTGAGTCTACACCATCGCCTTCCACCTCTACACTCATCTCTGACAAACTATTCCCTTTAGCGGTAAAATAAGAGATGCCAATGGAGGACACATATCCTACCCAACGGCCGAACTGGCGAGAAGTTGATACGGTAAAGAGGATTTGATTGGAGCCAATTTTCTTGAAATTAGGAAAGTTTGTGTGCCAGTCATCTCTGTCGAGAACAACGTGGCTGTTCTTGGCGATGTCTGAGCCTTTATCGTTTCCTGTCATATTGAAAGAATGTCGTCACTTGCTCCTGTACGCCAGCCGAGGAAGCATGGAATAGCAGTGGGCGATACTTTCGTCTAATGCTGACAATGTCAACATTTGACACATGATGGAAATTTGCTTAGTACGTCGACCAATCAGGGTGATCATAGATAAAAAGAATTTAACCCTTGGAGTAAACGCGTCTCAAACGTTGATTCGAGTCCTAATTGCTATTGTGGCTCTTATAAGTTATTTCTAACATAAGAACATCAAATGGTTGCAAAATAACTTTCTTTTTTCAACAAGCAAGAGCAGATTTTGTTACAATCAAATCAGTGCGTTTGTTTACATAATTCTGAAGATCATTTATTCGTTTGATCATTGAATATCCACTGCTGCATTACAGTTTTAATTTGTGCTGAGAATTCTGGCCAACGTTTTGTTTTAATTCCGCTGATCCGAAACCTAATTGCAGTAGTAACAAGAACGGTTACGGGACTTATTTCATTTTGACATTTTTGAAAAAATAAATGAGGAAAAGGTGATTTCACTTGTTTACATTTTTGGTTTTTTACTTTCACGGTTGATGCTAGCGTGAAATCGCAACACAACCTCTTAACTCGTGAGAGTTTTTATGCCGCAGAACATTAATGAGTTTCCTTGTTTCATATTAACATATTATTAAAAACAAAAATCTGACTAAGTAGTAAGTCTCTTTCATGTCTCGTGAACTGATGCGAACAGATACAAACAGCAAAGTGTTCGTATCTGGCCGTCCCCATGGGATCATTTCGAGGAATTTGTCTCCTCGTGTCCTGTGAGAACAAAGCTGAGGAATAAAAGCTAACAATGATCAAACTGAGCTCTTATTTGATTTAGGAAAACATTGGTTCAAAGCTGCTTGAATCAAACGTAGGACTCGCGTGGATTTATACTGTATTGGTGCATAATTGAAAGTAAACGAGAAATTGTTGATTCCTGTTGATGTTCGTCGGCCTTGTGAACCAACTCGAGATTGAGTTGAAGCTTTGCAACGTAATCAAGTATCACTCTTCACGACAACGAGTTTTCAATTTTTTCAACCATGCATGCTTAGTGAACCCCTCATTTTGTAACTGCCGCGACTTCTTTCTTACTTTCTCTCCAGATCAGAGTAAGAATTCATTTCAAAACTTTCACTTTCAACATGTTCAGCGTCTTAGTCCGGAGCTCCAGCTGATTCATTTCAATTTCTTTAGAAAATTAATTTTAGGTTTCTCATTCACTTCACCATTATAGACAATGTTGCAGCAGTACAGGAGAGCGTGGGTTCTCGGTTTTAGAGTCTAGACGTGAGTTATTCCACATCCAGACCCAAATGCCTGTTTCATTCTATAAACATGTTATTGTATATTTTTTGATGAGTTTTCTTAAGTTTTACATCAGGATAAGTAAAAGAAATCTAAAATGAATATAACTGTCAATTATGGTCTGAACTTTTTATGCGTCCCAAGTCAATTTATTTGTGTATTGCACGTAAGATTCTACGTGAGGTAAATACCTAGGTTTAGGTATAAGAAAAGAGATAAACATGCAATAATATGATAAAAATATCAACATCAAACATCGAAAAAATCAAACTGTTTTATAAGTAAAACATTACTAGCTGGCATAACCTAATTTCTGTCTGATAGATTAAATTTTTTGTAGCAATATTTTGGATACTTCAGAGCGTTTATGCTATTTTAACCAACATTCTCCAATGACTATCTGTGACAGCGTCAAGTAGGCACATGATCGCAGTTCGTTCCTATTTCTAAATGTTCAACAACGGGAAAGTGTATTATAGTGTCCAGTTCTCTACTCAGTTTACTTCCACTTCGCATCTTCGGTATCTTCTTCGTCGAATTCACAATGGTCGATACCCATCCCAACACCGAAGTAACCTGCGGCAACTGCACCTTGTCTTTTCGTGCCCGTTCTTGCCACGGGAATTTCTGTAGGAGGAATTAAGTCTGGAAATACAAAAAAAGTAAAACAAACTATTGATTTATATACCAATAACCTACAACTGAAATGGTAATTTAGAATTACTTGGAAAATTTCCAGCAGTAATATCACGTGATTCCGTGGTTGATTCATTGCGTAAGTCTCGCTTATTTCTTGTTCACATATAACACCTGAAGTCTTACAAAGATATACCAATCATTGTTAAGTCCTGTCTACACTTGCAATGTTGTGCGTAGCGATTGACTTATTGGCGCATGTGTTAAACTGACAAAAGGATTCAAGACGAACTCGAGCGAATCGAAACGCCGATAGTTCGAAAAAAAAAAAAAAAAATTTAGGATTCCAATATTAGTCACCGGGCCTATTTAAGGTATATCTGAGCAGAATGAAATTACTTTCGTTGCAATGCTTCTGTTGGAAGCCGCGCGGAATTTGTTAATTTGTATCCAGATCTATTTCATTCTTCTGACGCACTCGCGATTAACTTTCACGTCTCTAACAGTTTTACAGTATAAGTTTAGAATGAATTTTGACTCTCTTTCCTACGGACCTTCAGAATTTCTGGAAATACTTGTTTCAGAAACAGCATTCTTCATAATGCAATTGCTACAGAACTGGAGTCGCTGTTTATCAACCAGATTTGGTAAGTTAGTACAATCGGCAACACAAGTTCGTTTTGACGAATCTCGTATTGGTACCGACCCCAAATTTATGGCCTGAAACTGTACTGAGTGTAGAATGGCTCAGATCACCTTCAGAGACAAATGAACGACCAATTAGTGCAAAATAAACCACGGTCCGGCCAAAACACTTTATAACATAGATGTAATACAACGCCGCTTCTGATTGGCTGCCATGCGTGCTCCCATATCTCGATGGAGCACAGGAAAAACCGTGGGAAATTATTTCGAAAGTGAAAAAATTCTTGAGAAAATTATTATTAAACGGTCAAAAAAGCGAGCTCTTAGATGGCAAAGGAAAACATTATCGACAGCTGGAAGTGGGTAAAAGATTTTGAGCCAACTTTTGGGTTGGACTTTGGTGAGGATTAAGTGTTTTAACCTAATGTAAACGAGAAAAACAGCGAATTTACTCGACCAACGAAACGTTCCTCTTTGACCAACGAAGAAATGCATACACTTAAAAAAAAAAAAAAAATCGGTGAAAACAACAAATTGGCCTGTGAAAACATTTCAGTGCATTAGGAGGCCATGCAATTCTTAAAGTCAACACAAACGGTTCAGACAACAAACTGTAACCTGAAAACGCAATCCTGTAGCACTTCCTGTGACTTACATCAATTTAAAACCATAAAACATGTAAAAAGATAAGAATAAAAGGAATAACATTGAAATAGCTAGCTAATACCTTCTCTCAAACCGTTTGTTGTGTTTTCTTTGTTCAAAAACCTCAGTTTGGTCCATGGAAAAACATTCGCTTTGTGAGTAATTATCGCGCAAAAAAAAATCGAAGTCCGAGGCCTTGAGAATCACCCATTTTTTAAGCGGCCAATCAAAAAATTTGAAAGTTTTGGCTTACGTAAGGAGAAAGCAATTTTTAGTCAGCGAAATAAAGCTTGTTTTCCGTTATTTTGTGGTTCTATGTTATAAAAGAAATGGTTCATAATTTGGCGTGCTCCATTGAGTTATGGATGCTCTTGGGAAGTTAAGAGAGCACTCAAAAATCTAGCGTTGCACTCGGCTATTGCCTCGAGCAACTCTTACGCTTTTTTCGTGCTCTCCCAACCTCACACGTGCATTCATAACTGAATGGAACACGCCAAGTCATGAAACATTTCTTTAATTTAGGTATTAAACAGCAATGAGAGTGATAATCGGTCCGGCAAGTTTTCAGTATTACTCTAGAAACTTGAGAATGAGTTGAAATGTACTTAGGGGGTTTCCCCTGTCTTACATCTCTACCAGCTTACCCACCTAAGAATTTTTATCTATTTTTCCTGTGGAGTCTTCTAAAGATCAATAATTCAAGAACATGCACGACATCACAGAGATTTGTGGTGTTATGTCTCTCATGCCTTTCTTCAGCAGAAGTTGGATAAGCTAAGTTTCCTCCAATCCCACTGGGTGTACAAGTTAAAGGAATCAAAGAGTCACGCGGGTTATTTCACTTGGTTCGCATTAACTCTACAAAGAAATCACACTTGTTTTGCACAATACAAGCTACGCAACTAGCTGGACAGTCAAAAGAAGAATTAATTTCGCACTTGTTTACACGGCCTGGCAGATTGGCGACCGAGTTGGGTTCCTGGTTACTAATGTTGGAAGTGAATTCAAAAAAATTTTCTGCTTGCTACATAGACTGCCATGGTTTTATTACATACACCAGGACAAAAGCAACGTATGACATCGCACGTGTAAACGGGCCTCACGATCGACAAAAATCCAATTCACCGATCCGATAATTTCCAATTCGGCATACTGCTTGATCGACAGGTATATCAGCGCTCAGCAATCATGATAACTCCTAATTCGTGAAATTTTAATGCACGCGAAGCGTTTTGTAAATAAGGGTAGTTACCGTAGTTCCTCTATTTAACCCCCCGGGAGCCAGAATACGTTGTGATATTTTCTTTTTCATGCAAAGATTTAATACTCAAAAGGAATGACAAGACCGTTGCTTACATTAGCATAACAAAGAAGATCTCGAAAAGCCTTCTGGTAGTTGTATTCAGAAGTTAAATAAGGGAAACCTGCCATTCCTGATTACCTGATCATCTCTACTATATAACTTACTTCGTAATGTCTTATGTTGCCTCGGCATGGCTTTTCAAAGTTATAAAATTTCCTTCTATATTGTGAAATTAAAATCGAGGATGATTGTTACCTGTTGGGGCCTTTCCCATGGCATCTGCGTAAGTCAGATAATTCTTGTAGCGTGGTATCGTGGTATATTTACTTCCATCAAAATTGATACTATTAGTTTCAGTCAATCCTACACCCATTTTTGTGGTAGGATTGCTTGGCTTCGTGTAGTACACTTCATATGCAGAATGTTCTGCACAAGATCGGTGAACAGCTAATTTTCCTCGTCCTTTAGGTATTCCAGTTTTAGTGCGTTGTTGTAGCCGGGACAGATGCTTGGGTTCTTTTCCAAGAACAGACATTTCTCCAATGTTATTTTTAGCTCGGACATGTAGTCTTGCTCTCCCACTTACGCCATGGTGGACTTTACCAGTTTGTTTATCAGTCAATTTATTCATTACATGATTTCCACCTTGTATATCGTTATCTTTAATAACTTTCTCAAAGTGTCTGGCAGTATCAGTTACATCCTTTGTAGCGCCTTCGCCAATCCCATTTGTTAATGTTGCTCTTTGTCTACCAATCTGACTTCTCGTGTAGGCATTTTTAGCTGAAATCCCTTCCAATGCTCCTGATACAGCATCGGCAACTGGGATCAGGATAGCGTCAACAAGGTCACTTTTGTTACCCGTTTTCTTAGCTTTATCGACTGCGCCAATGAAGCCAGCTGGACGACGTTCCTTATGAACAGCGGAGTCAATAATAGTTGTTGTGCCATCCATGACCAAACCAGTACCCAACGAAGTTGACGCTCCAACTGCTGCTGTAGCAGCCAAACCCATCACTGGTGCGGCTGCACCAGCGGTTACAGCTGCAGCACCAATTACTGCTTGAGATCTGCTTGCACCTTTCAAATAATGAATTGCTCCTTTTCCGTAATCATCAACCGGGAAATTATCAATAAATTCTTCCGCTGACTCACTATACCGTTTCTTTACACGACGGCTTTCTTCATGCTCTTCTTTTGCATGATGAACAACTCTTCGTATTGGACTTGCTACAAAGTTTGTTTCTGAATAATCAACCCACGCATTTCTGGCTCCCTCAAGAAGTTCGTCTTTGGATTTTTCATCTCCAAGGATGGCAGCAATTCCAGCCCCAATTCCTTTGACTGTAATCTCCAGCAAAGCCATACCTTCACTAATTTCAGGTAGAGACTTGGCCATACCTTAAGTGTAAGTGTTTGAAAATTATTTCAGAATAAATTGGTGGATTAAATATGGTCAAGATTCAAGAAACGACTGGCTTTCGACATAACTACCTTCGGGATCGATTAAGGTACATCAGTCTAAGCTAGTATTATTTATTTTGTCGAAAAACTGCTGTTGCACTATCAGTTTAGTTGTCAAACTCTATTCAGTAGACGTAGCTAGCTGGCTGCTGATTTGTCGTCACTTCTAAGCCATACAATGTGACTTGACACCCTCAAGTTAAAACTTATGTTGAATTGTAAACCATGAATGCAGTAGGACACAAATTTAAACAGCAATAGTTTGTTATCAGCTTTTTCACTATTTGGCGATTCCTGAAAGAAGAGTCTTAGCTCTTCAAAAGGACCGTTTTATACCAGTGCATTGCGGGGTCGGTTGTTCGGAGATTTGACCAAATGCCATTACCAGTCATAATTTAAGGAAATACAAAATGAAACAAACTCCGCATATAAGCATGTTGTAAACCCAAGATATGAGTTAAAAGGAACAAGACGAGTAAGAAACGGTAATATTTCGATTTTATTCTAAAATCATTATCAAGCCTAATAAAATTACAAACTAAACCGTGACCTCAAGGCTACCAAAGACCTGCGACAGTTTCCGTAAACACCAGATGTATTAGCACCTCTTTTGTCAAGCGGTCGCTTTGTAATTTTAATCTTTAGATTCTATCGATGATGTCATCTCCCTAAGATTCATGTATAAATATCAGTCTGTAATTTTAGGTTTGATGATTTTGGAATAAAATTCGAAATATTACCGTTTCTCACTCGTCTTGTTCCTTTAAACTCAAATCTTGGGTTTACAAGATGTTATAACCACGGCAAGCAGACAACTTAAGAAAATACAAAATAAAACAAATTCCGAAAATAGACATGTTGTGTTCTTGATATTCAAGTTAAAAAACAAGAGTGTACAGACAGAGTCGGTGATATTTCGTCTTTATTCCAATAACATTGTCAAACCAATGAGACTACAAGCAAGCGGTGATCTATATGTATAGCTATTTACAGACGCAGCGGAAGTATACAATTACAGGATGGTGTAAGCCAATGTGATGGTTTAATGGCTCTAGAACAATGACAGTTTTTTACAAGCTTTAAGACCACTGTTGAGTTGTGGCATATTACGTTTTATCAATAGTGATTCTAGGATAAGGAGTTGATTAGGATTGTTATTATTACAAACTAAAATCTTATATCGTTGTAATAATAACAATCCTAATCAACTCCTTACCCTAGAATCACTATTGATAAAACGTAATATGCCACAACGTAATATGCCACAACGTGTCAATGGACCGAATTAGTTGGTGATACAAACATTTTGTACGTGTTGTTTGCCAGAATACGGTGATATGGTTCAATGCGATTTTTGCGACAACTGGTACCATCTTCCATGTCTGGATTTATGTTCCTGTCCTGAGGATGATCAGGAATGGCTTTGTGACTTATGTGTTCCGCCATCGGCAAAACGCAGTAAAAAGTATGATTAGTTTAGGAAGAGTTGAACTAAGGTTTTCATCGTTCTTGTAAATATTACATACAGTATTTAACGCAATTGCTATAAGAAATAGATATATATTTTACTTTTAAAAAGTCTTGAATTACTTGTTTCAAAGGGGGGACAAATTTCCGAAGGGGGGGACATATTTCCTAGGAAATTTGTCCTCCCCGGGCCAAATTTCCTAGGAAATTTGGCCCTGGGGGGGACAAATTTTTGGGGGGGACATATTTCCTGTGACACCGGCACGTCTGTGACGCAGACTAAACAGTTCTATACCGCAGCAAAAGAGGCTAGCATTAACTGATGGTTTCACACTATTCTTGCTGGTAGATTACTGAAATACTGAGCGTTCTAAAGTTAAACGGTTAAACGTTTAGTCATTTACTAAAAAGATATTGATCTTTCTAAACGTTTAACCGTGACAGCCTTAATCTGACCACAGTCAAATCTTGACATGGATAAAAACAACACAACAAGACAATCAAACACCTATTGATAATACCTCAACACCTACCATCTCTCAAAAACTCCCACTACAATTTATTTGGGATAATAATTCGTCAGGATCGTTATTTAAAGAAAATTTAAGATCAATTAATTCACTGAGAAAACTTGAGCAATTAGTTAATTCTAATTTTCCAACATCAAATAAAGGAGTAAATAAATTCTGTAATCAATTTCAAGACATTATTTTGGATGCTGCAAAGAAATCACTTGAAATCAAAACGACAAAATTTAGACATAAAATTACAAATGTTTGTAATAAAAAGTGGTTCGATAAAGAGTGTCAACTAAAGAGACACTCTGTTAGAAAACTGGTAAACCAAAAACACAGAGACCCCTGAAACCCTGAGTTACAAAATAAATATCACAATACCCTTAAGATATATAAAGACACCCTAAGATGCAAAAAAGAAATCTTCCAGGAACAGAAGCTTGCTGAGCTACAAAAAGCTTCGAATTCAAATCCAAATTCATTTTGGAAAACCCTCAAAAATATTAGTGATAGCTATGATAAACTCTCTTCCAATTCATCACATGTAATTGATCACAAATGGCTATCCTACTTTGAATCTCTCCATTCAAAGCATATACTAGGCTTTGAGCAGCAAAATATTCGAAAAAATTTACAGATACTTGAAGACAAGAAAGATCAGAACAATCATCTTGATGAGCCTATCACGGAAATTGAAATTCTAAATGCAACCAAAAAATTAAAAATTAAAAAATAAAAAATCAGCATACTCTGACAAGATAAGAAATGAAATTATTAAATCCAGTGTTAAAATACTCCTTAAAGGATATCATAATCTATTTAACCTTATTCTTGAAGGTGGGTGCTTTCCAGATCAATGGTGTGAAGGACTGATTACCCCCATTTTTAAAGCTGGTGACAAAAATGACCCCAATAACTACAGAGGAGTTTGTGTAACAAGCACTGTTGGTAAATTCTTTTGTATAATCCTTAATGAATGACTTAATACTTTCAACCAAAAAAACCACCTTATCCACCCCTCTCAAATTGGCTTTAGACCAGGACACAGAACAGCTGATCATATTTTTACTGTAAAAACATTATTTGACAAACAATTAAACTAAAACAGAAATGAAAAAGTTTATGCATGCTTTGTAGATTTTGAAAAAGCTTTTGATTCTGTTTGGCATGAAAGCCTATTTTATAAACTACTTAATAACAAAATTGGAGGAAATTTCTACAGCCTAATTAGAAGCTTATATTCAAACTCAAAGTGTGCAATCAAACAATCCAAAACTAGATCACCCTTCTTCTACTATTCTGAAGGAGTATGTCAAGGATGTATTCTAAGCCCACTTCTGTTTAATATATATATCAATGAACTAGCTGCACTATTTGACAATACTGAATCTGACCTATTCACACTTCCAAATGGTACAAAACTTAGCTGTCTCCTTTATGCTGATGATTTGGTTATACTATCTAGATCAAAGTTTGGACTGCAAAAATGTCTAGATGAACTCCATAACTAATGTAACAAATGGCTGATGGAGATCAACTTAAAAAAGACCCAAATCATGATATTTCAAAAAGGAAATACTAATCCCATAAAACCAAATTTTATACTTGGTAACAGAAATGTCACAATAGTACAAGAATACTGTTACCTAGGAATAAAACTAAATGAAAATGGAAAATTTACCTTAGGTCTCAAACAACTTGGTGAAAAACCACTACATGCCCTATATGGTATTCAAACACACCTGAACTTGCATTCTCTGAAACCCAAAATAGCCATTAAAATATTTGACAGCGTAATATCATCTATTCTGCTGTACAATTCCGAGGTATGGGGTGCCTATCTTAAAAATGATTTTAACAACTGAGATAAATCACCAGTTGAGAGAGTTCATCTGAGATTTTGCAAATTATACCTGGGAGTTTGAAACAAATCAAGTAATGTTGCCTGCAGAGGGGAATTAGGGAAATTCCCATTAATAATCAACATATACAAAAAATTATTCAAATATATCACTCATCTTAACTCACTACCTGAAATGACAATTGCAAAACAAGCCTATCTAATCTCAAAAGATTTATACTCTAAAGGAACTACTTCCTTCTATACAAATGCCATGGACATTTTAAAACACTATAAATTCATCACCCAAATACCTGAACTGGAATCCACTTCCATTCATTCATTAGATTTTATCACAAAAAGCATAAAACAAAAATACATCACCTTTTGGAAACACAAAATGAAAGACTCCTCCAAGCTGTCTTTTTACTGCACTTTCAAAGAAGACTACCAATTAGAGAATTATCTCACAAGAATAAAAAATACAAATCAAAGAAAAACGTTTACACGATTCCGAATAAGTAACCAGAAATTAATGAAAGAATAGGGTCGATACCAAAAAATTCCGCAAGAAGAACGACTGTGTACGTTTTGTCAGTCAAATGAAGTGGAAGACGAGTACCACTTCACAATGTCATGTGAAGCATACACTACCTTAAGAAAGAACTTTCTCAGCACACCCAGCAACGCTTACACCATTGACACAAATCAAAGAGACTGAATGTTCTTAGCTGATATTATGAAGACCACAAACAATAAAATAATTTTATCACTATCAAAATTTATCTTTTCAAGTTTCATGGAAAGAGAACAACTCCTTGAAACCAGGAACGCCAGTTAAGAAAAATAACTAGATTTATAGTTTCACATAGTACATAACTGTAATTTCTTTACCTTCCTTGCAATGTATTCCACAAGTTGTCGTAATTACTAATTTCTAATCGTAGTATCGTATGATCGTATGTGTAATGCAATTTAAAAAAATGCTTTAGCAATACCTGTAAATAGGTCATGCCAATAAAGCGATTATCTACCATCCCCAAGCGCATATCTGGTCACAACGACAGATTTTCCCCATCGTTAGTTGTGGACGGGTCTTAATTAGAATTTATCATTGGATGTGGAGTTTCCCCGAAAATTAGTCGGTTTGATTACTGGTGAGACATGGTCAATCCTTCAGAAAATGGCAGTCGACTGCATGCACATGAAACTTTGGCACTCATTCATTCAAAAGCGATGACTTATCCAGTGAAGTGAAGGAGGATAAAGTCAAAAATTTTCGACTGTTTCGAGATTTTAATAGCGCTTTCAAATCTGGAATCAACTATAAAATAGACTCGTCAAACACTGTGATATACGCCAGTTTATATTCGAAATTTCGGCAGCCCATTAAAATTGATGACTCATCCTTTGTCAAAGACAAAGAACTGGTTGAAGTAGGATCAGTCTTCTCAATATTTTACTCTGGCTAACGACTGACGGTACTGCTCGTCAATCAAGGAAGACATCCCTGCCGGGGTATAGTAAAGAGAGAACTTTGGGGTTCTTCTTCAAACCAGATGAATTAAATTTTTGTCACATAAGATACTTTTAGGACAAATTAGCAAACTGTAAAAGAAGAGAGTGCGTCAGCAGAGAGTAAAAACCCGATTTGCAGTATAGCGAAATGATAACTAAATTAAAACATTTACCAGCGGAAGAACTTGAAACGCGTTGAGATTTCCTCATCAACAAGAGGAAATTTCTCAGTGTAAACGGGAAGTTAGTAACTGCATAGGTTCTTGGACTTACTCGGACTGATTAACTCAAACCAAGATCCCAGAACTGTATTAACTCTCATCATATTACCCTGATAATGATTCTGAAATAAAGAAAAAATATTCTCTTACCTTCTTTATTAAATCTTCAACGAACCCTTTGAACCGTACTCCGTGAAGTTAAAATCGGCAACAGTCGTTTGAGGACAATAATTCCTTTTTCTCAGAAAACAGTGACGTATGATATTGAACACGTGGACATTTTCCTTTGTACTTCAACTAATCGTATTAAGTATGACTAATTAACAATGGTCACAATCGTGTGGTATTGACCGATTTCGTTGAGGTTGAAGTCGTTATTTATTTTAGTAATATATCTGAGATTGTCAGCGAGAAGCAAGGCGAAGTCTTAGCAAAACCTTTTACTTCATTTATTAATTATCGGCCCAAGCTCAAGACATTTCTTGTGTGGGTTTCTGAGCTGAACTCGCAGGGGGGTACTGACACATGATTCCAAGGAAATTTCGAAAAACACGATTTTGCTAATTTTCATTTTAAACGGCAAATTTAATGAGCTGGAATAAAATAATAGTTATTTTTCAAACAACTCACTTCGTTTTGAACCATCAGTTTCCAGTACGTGTAACTGCTTAGCCCTAAGATGTCTGATTTACCAAGAGGCTATACCTTCTACGAAAATCCGGGGAGTGTTCAAATAGAAAATTATTATACCTTACTACCATATTTAGGTTTTTTGAACGTTTATTCTTTTTGAAACATTATTTTGTTTCACTTTATTTACTTTTTTTCCCCGTAACATGAGCAAACCAAGAAGTAGGCGTTTTGAAGTTGGTGAAAATCTTTCATAAATGTTCAGTTGACTAGAGGTAATGTTTTGTTCACAAAATGCTTCACTTTGATACTGGCTTTTGTTTGTACATTGAAGTGTCTATGAAATGAAAAAATCAACCGTCTATATTTGGTTTCTTTGGAAAGAACATCTCGAATAAATCACAATTCCATTGAAATATTTTATCATTTTCCGCTGTCTATATTAGATTGTGGACGTCACAATGTAAAAAGGCTTCATCTGAAATATCTTAAGTCATTAATATTTTGTAAAATAAGGGCAAAATGGGAATAAAGGGACACTTGATGGGCGTAACCAAGGTTGGAAACGTTGGGATATGTGCCGGTGCAACTTAAGTTTGTGCCCTAGCAATCATCACGGGACGAAATTACAGATTTGAATGAATTTCACATGAATGCAAATTTGTTGCAAATTTGGCTCTCAAATTTGCAACAGATTTTCACTGGTAGTTTTGTCATCTTTGGGATGTCAAATTTGCACTGCATACACCAATACGTTTGCACATATGCAAATCCTTCAGCCGAAATTTGAATTGAATTTGCAACGGTTGTTTTGACATCTCTGCAACAACAAATTTGCAATATATACACTAATATCTTTGAACGTACGCAAATTTATCAACTTATATTTGCATCAAATTTGCAGTGGTGGTTTTATTGTCTTTGAAACTCCAAATTTGCAATACATACAGTCATAGCTTTGAACATATGCAAATCTGTCCTGACGTTTGCCTTAAATTTACATCGGTGAAAATTTGTGGCAAATTTAGCCTCCAAATTTGCAACAGATATTCACAGGTAGTTTTGTCATCTTTGGCACATCAAATTTGCTCTACATACACTGATACTATGAAAACGAAACTTCACAATTAACCTACACTGCTGAAGTCAACTGAAAAATGTTGACTCGAGCGGGATTTGAACTCGCACCTTCGGGATACCGGTCCGCCGCTCTACCTGTTGAGCTATCGACTCCACAGGGATTGGAGGCGAGTTTTTATCCAATTTAAGTGCACGAAATATTCTCGCGACAACTTAACGCTATCCATGAGGATGGATGTGCAGTGTTTCGATTCTATTTCAGAATCATCCTCAGGGTATTATGAAAACGTGTTATGTGAAGTTTCGTTTTCATAATACCCTGAGGATGATTCTGAAATAGAATCGAAACACTGCACATCCATCCTCATGGATAGCGTTAAGTTGTCGCGAGAATATTTCGTGCACTTAAATTGGATAAAAACTCGCCTCCAATCCCTGTGGAGTCGATAGCTCAACAGGTAGAGCGGCGGACCGGTATCCCGAAGGTGCGAGTTCAAATCCCGCTCGAGTCAACATTTTTCAGTTGACTTCAGCAGTGTAGGTTAATTGTGAAGTTTCGTTTTCATAATACCCTGAGGATGATTCTGAAATAGAATCGAAACACTGCACATCCATCCTCATGGATAGCGTTAAGTTGTCGCGAGAATATTTCGTGCACTTAAATTGGATAAAAACTCGCCTCCAATCCCTGTGGAGTCGATAGCTCAACAGGTAGAGCGGCGGACCGGTATCCCGAAGGTGCGAGTTCAAATCCCGCTCGAGTCAACATTTTTCAGTTGACTTCAGCAGTGTAGGTTAATTGTGAAGTTTCGTTTTCATAATACCCTGAGGATGATTCTGAAATAGAATCGAAACACTGCACATCCATCCTCATGGATAGCGTTAAGTTGTCGCGAGAATATTTCGTGCACTTAAATTGGATAAAAACTCGCCTCCAATCCCTGTGGAGTCGATAGCTCAACAGGTAGAGCGGCGGACCGGTATCCCGAAGGTGCGAGTTCAAATCCCGCTCGAGTCAACATTTTTCAGTTGACTTCAGCAGTGTAGGTTAATACACTGATACGTTTGCACATTTGCAAATCCTTCAACGCGAATTTGCATCGAATTTGCAATGGTTGTGATGACCAAAACTTATGAACTTAAATTTTGCATCAAATTTGCAGTGGTAGTTTTATTATCTTTGAAACTCCATGTTGGCGATACATACAGTCATAACTTTGAACATATGCAAATCCCCGTGACGACGTTTACCTTCAATTTGCCACGGTTGGTAGTTTATAATTCTTGGGAAACCATATTCGTCATATGCTCAACTTTTCGCATAAACAAATCTGTGGGGTGGAATTTTCGTCAAACTTGTAGTCATTTGTCGTCTTTCTTTCACCAAATATGAAAAGGGGGCAATATTTTGAAAAATGAGAGGGACTACTACTTGAGGGTCGGCAGTTAATCGAGGAAATACAGTGATGCAGTTCAGAACTGCGTTGAATTTACGTTGGTCTTTTCATTAACATTGTAAATAAAATCTGCAATTCATGAACACAACTTTATATGTACGAAAATTTGGTTGGAACATTCCCCTAATGGAAATCACAGCCATCGGCATTCTCAGTGGCATTAACGCACGCGTCTTATACTTGACGATTTGGGGGCAAAGAGAGTTCACCTTTTATCTCAGCGCTTGCTACAGACAGCACAAAGAATAAAAAGCATTCGGTATTCCAACCGTAATAATTAAGGTCATTGCGCACGACCTTACCAGTTTACCGCATTTTCAGAATTAATGCCACAGAAACGACTTGGGAAGAACCATCTTACCACCAGAGGATCTTTCAAACTTAAATAAGTTACTGCCATGAAGACTGCAGTTCTCAATTTGGCCAATACCATATATCAAATGGGAAGGAGCCACGTTCTCAATACTTTAAAAATATTATAAATTTCAGTTTTAAAGTATGGCTCGTACTTTTTTACTACCCCAGATTAAAACAGTTCAATCGAACAATAAAGGATGAATGGACAATTCTAATTAGTTGCTCAAAATAATTAAATTTAAATAATCAAAAGTTCCGAGGAAAACTTTCGTGAAAAAAACTGGGTGATAATAGTCTTTCCAGTCTATGGAAATATTTTTCTCCCAAACAACAGACGTTCAGGTCCGCAATGTTCAAAAGAAAATAAAGACTTTAAACAAGTTTATTTGGTATACAGTACTTGGATTGCGTGACCACTGAGGCACCAAAGGTCTGAAAAACCCTTGGTAACAGAAAGTCGTCAAATACTCATGCCGAATAAGACGTTAAATTAGTGTTGTAAAGTGAACTCACTAAACAGCAGCATGCAGTTAGAATGTTAAAATTGTCACTGAACATTCAACGCCAACGGAACTTCTATAGTTTCCACAACATCCCAGTATGACACTGAGAATTTTCAAGATAATAAGACTTATAACAATAATCGTAAACACCAATAACGTTTCTTAAAAGTTAAAAATGAACGTTCTGCAATGTACAGCACTTACGTTTGTACTGACCCCATCACAACTGACTAGTAATAATTAGGTAGCTAACTTTTACGTAAAGTAATATCAAGAAGACTGATTTGTCAATGTGAGCGAAATCTATAAGATTTGGTAAACTTGGTCGAATTGCATACCTGATTGCCTTTCGTGTCTACTAGGTACACAGTAATTCAAAGTGATAAAAGACGTTAAATCCTTTCACGAATAAGAATTGTTCTCTAGTGACATTTGATTGACATAAGAACTCCAATCGATACCAAATGTTCGACATTTTGATCAAGATTACATGGACTGCACACTACATTAAAGTCTCGTTAAAGAAAATGAAAAGATTATGCGTTTCCTAATCAGATGGTTGAACACACACACTTATATTAAACTGCGGTAAATGTTCTTACACAAAATCTTGTCTTGGTAAAGGAAGAACAAACAACACGTTTTCACCATTCACGCGATCCTTCCCTGCAAGAAATTGTCCAAAAATACGTTGGACAGGTAAAAATGATGACGGTCCAAAAGGCTTAAAGAGATTTGAACACCAAATCTCTGGTGAACCTGGACGGGAGCCGCAAGAATATCTCTCAGGATGGTATTGATACCAGGAAACACGTGCAAACAGGAAGTGCATTTGTTGCCCGTTTATTGTAATTGCTTGCTTAAAAAAGTACTGCACTAAGCCAGGCCTGACATCTGACGACGGATCTATTTCGTCATCATATCTTCCCGTCCATTTAGCCAGAATATTTCCAGATCTCTTACGCCTAGAACACATCGAACCATATAAAACACCTGCAAATGCTACGGTGGAATAGCGGTCGAAGAGGACGGGTACAGCCCCTTCTGGAATCTCGGGAACGAGGAATCTGTAAGCCCTGGTCACGTAAACAAGTTCATCATTATCAAATGCTTCAACTGTGTGTGGGGGGCCACATTTATACTCTCTTACAGTAAACCACAGTTCGCTTCCTGTTACGATATCAACTTCTCGTAGTTGCAGTAGCGATAAAGCAAAGTTGCAGTCCACTTGTCCAATATTTGTAGCTGTATTATGCTGTTCAGATTGTTTAAATATTTGTTCAAAGTTTTCTCGATAAACATTAGGAGCTGCAAGGTCATGCAAATGCTGATCTCTCAAAAACTTTCGGAAAATCTGAATCTCCACTGACTTATTGTTCGTCTGATAGTCTCCTAATATGCCATTGTACCTCTCAAAACCGAATAGCCAAAAACTATGCACTGGTCCATAGTCTAAAATACAGTCTGCTAAATGCGTGTGAAGATGCATGTTTGGCGTAACCTTTGCACTACCGTACAAACGTTCAAACTCTTTACAGAACTGCACCAACAACGAATGGGCAGTTCCAACGTCTTTAACTTCATTCATCGGTGTAGAAAGAATCCGGCATGCGTGTACGAATAGTGTCCAGCACTGATAATGTTCCAATTGTAATCTGTTGCGCAAGGCGAACAACGAAAACATAGTAGTCCAAGACTTCCACTGTTCCGCAGTGAAACCAGCAAAAGACTTAGCGATTTTAAAAGGAAGTCGACCTATATTGCTCGGAGCTTCAGTCCCATCAATCACGTTCTGAACTGCTTGCAAGTCGCCTACATCCAAATGTTTTTCATCAAGCCAGATTTCAAGCATACGTTTCGCCGTTCCCAAAAAAAGATTGTGCATTGGATTCACAATGGTGAAACGAACGCAGTCAAAGTAGGGTAATCTGTGAAGTTCAGTGTAGCGTGTTCCGTATAAACTTGTCAATTTATCTGCATCTTCCTGACTCGTTTGGCGTGAAATCTCGGCCGCCTGACGCCTGTGTTCATCGTTTTGTCCTCGAGGACAAAGTTCGAATCCAGAGTAATCGGAAGGCTCCCCGATTCTCCCAACCTTGAATTTCTTTTTGCACTTGCTACACCCTGCAGCAGATGCGTGACTAGTAAACCCGCAAATTTTTCGACTCGCTGGAACATCACAGGCAACACAAAGTAATGCAGCCTTGAAAATCTGGGGGGAAAGAGGTGACCCTGAGTGCGTTAGCGCGACACCAGGGTTCCAGAGCTGTAAGAGTTCATCTACCAGAGGCGATAAATACGGATTAATTGTCAGAGACGGTTCGCATGGTCCGGGAATAATCCCAATGAGAAAAACGTTTTCTCGCTTAAAACGTTCACTTCTTGGCAGGTTCATTAATACTAAATATATTACTCCAACGGAATATGCCGTGTGCACAAACGGTTGCATCCAGTCAACGTTTAACATGAATGCATAATTGCGAGGCTCGATCAAAAAAGGAGTGCCATCAAAACACTGAAAATCTTTCCAAATTCGACCATCGAAAACATCGCACAAAACTTGCGCAAAAGATCTAACCTCTCTATTTCTCCACAACTCACATCTCTCTATGAAGCCACTTCTTTTCGTGAATGTTTGCAAGGTCTTGATCAAACTTTGATAGCAGTACACTTTATGTGGATATAAGCGTTTGGATCCGTTTTTTAATGTTACTTCTTTCAAAAGGGAAGTTCCGCATTCTTGACGTCTCCATTGTTGACGATGTTGAGGGAATTTTATAAATGTACAACGTTTGGAAACATGGCGGCCTTCTATAGAGTAATAACAGTCTTCAAATTTATAAATATTATGACATTTAGGGCAGACGACGTATTTTACGAATTTATCGTTAAGTAGGTGAAGTTCTTTTTTTAAGCTATACAATGACGATGGAAAACCAGCAGCTATGTCCTGAAACCAGGTATTTGACCATGAAATTATCTCAAACAATCTCTTTAGAAAAGTTATAAGGAAGGCCATTGCACTATCAGGAACATGAAAAACGCTCCAAAGATGACATAGTCCAACTAAAATCCACTGAAGGATAACTGATTGCTCACGCTTTTCTTCGGATGATTCTTCGTCTATAAGTGGTATAGAATCAAAGGTTACGTTCTCGATGAAATCTTCGTCAATATCAGCTGTTAGTTCATCATCCCAAATTTCACCCTCTGGCAGCTGGAAATACTCGTCTTCTTTAGCAGCTTCAACGTCACTGATGTCAAAAGCTTTGCCGGAATGTTCCTCTTCGTCAGAAATTACGTCTCCCATATCCGAATCACTTGGTAAGTCTGGAAGTAGGTCTTCGTCACTGCTTTGTTGCAAGGAGGGATCTTTCTGTCATAAACCAGAGAAGTCGTCAAAGTATCTTTGCTTATGGTTCACATAAGTACGGTATGGCATAAATTTTTCGCAATGAAAACAGAATCTTTTCGACAACACGGAACCGTCCATTATCGTACAACAGGAAAGACAAACAAAATATCACCCCACTCGGGAATGCTTTTTTATTGGCTATCAGAAGATATGGAACGAACCATATTTGGTCACAAACTATAGGCTTTTTCCCGCTACCTGATCACCTATACCGATCCTTATACCGATCAAGTCTCTGGAGAAAAAAATACACAAAACCTTTGGAAGTTGTGTCATGGAGCAACCACACGAAAGCACAACAAATATAATTGAGGCGCTGAAACTGATTGCTAAAAACCAGGAGCAGTTACTACAAAGGACAAGCAAGTTGCTTGAAGCTCAAAAGAGCAATCATCGCTCACCAGGCACCGCGAGCAAAATACCAATCGAAGTGAAGGTAAAATCAAAACCATTTATTAAGGGTTTATATACTGGTATAATACAGTATTAATTAAAGTTATACTTTAGATAATATATGGCGTTTCACCGTACACAAGTACATAGCACTAACAGTATAGTACGTACAGGTTACTGAATATAAAGTGCACTTCAGTCAGAACGTCAGGTTGTACATGTAGTTCTTGCAGTTTTTAGGATCATTGTAGATTCCAGCAATGTAGTCAGGAGTTCTAAATTAAGTCATATAATTACAGTGTGAAAAAATAGAACCATAAGTTATAGTGATAATAAATTAGAGCGAGATAAACATGTACTGTGCTCAGGTATACAGTACATGAAAATAGTGTCCAAATGACAGAAATGCAGTTTGCAGCTACGAACAACAGTAAAAGATTCAGTTGTTAATCTTTAGGATTTTTATCAGAAGTTTTCAACATTGGCTACTTTATCTCATTACGTTTTTATATTCCTTTCCAACAGAGGAACGTTAGAGTAGCTGGAAACAATCTTTCCACCAAATGGGACTTCACTCAAAGGTAAAAACCATCCTTAAGAAAACATTAATTCATAAACACCTATTTTGCAGCGATTTTAATATGGACTGTAACTGGCTAATTTCCTAACGGCAGCCCCAACAAGAAAATACAACTTTAACCCCAAAATACTCTTGAATTTTTAGTTAGTTTTTGTAGAAACAAGGATTTTTCTGTGAAATATTACAAGTCAATATATCAGGTTCAGGACACATTCCACAAACATCAGGAAAGGAGCCTTTTTGCCTTTATTACTTGGAATTGGCAACAACATGTTTACAGTTCTTTAGGAATCTATTCCAACACTGTCAGAGATCTGATTGTTGTGCTCACTTTCACCATCATTAGGACCCCGACTTTCCCTTTCAAGGGTACAATTACTTGCATTTTGCTGATTATGGTAAATCAGCTAAAAGCCAGGCATTCACTTGAGTATACAAACTATACAGTTTGATGTTTAGGAAACATGAGAGCTTGGATATATTGAAGTAGATGAACGATCTTCAAGCTCGATACTCAGAAAATGATATCTGAGCCCCAGATATAGTGGCTTCCGCTTAGGTCGCACATATATATATCGAATTCGCAACTTAGCTCGCCATCTGAGTCTCGGTAGCTCAATGGTTAGAGCGTCTAACCGGTCATCAGAAGGTTGCGGGTTCGATCCCCGTCTGGGGCTCAGATATCATTTTCTGAGTATCGAGCTTGAAGATCGTTCATTTACTACAAACTATACACGTGTCAACCTGGCCCATTTAATTTAACCATGAGATGAAATGAAAGCTGTATGCTGTAAGGCTTCTTTTATAATTTTATCTCTCAAAAAATACACACTGTAGTGATTCATATCTACATGTACTTTATGTTAATACACAATGAATTACAAAATTAAAATACTTACATAACTCCAAAGTTCAACATTCAATGCTCCATTTGCAGTTATTCTTCTTTAAAAATGTCTACAATAAGAAATTTACAGTTTATTACAATGTAATATTAGCTAGCAAGGTGATGCCTGTGCTTAAAAGGAAATGCAAGTACAGAGATGCCAGCAAATATAAAATGAACTGAAACACTTTTTCTGCTGTTTGATATGTCAAGACAGCAGCAAATACTGTTCATGTACTTAGAAATGCCATTTGCATTCATGAAATTTCTTTTCATCAAGCTTTCATTTGATAGGCCTCAATACTTTGGTTAGTTTACTAAGATGACTAGATTAGTATGCTGATTATCTTTCTGACTGGTACTTTGGAGAAGTATTATCAAGACTTAGAACTAATCTCTTATATTTCCAAACCAATGTTTGGATGCTGGGAAAACTAATTTTGAGCTGAAGAACTTTTCCTAGTATTACTTTTCAGCTATGAACTAGATAAATATTCATTAATCTTAGATTGATTATCATTCTAGATATTGTTGTTTGTGAAATTGCTTTTCCAATGTAAGGACAAAATGTTAGTGTTATATATTATTCAAATTATTATTGAGCCTTCATTATGATTTGGCTTAAAGCCATTTTCTGGCCAAATACATTCATTATACAAGTTGGCTTTTGACCTGGTTCTTCCATGATTACATGTACCACAATATTGATGAAAAGTTAAACATTATACTGCTGTGCCACTTATCTGCATAGATGGTGAATGTGTCTTGCTTTGGGGACTAGATGAAAATCAATGCCATTGGAAATGCAGCCTGCTTTGAAAGAAATCCCTTTCCAGCAAACAACTAAGTTATGCCTGTATAATTCAGGAAATTGTTAACATGGGAATTATCATAAACAAAAAAGACTGTCTGTTTTAAAACATAATTCTTGTGTAATTTGAAATGACTAAAGTAAAATATAGACATAGCTACAATGGAGAATTTGTGGAAATACTACACAATTCATTTCAACTAAATTATTTTTTGGTGAATTACATTATTTGGAGATAATATATTAATATTAAGGTATGTGTATTGCAAAAGAATAATTTTTTCAAAGTCCCATAAAACAAAACACTTCAATTGATCCTTCTTTCACAAGTATAGCATCGTATTACTGAACTGATTTTGTTCCAACACTACAATAATAATTATACTTTCTGACTCCTACTTTAATTCTGCACCAGTTGATTTTAAGCTGATTAACTCTGCAAACAGCCATTGATTCCAAAACAAATTTGAATTGTATCCCCTGTGTCTCCAAACTTGAAATGTTTTAAGGCTTCTGCCTCATAACAGATTATTTATCTTTCCTAACAATGCAGCTATTTGGGTACTTTTACTTGGATTTATTTGTAACTCAGGTAATGAAGATGGAGATTTCTGTTAAACCATACAATGGCTGGAAAAAAAAAAGAGGAAAAACTCAACATGTTCATTCAAGCAAATAATGAGCTTGAAAAATCTTTAAAAATGAATAAGCAGTGAAGTTAATGAGAGCCAAAATGATGAGCAAGATTTCTTGAATTGCCAGACCAAATCATACTTTAGTTACAGTATGTACTGTAGTGCTTATCACTGTATTGTATTGTGTATGTAATCATATAATGTATTTAACTCATCATACAGTGGTGGCCTTTTCAATGACATTGGGGAACCACCTGCCCTCTGGTATGTAATTTTGAACTAAATTAAGCTAAATTCATAAAACATTTTCAGCTTCCGGGCACCTAACAATGAGGCAGTGAACAAAGAGGTGATTAAAAATATGAAAGCCTTGGAAAACATGGACAAGGTTGATGGCTACGTGATGCAAAGTAAGGGCACATTCCATCTGCTTATGAATAATCGTTCAATATTCTGCGTAGTCCACAGTAAAGTAGAACAGCTGTACAACAGTTATTTACATGTTCACGAAAACGTACCCTTTCTCTGCTTTTTCTTCCAATTCACACGAGCTAAAGTGATTTGGGTATGAATACAACCCATTCACGTTGAGCTTATAATGGTAAAATTTACTTCGTTTGATGTAGCAGTTCCCTCATTACTTTCTAAGGCACAATGAAAGGCTTTCCTTGGTAGAAGTTACGACGTTCTGCCTATAAAAAATAAGTTGTGCGTGAGATCGTTGTGAACTGTGCTAGGTTAACAGGAAAAAACGATCCTTTGGATGAAGAATGGCATGGTCAGCAAAGTATACAATGAAGTACATTCAGCATGAGAATCGAACTGCAACTGTTGTCACGTTAGATGTAAGATTTGTAACAAAGACTCCCATTAAATCTACCGTTACGCACCTCACTTTGTTTACAGTTCGTGCTTATATGCAGGAATTCTTTCGTTTCTAGCTCCTTTCCCATAACATGAAATGTAGATGTCAAGGACTTTAGGTTTCTAGGCCTTCTAACCATTGCAGTATTCCAACTAGTATAAAATGATTTCACAAACTGCATAAAGGGTTCCTTGAAGCCCATTTTCCTCTTTACTGTGGCCCTAGTAGGTCAATGCCTTTAAATGAACCGTGTCCAGATTAATACCTCCGTTCGGAAATAGTTAAACCAGTGATTTTAAGCCATACAATATGAAACGATGGATGAGGATTTGTTCCCAGACAACTTCTAATCGACAACAGAGAAACTGGGATAATATCGACGCTTCCGACACCGGTAACACTTCCCCCGGTATCGAAAAAAGGCGGCGCGTAGAGCAATGTACAACAGCACTGAAGGGAGTTTAGGGACGGCGGAGCGGAATTACGAGGGGGGGGGGGCTTGAGAAAAATATACAGCATTTTATATGCTTCTCTGGGAAATTGCACAGCAAGTGTTTTAAAGCGTAGTTGTTTCAACATTACATTTGGAAAGAAGGGGGGGCTACAGCCCCTGCAGCCCCCCGGCTCCGCTGTCCCTTGAGTTTATGTAATCTTTAACATTTACTCGGTATGCCGAATTGGCGAGGTCAGTTAATATCGTAATTCCTCCCTTCAATACAGACTCTACTTCGTATCGATGTGGTACTGTTACTAACGATAACTAAAATAGTTGATATTGCATCGTCTAATTGACATGGCCATGGGTATCGTCCACCTCTATTGCTCACGACCGAAATTCTAGGTCCCAGAAATAACAATTGCCATGTCTTCGATGATTTTATCGACCTAACACAGTATCCAAATGACCTGCTCACTTGACAAAAGATCAAAATATGAATGGCCACATAAAAAAGACCGGTTACTAATAGAAATCTATTGAGACCTGTCCAAAAGTTGAAGAGACTTCTTCGTAAATAATAAATCAAATACAAACAGTTGAAACAGATGAAATAGGTTAATTACTAGTGACGCAAAAGAATCCGCAGATCATAATGCATTGTAAGAACACAAATCGACTTGTTATTTTTGTTCCATTCTTACGCCTAGAATATGAGCTTGATATGCCCACCACAAAGCAAAAACTTTCTAGCACTTGTTCTGTTGAACACAAGACAAAGTTTTCCCATGTTAGCCTTCTAAGTCCTGACACTCAATCGCAAAATGAAATGTTGTTGAAGATTGATGCACGGCAAAGGGAAGAAACAAACAGGCATTACCACCGTCCACAAGAGATCTTAAGCCTCAATACACCTTTGCCAATGAATCATTTAAGTCGGGAATTATAACAGATTCTTTAAATCTTTTCTCCTGGACGTTTCCTCAGAACGTAATATTTCATTAACGATATTCGCACCTTCCCGCCAAAATCACATCAGACAAAAATTAATCAGCATTTACCTGAGACGTTTTGGTCGCAGGAAGCCTAGGGACTGATCAGTAAAATGTCTGTTACCTTCATTGATAAATGTCGAACTGATTGCATAATTAATAATTGCAGTGGAAGAGGTGATTTTTGAGGATTTTGGATTTCAAGAATTTTTGAAATTTTCGTACTGTGTGTACATTGCCTTCGTGTAGGTACTTTGTCAAGAATGCAGTTAAGCTGAGCAGTGAGAAAGCTGCCTTTCAAACAAAATGCAGACAGGGCCGCGGCTACTATAGACATCCCCCGCCACGCCTCTCAACACGAATTTCAGATCAGAACATTTTAACGCAACTTCTGGTAAGACATTGGAGTATGAAATGAAAACAAAATACAAGCTGGGCTTTTATTTGGAGCATTGATTGGAGGAAACAGGCAAAATAGAGATTAACACTAATTAGGTTAATGAGAAGTTTATAGAATCTGCAGCTGGTACCTCTCTTGGCCAATAAGATCATTTCATATACGTATTAAAAGCCTTTTGAAGATTAAATTTGCTCATGAGGTGACCGGTACTTTTCATATTTGGCTCTGTCATCTTTCCTATTTACCGTTGTTTTGCAATATACAGCAACGTAAACCAAACAAATTTCCGCTTGTTAAGTATTAAAAATTCGTAGTCGACATTATTATATATAAAAAATATCATTTATTTTGTTGTAATCCTTATATTTTTAGTTTCGGGAATACATTAAACTATTTTTCAAATTTTTGATGCCCAAGGAATAAAAATAAAAAAATTATAAATAAAATAATAAAAAAAAAAGCCAGAGAAAAACTAATCCGCTACTTAGTTAGGTCACTGCAAGTATTCCGAGTAAATATTCCCATGTCACGTCCACTACCTTTAGAATCGTAAAATGAGTGGCTGTTTTCAAAAGTTCAAAGTTTCAAAAACGCCAAAATTTTCCAAAAACAGTTTTGCCACCTGATTATTTTATTCATTTAAAACGGCTTGAAAGAAGGCAAATAGAACAAATTTTTCCCTGAAATGACCAAACTGGCAACACTGCAAAAAATTGAGAGAGATGGAAAGGCATTATAATAAGTGGTAAAGGCTCTTTAATTCTTTCTTGTGCTGATTAAGACGTCTTCCTCGAAATAACTTCATGAATGGTCGTTTCCCCTTAGGGATATTATAAGACTTGCTTGTTATTATGATTAATACTTTATGTTTTTCGTTCATGTTGTGTCCCCATCCCCAACCTAAATGTTTTTTTCTCCCTTGAGTACTCTGAAGATAGTTGCACTTTTAGTTGCAGCTTCCAGTTTAATTGCCAAAAAAAGATATTAACGAATGACTTCCGAGCTTGACTGTCATTTCGTTTACTTATCGCATAGTCTTTGATTGACCTTCATTTCAATTGATATTTCATTCTTTTTATTTGTGTCTTAAAAATCGGACAAGTAACAAAACTATATATTCTTCCCTTTTGTTCCAAGGAGCTTTGAAATGTCATTTTCTTGGCAAAAGAAGAATAGAGAAGGCCAAGCAAGAAGGCTCTCACGATGCCATTAAACAACGTGAGAGACGAAGGCACCGAATAAACGAAGTAAGACACGAGAATCTTAAAGGGGTGCTGAAGAGGGTACTTTTAGAGAAAATAAATTCTATCTTTTATTTTCAAGGGATACGTTAAATTTTAAAATAGTCCAACGATGTTTTAAACCCCAGATTGTTATGGTGATGGTTGCAATCTAAAGTAAATTTTCATTTGATACAAAAAGGGGTAAACCCCAAGAACACAAAAGAAAAATATATAAAAAATATTAATTAGTTATTTAAAGTTCATACACAGTGATGTTTTTTTTCCCCATGCTTTCATCTAGTAGGTGAGTCAAATATATATGTTTATTACGTCCAAGTTTATGAAAATGAATGGCCAGAATTCTAATCAGCTCAGCACCTAATGTCAATGTGACCATATACACTCAGACCTTATTAGGGAAAAAAGTTTTAACTTGTTTTGATTTTCTTACTTTTCTATCATACAGTGAAACGTCATGCAAAAAAAACAAAAAAATGTTTGTAATCCGTAACATTATTATCATTGATAAAACAATGTCACGTTTGTGCTTGTTGGACTCAAAATAATTGACTGACTCGAATCTAGCGCACGTCCAAGGAATAATTAAGTGCCAAAGTAGGCTGTTTTACGAAATTCTAAACCAGTGATCTATGACGAGTAGTCTGTGGAAGTGTCTTCCAGCAAGAGCGTGCCTCTCTTGGCTATTTCTCAGTCTGGCATATTTGTGAAACTTTTACAACCACTCGACCAGCTTTCTTAGTATTCTTACCGTTGTGTCAGGTCTTAGAGCATAGAGCCATCTATTGTAAATCACGTGAATGCTGCCTCGGTGGTTGCTATACGTAGTCGATACAAAAAACTTACAAATTGTATATTTTCGTGTACTGTTTGCAAAAAGGCCTTGTGCGGCAATGGCCGGTAAAAAATATTACAGTCATTGACTGCAGGGCTGTAACAAACTCACATGAAATATAATTACCTCTTAACTTCATTGATGTTTTTTTGTTCCAGCAGTCCTATTTCTTGTTATCTTGTCCAGCTTGTCCAGTCATCAGACCAACAAAACTACCTTAGCTCTCTCACGCTTAGTATTTTGCAACACTAAAAAATGCGTATGATGTGATCTATACTGCTATTAAACGATCTTTCTTATTTCCCTCTACCACAAAATCTAGAAATTACGTCTCCGCAAGAAGATTACGGAAACATCACCGGCTTTCAACGAGCATCACCGAAAAAAGATTAAGTCTGCTCTGTTATTTGAAGCGATGTCGCCAGAAGTCAGCTCGTACGAGACTGATAGCGATGAAGAACGAGCAATGGGATCAGATGATGAGGGGAAAAGGCCAAGAAAGGTGATCAGGACTCATCCATTTACATGGAGGTCGGAAGAATTCACCAATGTGCTTCAAAGCCTCGACCGAAAAATAATGAGGAAAAAAAGCGAGAAAGCTAGAGCCATGGTGTTACCCCGACAAGAAGGAGATCCCATAGATGATAACCCCCCCGAGGGTATGCCGTCGTGGGCCATAAAAAAGATGTAATTAAGACCTTTTAGTTTTCGTATTTTACAACATTGCAAGACATTTACACACAGTATTATGAATATTTTTGTAAACTTTTACTGGTGTTTATTACTCTTCAATGTGACTAATTTGTATGAATTACTTAAAGTTGCTTGTAAAGGCTGTTTTCCACTTGGCGAATTTTATCGCGCGAATCGACATTTCTTTGTGTAAATTGACTAGGTTTCTCATTAGTTCCAAACGAGAGCAAATTTCGCGCCATAAAATTTGCCTAGTGGAAAACAGTCTTAAAGTTTGAGTTAAACGTTTCCAAAATTAAACTTCTTACATTGAAATGTTCTTCATATGTGTATATCTAATTGCGCCTCCTTATACTGCTGTCCTTGTAGAACTGACATGTATTAGAATCGGCTTTACTCTAGCAATAATTCATATCCTTTTAAATAACACATTGTAGAGAAACAACATCAAAACTGGATTATATTGCAGAAAATTTAAAAAATCGGCAATTACTTTTCTTAAAACTGATGCCAAAAATTTAAAACTTCTGCATAATAGCGAATTTTTGTTTTTAAACAAAAAGTGGTATTATAAAACCCTCGAATTTGATGGAAATGTTTTCACCTGGCTGAAAATCAATATCTTCACACAACTAAAGATGGAAGCAAAAATGATGTAAATTTCTAAAACTACCACACATTTGCATGGTTAGTGACTACGGCAAAATTTGAAATATCTAATACATTTGCAGCGGTGGTAAATTCAATGAATAGTCTGCCATTGCACCTAAACACTCATTGCCTAGATGATGAAAATTCATAAATACACACTATTGCAAACTTGGACAAAGGTAAAAAAAGACTAAATTTACGTTAAATTTGTAACACATTTGCAATGTATGAAAAGTTAAAACTTCTTCTCGTGCATTATCCTGGAGCCAAGACATTTTACAAAACAAAACTAATAATGTTAAAGTATATAATTCATGAGAGATATAAATACGTAAAGTATAAAAGAGGAATAGAGTGATTCTTTAGTAGTCTGAATATTGGAACTGGTCACGTTTGCTTTTCCGGTTCAGTCCCTACGTTACGAAAATTGTTTTGTTCCGTTTTTGTATGACTGCGCAACTTAATTTGATCTAGCCTCATGCCGAGTCAAGCGTGACACTGCAGGATACTTTCCAATTCTGTAGATGTGTAATCATATATCTTTAGAAACTTGCGTAAAGAGCTGTTTATTCAAGTTATTCTTCTTGCGATTTTTCTCATCCAGAAGCATGCAATCGAGTAACCATGATCCACAAGTCAATTCACTCGATCGCATGTGTCAGGAGGCTAAATATCGTAGTACAAATTGCGATTGTAAACAGCCATTGAAGAGTACTAATCGCGCAGTATTTCTAAGTATAGGTTTTTAGGACGTTCTAGTACACTAGACTACGCACATATGACGGAGTGAGTGTAAGCCGAGAGTTAACTACAGTAGTCTCCTGATATCTCGACATCGCTTATCTCGATACTCCCGCTATCTCGATCAGACTCGTTTCCCCTGGATTTGCCTAACTATTTATCAGTAATTTACTATGGTTTATCTCGAACTCATTTATCTCGATAACCCCGCTATCTCGATCAATTTTGGATTCCCTTGACCTAATTTTACCCTTTTTATCTCGATGCAGCGTTGAAAACGGTTGTTTCAAATAGTGAACCGACGACAGTAAGATCACAATTTTTTAAATAGTTTTTTATTACAACTGGCATCTTAGCGTTTATTCTTAGCATCTTAGCAATTCATAGGTCATTCCATAACTTCCCTTTTCAAAATTACAATGAGCTTGGCACTGCCACAAAATCGCAGAGTACAGGGAACTTGCATTCCTTCTCTATCACCCATGGAGAATGAAGAAGATGCGCAATGGCTCAGACGACGAGCATTAGAAGTATCTAATTTTATGGAAAAACGGTTTGCCATGGCAAAACGCCAGCAAGACATTTCGGACTATTTTAATCAGTAGGGTATTTGAACAGGACCAGGGGTTCTAACTCGCTTCTGATTTTTTTCTGTAAAAAAATTGTTTAGTTTGAAAATAATTTAAAGGAAACACAGACTTCGTACCATCTAAATAACGTAAACTAAATTGAAACCAAGAATAATTGTTATAGTTAGTCTTTGTTAATTTTAACATTGAAAATCAAAAATTTCTTGGATCCCCCGATATGTCGAAGTCCCGCTATCTCGATAGTCTTTGCGTTTCCCTTGAGAGATCGAGATATCGGGAGACTACTGTAGTTTTCTTGAGCTGTGAGAGAGTTCATTCAAGAGCCAGAAACTGTTTCAGCCAACTTTTAGAATGTTGTATTAGTCCAAGTGACTTTGGGCGTATTTATTGAGGTAGTACCCTACATCCGTAAGACGAAAAATACCTGTTAACTGGGAAGACCAGGGACCGCGGAGGCTAGGGGGGCTGTAGCCCCCCCCAATATTTTCCGGACCGGAAATTTGATCGGTTGCATTGGTAGCTAATTTAAAGTCAATAAGCTTTTGTCTGACTCTCACTTGCTGCGTAATAATGCTTTGTTATTTGCATCCAGACCGTAGCAACGGTAAATTGCTTCTGATGTTCAAACTTATATTGACAAAAATGCAAGCAGGTCCTACAGTCTATTGCCAAGTTTCGCTCTTCTCAGATGTCGAGTAACTCAGAAGTATTTGAAACGAAGATTAAGTAATTCGTTAAGCGAAGATTAAGTAATTCGTTTCATTTTCGTCAACAAATTGTTGTACCTCCGGATGAATACTTAGCATAAATCTTCTTCATAGCACTTCTAATAGACATTTTCAGCCAACTTTGAGATAATATATAATTTATCAGTTTTTTAAGACAAAAAATATGAAAAAAATTTTCACTCATGGGCTGTCCGTGATGCTGATATCCGACCGCTAACCTTTGAGAATGATCCAATTTTAAGACAGAAAGCCCGGCTATCTAATAAAAACTCTTTCTTTAAAGCAAAACGAGTGAAAAGTTTCATTGGAAAACGACTTGAAATATTTCAAGATCGCAATTAATACAGGGTCTTGCTATGAACATCCATTGATAAGCAGTAAAATTGTCAGAACGGATCTCTTACCATTTATTAAACCGTTAAAGGTTATTCTCAGCAAACGTTTTGTTTTAATAAAACAGAATAGAAATTTTAAACGTAAATATGACGACAAGCAGTTTAAATGTAAAATAATTTCCAGTTTGGGTTGTCAATATTTGTGGCCAAATATTGTGTTTTCTTTATTGCATTACCTCTTCCAGTTGTAGTAAGAACGATTTGTCTTTTTGACAATTTTGAAAAATTTTCAATGTTACTTGGATTCTCGGGAGATGTATTGGAAGGGTGGGCGAGGGTTTGTTGCGTACACGTATTTCTAGTACGATATGTAATTGCAGAGAAAACATTCGTATTTTACTTGTCATCGATCGTTATAGTTTCATTCATTGATAAAGAGCGAAAATATAATACACGTCACAGTTTTGTCTCAAAAAATATGACTAGATTTGGCACATAACCATTTCAAGATTCAAATATGTGGGTGGAAGAATACACCCATGACGTCAGCCCCCCCCAAAATAAAAGTGCTCCGCGGTCCCTGAAGACTACGTTCGCTACAGTATAAATCAGCTTATTGCCGCAACTTACACCCTATTCAGCCTTTCTTATAATTCAGGCTACGCGCGATATGTCATTATGCATGGGATGCGCTGATTCAGATGGTATGCCACCTAAAACAAGCCACAAACCAGGCATTCGCAGGCAATACTTTTGCATCGTATCGACAGTGTTGCTACGAAGAGGCCCAAAGACTGTGGCCTAAATGTAGGGAAGATACCAAATTACGAACGCTCTTACGAGAAATTTTAAAATAGAAGTTTTTATTCTTCAGATAACAAACGAGCATATACGAAACTAGCCACAGAAATAAGCATTAAGTAACACTAGCAAGAAAGGCAGTCTGACAGTCAGTCACGTTGAGTCTTCAAAGCCTGTTATATGAACACCCAGCAAACTTAAATTTTCCAAATTTTCAGAAATTGTTTTGTCAGCAATCTTCAGTTCCAGGTATCGCTACTGGGAAGCTGAACTACAACTATCGCGATAACTGACATATTAAACTAATTTATAGTGACCATGACAGCATACTGGGTTTTAAGCTCATGAGACATGAATGGATACTTCATGCATTTTCGAATTATATCCAAGGTTTTACCAAATGCCACTTTTTCTGTTATTAAGATATGGTATGATATCAAGCAAAACCGGATGCCATCTTGTTTTGCTCGGATGATTAGTGCAGGATATTCCGATAGAGGAACCAATCAGATCGCGCAGAAAACACTATCCACCTGCGAGGGATATGTTAATAAATGATATCCTGGGGGTTTGTGACCACAGTGCTCAGTCTCTCCTCGGCTGCTGATCTCACGTCACCATTGACCTCTTGGACTGGGTGAACAACCCACACCCACCCCCGAATGAAAATAGTACAGGATAACAGGTCACAATTTATTACACCACCTGTTTTTATAAAAAAATCAAACAAACTCAAGTTAGTGTCGTTTACTGCAAAAAAATTATTTAATAACCGACAAACAATAAAAACAAAGTAATATAATAATAAATCAATAAATTGGCTATTAATTAGTTAATGGAAAGTTAAATTAATGATGAAAACTTATTTACACCCTGTAGCCTTTCAATTGATTTCTCACTGAAGATGATTAAATATAAAGAGATGATTAAATATAAGTATAGATAATATGGTGTCGAGTGCAATTTGGAAAAAACACGCTCGAGTGAGTTTTCAAAAACTATCTAAATTACACGAGTCCGAAGGACGATAGCCTACTTCGCAATCCATCTAAACCTAGATTAAGACGGTCTGTGAATTAGAGACCGAATCCTTGTTCTGGTCTCCTGTTGACTACCCGATTATGTGTAGTAGATCATGATTAGCAGAGTAGATCATGTGTTTTTCCAAAATCCACGAGAAATCATGCTATTACTGATTCACAATATTCGTGGAAAAAGTAATACAGTGGCAAAGGAAGGTAATTCAGTTCAAATTGCTGCACTACCTTTTTTGGGCATTGTTACTTGGAAATTGCACTGCTATTAGCCTATCAGAATCGAGGGAGGTCATCATAAGGGATTTTTTTTGGCATTAAACTTACTAGAATTTCTTCTTTTTTAAAAAATCAGTTTCGTAAAAAATTTTGAAAATTATATGTGTTGTTATTTAGTTAGTTAACCCCAATTAAAAATAACGTCAGGGAGCCATCTGAAGACAGATTTCAAGTGCTGCGTTTTCTTCTGCGAACGTACATTTACAGAGTGCTCCGGATAGTGAAAGTCGCTCGTATACTCGTATTGAGATTTCACACGTAAACGAACGTAGAAAAACGTTGCAGTGGATACCAACCAGCGTTTTTTAAGGCTGCACTATTAGCGTCGTAACTCCAGTTTCACCCAAATACCTTCAATGGATCGTAAAATCAGTTCCCCAGTTCGTTTGATGTCTGCTGTTGTCTGAATTGAATGTACGTTGAAATTACGCAAGATTGAAGCTAGGACGATCTTCTCTTCCATTAAGGCAAATTTTTGACCTGTAATTGATAGCGAAAGTATTCCTTACACAAATTATCACTCTGAAATCCATAACGGCTAAATGATAAAGAAGAAACAATTTCACAAGTAATAAATTCAGAGGGGATATTTAGCGGAAACACAAAAAAAAAAAAAAATGGAAGCAGCGGCACAATTAACGCGCAGGTAGGTGAAGACAGAATAACATTGAATGAGGAAGGCAAATTAACGGTAACGTATGTACATTTTATTTTCTTTATTTCTCAAGAGTAAAGTGAGGAATTAGAATGTTGTAATAGTCAATGTTTATTAAGCCTGATCCTCACTTGTTGGAAATTTAATAATTAAAGATTTGAGCTTTAAAGATGAGAAGTGTTAAGTGCTAAATCAGTGACGTTCGCACTTCCTTCCTGAGTACCATGGATAAAAAGTAAAATGCGTTTTGCGCACACGCAAATCATTTGGTACAATTATAAAAAAAAAGAAAAATGGAAGTGTTGGCCCTTAAGCTTTTGCGTCGGAAATGTATAAAATACTGTGCGACAAAGTCCTCACTAAGAATAAACCTTAACTTCGTGACTTTGCACTTAAGCTTTAAGCCTTAAAAAATTAAAATTTAAGTGTTAAATCTTAAAGCATAAATATGTCCTTAGATCTTAAGTTTTTCTTGTTTTTACTTGTGTTTAAGATTTAACACCTAGTCCTTAAAGCTCTTAAAACCACATTCCTTACCCTAAAACACTACAGAAAACTAGGCAATACTCGAGATATGATACTTTCTTATGAACAGATTTTTTTTCTCTACAGCTGCACTGATAATGCCATAGCTGTTCCAGACACCTTGAATTCCCAGCTGTCCACAATTTGGTAGGATGGAAGCCGAAAAATTTGAACGTCGAACTATAAAAGCTTAAAAGTTTCAAAAACATTAAAGGAGAACCTCTTAAAACAGGAATGGTTTTTGCTGTTACTCACCAATACAATTTCTTGGTCCAGCTGAAAAAGGTACGTATGCAAACGGATGTCTTCCCTTGGAATCGCCTAACCGAAACCGCTCAGGATTAAATGTATCTGGATCTTTCCATACATCAGGGTTGCGATGCAATCCTCTGGTAGCAATAACAGTTGAACAACCTTTGGGTACTTTGTAAGGTCCTGAGTTATGAAACAAGAATAATATGTCAATGATTGGGCATGCTCTTAAAATTCCACATTCGAAAACTTTCTAAGTTTCTAACAGAAACTGAACAACTGACAAATAACTGGACAATCGGCATTCAGTACTTTCAGTTACAAAAAGTATCCATAAAAAGATGATTTTAGCAAAGCAAAAAAATGAAGCCGGACGAGCAGCCTTGGCTTAAGATGTATAACTAATAATATATGGTCTGAAAATCAGATTAAGGAAAACTTTTTTATGAAAATGTTATTCGTAAAGAAAATTTATCTAATTTTAAGCTTCTGGTTGTGGTTTTTGGTGGAGCTTTGAACTGGTGGACGTTTTTTAAAACAATTTATAAATATTTTTTAAACAAAGCTCGACAACTGGTCCGTGATTTTATTTTCTTGCTCTCAAATCTCGTTCTAGCGCCGAGACTTTTTGGACATGTTTTCTCCTTTGGTAAAAATATGAAAATGATTGTTTCCTTGTACATTAAGAAAGGTATATGTTGCAAAGAAACAAAGCCATTCGCCAATTCGCCCAAAACAAAATATCCTTGAAAACAAACAGTTAAGAAGCGGTAACCGTGACATTTCAGAAATTCCCAGTAAGTGAAAAAAGTAGCAAAAATAAATAAATTTGTCATTTTTCTTTGTTTGAATTATGTTTTCCAGCTTACCAAAATTATAATCTTCAGTAATTTCTCGCCCAAGCATCGGGACAGATGGAAATAATCGTAAACTTTCCTGTTGAATATTGAAAATGAAACGAAAAAACAAAAAAAAAAAAGAAAACCAATAAAGGAAACACAATTACAGAAAATTCTGCATGATTCACGCGTGTGATTTCATGTGATCATGTGTCCCAAAGTGCAAATATTAAATACGAAATTGCATGTTATCGAGGTAGAATTGTGCCTCTTCGTATATTCTAAGCAAGGAATACTCGTAGAACATACCAAAACCATAAAGGTGTGGAGATAATCGTGCAACAGTTTTTTCAGTCTCAGTATTTGTAATCTTCTGTGAGAGTTGAATCAGTTGACAGCATAACACCAAGTTCCATGCAATAGAATTTGAAGATAACGCAATGAGATCTTGCGCCCGTTTAACTGTGGTCTCGCCAATAAAGTATCGAAAATATAGCCAATTGTGCAGCTTTGACCTCAGAGAACACTCTGAGACACATCACGAACATTTATGGATCATCTAACACATCAAGACCGACGCTAAGCTCCAGGAATAACAGTAATTTTCGAGAAGAGGGGTAAATGGAGCGTTGTACGTACAAGTCACGTACGTTTTGTTGGGGGGTATGGAGGTACGGATCCCCACGAAAATTTGTAATGCTTGCATCTCTATAACAGCATTTATTCTATTTTGTTATATTAGAATTTTGAGCCCAACCTAGAAGTCTTTTACAAAACACAAAGTTTTAAAAAATGCGCTAATGCATTGTGGTATACACTAATAAAATACATAATTTAAATTTCACTGAGAGGTGCACCTAACGTAAAAAACACCATTTCATAGACGCGAGAATCTGTATATGCCCGTGGAACTATGGTCTTGGTGTCGCCTATACTGATTGTCTATTCGGCATGAACCGGTCAGGAATCTAATAATTTATGGACAAACTGTGCATGGCCTTTCAAAAAGTACTGATCAACCACTGTACCTTGAGAACACATTCCAAGTAATTCAAATTCTTGAGATCTTCGCCTGATATAACATCATCAGCAGAGTCTAAAATGAAAATGTGGGGGAAATAATTGATTTAAAAAGTTTCAATGAACCACTATCATGACTTGAACATGCATGCAGAAAACCTGAACAAGTTAATCTCACGTATTTACTTTTCTATCGAGATCAACTAAGAGTTAAAGACTGATGTAGAAAAAATCATTGCCAAAACAATGTTCAAGTATAACTAGTATTGTAGAATTTTCACGAAATCATCTATCCGTTAGGAAATATCTGTAAATGATGCGCAGAAGCACAATCCATGGCTGAATAGGGGTGCACCTCAAAGCATGTGCTGAGTTATACGTTACATATTTAATGCAATGTTGGCACATGCGCACATCGTGACAGCGCTCTTTTAATGCAATATTTGAAAACAAAAACGTCACAAAATGTACAAAAGGTTTGAGTCAAATCAAAAAACTACAATTATCCAATAAAAAACTCGAATCAGGGGTATAAGATAAGCTATGAATGTAAAATGGGACTACTAGATGAATGAATGAATGAATGAATGAATGAATGAATGAATGAATGAATGAATGAATGAATGAATGAATGAACGAACGAACGAACTAGGAACAGAACGAGAGCATTGTGAAACGAAAGTCTTACCATAAAAATTATCCACTTCCTTTTGCAGTCTTGATTGTACGTCTGGATTTTTTCCCACTAGATGCAGGGTCCACAACAATGATGCAGCCGTAGTGTCATGACCCTAAGAGAAGTTAAGATGATGTGGCATAACAACATAATAAAACAAAGACAAACAATACAACTCAACACATTATAAAACTCATTAATAATTCACGAGGAAAAAATAAAAGAATTTAAAGTTTAATCAGTAGTTTACTAAAATCGATGTACTAGAATCATTGGAATCTTCACCATTTTCCAAGAACACGAATGTTTCCATGTTTTCGGTTCATAGGTTGTTTACAACAATTGCGTCCGTGTTGTATTGAATATACAACCATTCACCTTTGGCTCGTGATTGTATATTCAATACAACAGCGCCGTTCATGTTGTACACGTTATTTACACAACGTACAACACAAAGTCATGCAATAAAATACAGCATAGAACACTATAAAACACAACAGACAATATGCCACAAAACTCGAGATAACACAATAGAGCAGCACAGCACAAAATACATTTGATAACACAAATCACAACTACGCACAACTCAACACAACATAACAGCAAAATAAAGAGAAATATTTATAATAGTAAACCATAACCGTAACTTTTTGTAAACTGAACGCATTATCTCTATTCTTATCGGTTGAAAGCACGCGCCTTCACCTTGACCATAACAGAGAAGGATTACATGTCGGGTGTAATAAACATTTCATTTTCCACATACTTATGAAGTACTCAATACTGTCTACTTATTTCTAGTGAAAAAAATAAGAAAAATTTACCTCAAACATAAACGTATCAACTTCTTCTCTAATACCTTCTCTACTAATATGTCCTTGGTCGTATTCTTCCAATAGCAAGTCCAAGAAAGCTAAACGTCTACCTTTCGTTGGAGAAGACAAGCTTGATTTCTCAGAGAAGTCGTTTTCTTTTATCTGTGTTCGTTCACTTATCCGATCATTTATTACCTAAACACAATCGCAAGAACGATTGAATTAATGAAAAGACCTGGTGAATATTTCCATACAACAAAACATACATAACACGAAGTGACATCATATACAATGAACTATGATATTAAACGCGGCATATGATATTTGATGACATGAAGTACTGTCACATTACATGACATGACACGGGACGTGGTCCGACACGACGTGACGTGGCAAGATGTGACGTGACATAACATACTTGACATTACACGACAATACATACTTTGACATAACAAGACAGATGACATAAAGTCACGTGAGTCAAGTTCCAAAATCCATTTCATCGTGGACGTTACGTCGTCATTTTCGTCGTGGACATACAGTTTACATTCAAGAGGCTTTGCATCAGTAAAGATTATTAAATTACGTTTTCAAAACAAATCAGTACTTGTCTTAGAAAATGCGAGAAAATTAATATTTGAAATGTCTTCGGTAGAGAGACCAAGAAGGCATTACGTTTCATAAAAAGGTGCCCATTGCATGCTACTCTGCAACTGCTTTTACAGATTCAAAATTTGAGATGCGGAGAACCAAGGGGGAACAGTCATGCCACGGTATACTACACACCAGACCATACGACAGATTAGCACATATCACTTTGTCATATCAGCCATACCTCCAACCACACTACACAATACCATGTCACACCAGACACCACCATACGATACCATGTTACCACAGTACATTATACCATACCACGCCACATCCCACACAACACACCACCCTATAGAATACCATGCCACAATACACACTATCACACTATACCACACCATGCCACACACACCACACTATATACCATACCATGCCACACACACCACACCACATACCATACCATGCCACATACACCACACCATATACCATACCATGCCACATACACCACACCATGTACCATACCATGCCACACACACCACACCATGTACCATACCATGCCACATACACCACACCATTTACCATACCATGCCACACATACAATAACTAATTTTTATACCACTTTTTATAAAATAAACGCATCCTTTGCACGCTCTGATTGGACGAACCTCATTTTTTCTCACAGTACAGAGATACGCTGACTGCATTTTCATTTTGTTTTGAAGCACAAAGACATGAACGACGTCACGAAAATTTAAAAAATCTTGGTTATTTTATAAAACAAATAGAAAATAGCTTTTGTGTTTCTGTACTGCGATAGAAACATCAATAACGCTGTCTCAACCATAAAAATATCAGAAAACACTCGGCTACACCTCCTATTTCCATTAGGCACTTTTCCGGTTCAAATGACTGTAATGTTTGTCCAGCAATGTTCACTTTAAATTATATTTACAACAATCATAATTCCAGCTTAAATACATTAATCAAATCACGTGATATTCAAATTATATCCGGTTATGAATACTAAGTTATCATGACACTGACATCATTCATGTTTCTATCACAGCACAGAGATAGTCAAGCAATATTCTATTTGTTAAACAAGTAACATCGTACGAACAAGAGAAACACACACGCAGAATTCACAATTTCTTTTTTATTTGATGGTCAGATCACTCTTATTTCAAATATCCTCGTCCTTTGTTCAGCTAAATAATTATTCTCTGCCTTAAATTAATGTTTACATATATACGTTACCTTGTTCGTGAAACCGTGCAATATATTTAGTGCATTCCGGTGCTTTCTTCCTGAGGACGTTAAGTTATAAACAACATCAGTCCAAAGCCAAGGAGCTTTTTGCCGTTCCTGCACCAGCTCGCTCATACTTCATCACACAAATCAATAAAGAAAAAAAAAGAAAGTCTAAATAATCTTACATTGCTGAATGGAAAAAAGAAATAATTGAAAATTCTATGAGTGAAAATTCTGTAACTGTAATTGCCTTCAGACGGCGAATTTTCAAGTATTCAAGAGGATGTTAGTTCACGAAAGGGTGAAAGCTGTCAGGTAAGTGTAATGCAAAATCATCTGCAGAATCCCCTTTTCGAAAGTTTGAACATTCTTCGAGATCGGAAAGATAAATCAGGCAACCAATACACAATGTGTGAATGGTATGTAACATTTGCTTTTAAATGTTGACATTTTGATTGTTTATAATGTTCGTAGCAGCTTGCTTTACGTTATTTACTAAAAGATGCGAAACAATAATTAACGTGATGCTAACAACAATAACAACAAAAACAACAGCGATAATGACAAGACCAAAAATACTAGTAATAACAGTTTAAGATAAGATAAGAAGCTTTATTTTAGCAGGGTAGCCCATACAGCACTTGGCTGGTATTCAGAGGGGCCCTGCATATAAAATTACACATACACAATTATCAATAATACAAAATTAGACAACATAGCTAGTAATCATTAAAATGTTAAAAAATGTTTATAGATCTGCGTTTTAAAAGTACTTAAAGATTTAGATTGTTTAATAGAAGCTGGGAGATTCTTAAAATTTTTCGCTCTAGAGTAAACAAAGGATTTCTTAAATAATTCCAATTTGGGTTTAACAAGGTAAATATCGTTGGCTTGCCTGGTATTTAATCGATGAACAGATTTGTTAAGAGTAAAATAATGATTAAAATAATCAGGCACTAATCCATTTAAGCATTTAAAAACTAATATACACTTATGGATGATTCTAGTGTTTTCAAGGTTAATCCATTGCAGTTCTAATGTGGCTTCCTTGGATGACGAGCTTAGTTGTATTATTCTCGCTCCTTTGTTTTGCAGTCTCTGTAATTTCTCACTGCATCCAGCATTTAAAGATCTCCATGTTGAGTCGGCATAATCTAGCAACGGCTTGACCAAGGAGCTAAAGATACATTTAGATGCATCTATCGTAAGACATGATCTGATTCGCGATAGAAGCCCCAACCGTTTATTTGATTTAACACAAATACTTTCTGTGTGATCTTTCCATGTCATACTTTCGTCAAATGTAACACCGAGGTATTTAAATGTAGACACATGTTTCAGTGGTTGATCACACAATTTGATTTCAAAGTCACTTGCTTTATTCAGCTTTTGCCTTGTACCAAATAGCCTACATTTCGTTTTTGAGCAGTTAATGATCAGCTTATTTTCTGTCATCCATTTTTTACGTTATTAAGATCCTGTTGTAATAAATTAACTAAATGCGTCACTGAGGTTCCACCAAAATAAATTACAGTATCATCCGCATACATCATAATTGAACTGTGGGTCAAGCAATTTGGCAAGTCGTTGATAAATAACACAAACAATAGAGGGCCCAGAATTGACCCCTGGGAAACACCATAATCTATAGGACGATAATCAGATAATTCATTATCGTACAAGGTCTGTTGTATTCTTGTAGTCAGATATTCACGAAACCATACCAAACTATCTCCACGAACTCCGTAATGGTCAAGTTTGTGAAGCAAGCATTCATGGTCTACAAGATCGAAAGCCTTCTTTAAGTCAATAAAAATAGCTCCTGTCAGAATACCATTATTCATGTTCCCCAGAATACGATCATTGATATATGCTAGGGCTGTTTCTGTAGAATGTTTCTACCTAAATCCAGACTGATATATAGACAGTATGTTGTTAACTGACAGATGTTCTAATAATTGAATTTGAACAGCACGTTCCATAATCTTAGAAATTAGGGGCAATACTGAAATCGGGCGGTAGTTATCTTCATCGTTTTTATTCCCTGATTTAAAAACTGGGATTATTTTAGCTGTCTTAAACTGACTCTTAAACTGACTCTTAAACTGACTCTTACGTCACCTTCAGAAAACTGTTTAGGTGATCGGATCTAAAGTAGCTTCCTGGATTACAATTTTTCAGGACTTTATTGAGATTTTAAGTTAAAACAACGGATACTCAACGAGTTCGAGTACTGCTCGCAAATTTCGAACAGACGAACGTTCAACCAATCGAACATAGGTCGAATGGCATTCATGTATCGCAAAATTCTCCCTGAATTGATGAAAACTACTAACTTCTAGTACTGAACAATCAAGCAATAAGAAAATCCAATATCAAAGAAAATATTTTACCTTAACACTGCTTGGACATACTTAGAATTGCTGTTGAACTGAGCATTAACATGGACACCCATTGACGTTTCTAGAAAATCCAAGATACTCAAAATGAATTATTCTCACCATGTGGCATATGCATGGGACACGGATTGGATCGAGAGACAGCACACATTAAACTATCTATCTTTTTTTAAAGTGTTTGAGTTAAACACGTTTGCGAAAGCTCGGGTTCAAACGGTCTGGTCGATACTAAAAATGATGATTTGAGCTGATATTTTGTAGGAAGAAGGTAAAGTTAAGTTTTGCACAGTTAAAGTTAAGTGTTTTTATAGTTCGATGTCATAAAGGTTAGGGTCGTTCGGGTCCCACCAAATAGTTTGTCCTTGGTTCTCCACAAAAAATGATGGTGACGTGCTAATACTCTCCAGGGTACGCTGGACGAAGCAAAAGTACCAATTATTAGAATTTTTGCAATTTATCAGCCAGCGAGCAATTTCCTGGAACCACAAAATGTGCACTGTTGCCAGCTTGTAACAGAGAGCAACTGAAAGTCCCAGAAACGACAACTTTTCCTGTTAACGATGCATCTGTTTTTAAAAAATACCCCAAGATTAAGCGAAATTAGCGAATACAGTCAACGGATTACTTTTCTTGACCCAAATTTCAATTACTTGAGGTAAATTGAGGATATAAAGAGTGTCCCTTGGAAAAACTGAAATTAATTTTAGAGTATTGAGAACTTCACCAACGAAGATGTACTGGTAAAAAAAGGACCGATTAAAAGTAAACAATCTCTTTGAAAAGCAAGATTCCACACTCAAACTGCAAAAAAATCCGGTAGAGAGAAGTTTTAATGTAATTAATTCCAAAATCGATAAAGAAATAGTGAAGATTTAGCAGTAAAAAGTACATTTTGATTTTGGCGGTTAAGTTAAGTTGTGAAGTTTACATTCTCCAACAAGACGACAAAAAACAAAACGTATTTTTAATTTGATAAACAGCCGTGACTTCATTCAAAATTGGCAATAACAGCATTAAAATTCCTCTTGACCTGTTTCTTGCTGCTTGAATGAAATATCTTCTTCGGAACGGTGTTTTCTTACGGATGGAAGAAATTCATTTTGGTTTCGTGACTATTTGATTCAACTTTCATCAACCCTGCGAGTATTTTGCATAGATCACCACCCTGCACGCATTTTCAGGATTCAAAAATACTGAATATTTCAACCATTTTAAAAAGATTGAAGGCTTTCGACTTGTTACTGTAAATGGGCCAATGGAATTTCAGGGGCGAAGTTAACCATTTTCGCTCGGGAGGGGTATGTAGCTTAATTTTCCCCGAATAATTACCTCCTTACAAAAATTGCTCGAACTTAATTCGACGCGTATTTAGGCCATATATGGTGTACGCTCGCTTGCTCGACCCTAACACGCGAATTACAACTTTTGCTGTTCATAAGCAGAAAAATATACTATCATTAACGCCAATCTCAAAATCATTAACCATTTGCATGGACGGGCATTCCATAGCCCCAACATACGCCCATTAACACCATTCTACTCCATAGTAGGACTAATAAATTTCAATTAGGCGAAATATTTCTCTTGCGTAACTGAAATTTTATTATCCCTAATGTATAGTAGAATGGTGTTAATGGTCGTCTATTGGCTTTATAGAATGCCATTTGATGCAAATGGTTGCGTATCTACGCTAATGAATGTCGATTGAATAAAATGAATGTATTTTTGCGTTAATGAGTTTGAGTTTGGCGTTAATGAGAGTATATTTTCTGGTAATGAACAGCAAGAGGTGTGAGCATAAACCAGAAACCAAAAGGGATATTGAGCTATAATGATTGACCGATCATGCCACAATCGGAAATTACCGATTACCGATTGTTCCAAGTCATAATCGGTCCGATTCCGATTCCGATTATCAAAACGAGTCCAATGACGTCATTCATTCTGCACGCAAACCTGGCGTAAACAACTTTAAATGGCTTCGTTGGCCAAAAACTTGTAAGAAAACACAATTCCTTCACATGGTAAAATAGTTTTTAACCCACTGCTAAGTTAGTAGCTTTGCATAAGAGACTTGCACACGCTACAACTTGTTAGTAGGAGAAATAGCAAAATACTTTTAACAGGTTTTTTTTTTTTTTTTTTTTTTTAAAAGTAATTTTCCGGCTAGACTCGCTGACGCCTGGTCATCTGGCGCGACACTAGCAATGAATAACAACAGCACAGCTAGAGCATTCAGTGTTCCAGTGCTAGCCGACGTGCAACATGCAGACGTTTTGAAAAGACTTGGATAAAGCAAGAAAACAAATCTTTATTTCCGGTTGTGTTGAGCAGTGAAGGAAATATTTCCTACTCATACAATAGTAATGTCTTAAATACCAATTTGTATTTGTTTAAAAGAAAGCCATTCATCTAGAAATCTGTCGAAGAATTTTCAGTAGACATCTGAAGGTTGCTAAAGCCCAACTGACGATCTATATCCGATTATTTTTGTAATTTTATCTATTTCATATTGCATTATAAGATTGTGTAAGTGACTGACTGGTGATAGACAAATACGCGCGCACATCTCGCTGCTGACCGTAGAAGAAACTGATGAAAACGATGCCAATTTGGCAACTTCTGAAGAGTTGTTTTATTTCCATATTAATCGGTTATAATCGGGAAATACAGGAACTTTAACCGATTCCGATTGTCTACCGATAACGCAATAATCGGTCCGATTCCGATTCCGATGATCGGTCAATCACTATTGAGTTATCTTACCAATACACAACAACGGTAACTCCAAAAATCGATAGCATATTTAATTTATTCTACGTTTCGACTAGGCTTTAGTCATCTTCAGGAATGCTGCTGGGTTACAGGTGGGGTCTACTTATACAAACTACAATCACGTGAGATCTATTAATAGAAAATGATGAGTTCTCGGGATGCTTTAGTCCCATGACATAAGCTTTCGAATGTTTTGTATTTCATCTGTGAGTAGAGTTGTGTTGCTGCAAATCTTGAAGGCACGATGGATTAACGATCTGATCCAGACGGTTTTTCGGGACCAGGTTGTAAAACTGGATAGATGGATGTACTGGCCGGTGTGGGTACATTTGCGGAAAATTGTAGTACCAGACGAAGTTATTTTAATGTCTAAGAAGTGAACATCATTATTGTCCACGAACTCTTCATGTGTAAATTGAATTTGGGGGTGGTAGCTGTTGAGTTGTTCTAGGATGATAGATATGTCGGTTGGTTTCGTGAGAACTAACGTGTCATCAACATAACGAACATAAAATTAATTATATTGGCGTCTGTTAGTTTTTTAAGCTTTCGAAAGCTTATGTCATGGAACGGGTTCAACACAGACCGGACCCCACCTAACCCTGACGATCTTACCCAGACCACAGAAGAAACTTCACAGCCCCCTAAAATATTGCTCCGTCTACCATATATTGGCAAACGTGGCACTAAATTACCCCGGAAATTCAAGGAAAATCTCCTGCGCTTGATAAAACGTCCCTGTCGATTAATTGTCAACTGAAAGACCACCACCACAAACTGTTTTTTGTCGTGCAAGGACAAAACACCAAAAGAATACCAAAGTTCTGTGGTATACAGCTTTTCTTGCCCAGGTTGCCAACAATCATACATCGGAAAAACAGATGCTTTTTCACTAGAATAAAAGGACACACGACTCTCCCTGACTCCGAAATTCACAACCACATCAATTCTTGTGAACAATTCCAGGACATCAAATCACTCTTTCAAATTTCGCTAGACAAACAAAACCCGGACGAAACCTTACAAATCAGTTTATGTGACTTTATATTTAACAACTGTGTAATTATTGACAAAGGCGATCACTGGTCGACATTGCTTTATAAGGAAGCGCTCGCCATCCGCCGCCTGAAACCGCAGCTCAACCACGGGACTAAAGCATCCCGAGAACTCATCATTTTCTATTAATAGATCTCACGTGATTGTAGTTTGTATAAGTAGACCCCACCTGTAACCCAGCAGCATTCCTGAAGATGACTAAAGCCTAGTCGAAACGTAGAATAAATTAAATATGCTATCGATTTTTGGAGTTATCGTTGTTGTGTATTTTATCAAAATACTCAGTGATTCCTGCAATTTCTATCTTACCAACTATCTATTTTTGTCCGAATTTTTTCTCGCCAAGCTTGTTTTGGTAATTACACTCCCACATCCCTATAAACTACGCCTTTGACAGGGTAGGATAGGGTTGGATAGAATCGGATAACATATGACAGGATTGACGTTAAACTATGACAGGTTAAAGAGTAATGTAGTCAGGGTTCCAACTGGGACGGAAAATTTCACTGGAAGGATGAAAGTTCAGATAGAAGCATCAAGCTCTTTAGCCATAAAAGAACAATGACAGTTCAAAGTGGGGTAGGATTGGGTACTAAACGATATGGCAAAATTAGAAAGGGAAGGTAGACCTTGATAACATAACCCACATGGTTAATAAGGTGTATTTTCATACCACATATGATGTCCAGCACACACAAGGTAATATAAGGACCAATATCGAATTCACCTTTTCCCGCACTTCCCTAAAACATAAGAAAAAATATTTAAGAAATATTATTGGTCCGTTTGATCCTGTCTCCTCGACAGGCCTTTGCAATTGGAATACACGCCAGGGAATCAAATCATTGGAACGAGACTCTTCGATCATGGAACATTGATCGTGGAAATGATCAGGTTGTCAGTGTAATGACGAAAGAATTGCATAAAGAAGAACTATTCTAAAACATCGAATACAATTATAAATGCTGACATAAATACAAGGTGAGAACATCTACACCGGATGCGAGCGAATTTATTAGATTAACAAAAATTTCAAAGCGGCAGAGAGTGCGTTTTATTCAACGGAATAAATGTTAGATTTCAGCTACCTACAACTTATTTTAATCATTTCCTGTCACAGACGTCTCCCCTTGACGAGTAAAATCGTCTGGCATTAGCCAGAGTAAAATAAGAAAGTTGGGTATGGAGTGGAAAGGATTAAGATATTTCCTTTAAGTGTTTGATCACCAGGCATTTCACGACTTGTACATGCAATTCCTGCTTTTTCAAACCATGTTAATCAGGTAGTCAGTATATTAACCTCTAAATCTCTTGGGAGTGATCAAACCCCACCAACTATTTTTCAAAGCCTTTCTTTGTTTTAGAACGTGCTTCACCTTGAGAAAAATCCCAAGAAAAACAAACCAACCCGACTTGATCGTGATGTGAACGAATGAGCCTGGCTGGGTCCTCTAGCCGGGCTGTACGTGAAGTGTCGCGAAAATCTCTTAACGGTCGTAAAAAGGCCAATTTACACCATACGACTGTCGTTTGCGATTGCTCGTTCTGATGTATCCGATTAACTGACTGGAGCCCTACGCACCTATTGCTACATTAGTGAGCAAACTGAAAGCAGTAATTGTGTCTTTTAGACAACATCACATATTCCAGGATGAAATATCGTATACGACAATTGCATCGTATAAATGGGCCCTAAAGGATAATTTAACTTTGGATTTTTCCTATGGTCAACCTAGACCATTTCGACTTCAGAGTTTAATTTTGCAGTGGCGTACCCAGACGTTAGGGTATTTGCTGGCTTGGGAGCATCAAGAAGCGCATCGAAAGCATGACTTTCTGGGAAGTCTGGTGGTTGGTCCTCGGAATATTTTTAAAGATAAAAATTATTTGATTAATTATTCATGGTAAACTGCTTGATTTGATCATTGCTGTTACTGAGCTGATTAGGGTTTATGGCTTCGGGGAATTTCGACATTTTTGTTTCGCCTTGTCTATATCAATTTCTCATTTAATTTTTTATTATTTTTCTGTTTTGTAATAAAAATTGGTAGGCCCAGGCCTGACGGCCTATGGGCTGGGTACACCAATGTTTTGAACGTATTTTACTGCCTTAGTAAGTCCTTGACCAAACTAGTCAGTGTACCTTATGTTAAAAACCCCTAAACGAGTTCTGGCTGACCGTTATGCTTTCCTCGATAACTCCACAGTCTCATGCTCACATGAAAATCTACTTTGGTTGGATTGCGTTTTCATTTTTATTCCAGAATTACGATAGGAAAAAAAGAATGGAGATATTTTCATACTAAGGACGATATAAATATATATCAAGAAGAAGGGTATTTGAGCATTTGCTCGGAACTCTAGCATCCCACTTAGGCAACACACTACTTTTACACTTCTTTTGCATCAATTTGTCACAGCAGAAAATTACCGAATCCAACCCCACCTTCTTGCTTCTCTAGCTTCAATGTCATTGTGAGAACCACCCGAAATCACGCAGTTCCAAGTGACTTTCCAGTAAGGTGGTGCGGACCATTGGATTTCCAATTGAATTTTGAACCCTGCTAACCCTAGCTGTGAAAGAGCAAAGGAAAAGGAACTAACTAGTCACTTCGTATAAACCTTTTTTTAGCAGGACGTCACCCCCTAGACGAAAACTCTGAGATCCAAGGAAAGTGCAAAGTTTCTCGGAGATAATTAGACTCTAATGTAAATGAAAATGATGTATGGTGCAACTTGCTTGGAGGTGATCATGATATGTTTAATTTCTGATCAGTTGCTAGCATGTAACCGGCCGTACAAATACGTAACCGCGTATTTTTACCAAGAAAAATGAATAATTTTCAAATATTTGAATACCGGAAAAAATAGGAATGAAAACGATTTATTCGGACACCGTTCATTGCAAACGTATTTATAAGTAAACTTGATTTCAGATGTCGAAGTTGGAGTCATGACTTCGAAAGCGAAGTTCGTGAATTGTTTACAAAGTACAAAACTTCGTTACAAAATATGCAGTTATTATAAACTCTGATTTAGAAAGAACATTAAGCCCGTTTCAGACGCCGCGCCACTCATTACTTGTGATATAAAGGTATAAATGTCGAGAAGTCCAATCAACTGAAAATGAACTGATTTCGACAAACACTGAGAAAATACTTTATGAGAATGTAGTTTACTAGTATGCGGCATACCATGTTTAATTATGCTATCCATTGGCCACAAATTCTTCGTCATTTTGAACATAGGCAGATATATATCAGTCGCCTTCTGTATCAAGACGATTTTACCCATTTCCATGTTTACATCAATTGCAAATCTCGCACAAGAGCCGCAGATGGCCCAATGGCAACGCGGTTCTCGTGATAAGGCACGTGCGAGCAAATTCAGGGGAGGGACACTGAAAAGAATGTCAGGAATGTGTAAAAAAGAAGAAAGACAAGGCGATGCTAAGACTTTGATATGACAGATATTTGATGGATTATGGTGTAAATCGCTTATTCAACAAGGATGTAATGTTTATTGCGTCTTCAAGAAGCAAAATACGCCAAAATATTGAAAAATATGACTTATTTTCGAAATACAGTCTACAAATTGCACCCCCCGGAATGTTAACATTTGTTTATCTTCCCTAGCTGATGCAAATTTTTAGCCTCATGACAATAGTGCAAATTTTCTAAAGAAACTTTGCACTAAAAATCGAGTGGCGTTAGCCAGAATGGAAACTGATCCTGCTGGGAAGGAGTTACTGTTCTTCTAGAATAGATCTGTAAATGGTCGTGGCCAGAGCAACGGGAAACATCATTAGACCAACGTACATCTAACAACATACCTTAAGTCTTTCAACCAAAATTGCAGATTGTTTCTTGAAAACGGATATAAAATCGTTCAAAATTCTAAAATGAAATGTTGACGTAAGGAGCTTTCGTCGAGATTTCCACTTGGCTCCATCGCTAGATAAACAGAAAAAATTATAATAATAGCAGTAATAATAATAATAACAGTATAAAAATAATTTTCACTATTATCATAATCATAATAATAATAAACCCTTTCCACTGTCCTTAGTTGGGTGGTGTGCGAGTTGTAATAATAATAATAATAACAATGATAATCAAATAAAAACAACCATAAATATGAATCCTAGGAGAAATATTGATGCCCAGCATAAAACAGGGAACAAAGCCAGTGAACAAGATAAAGGATTAATTAAACTAACTAACGTTTCGTCGCATCTCGCAACATCATCAGAGTGTGAAATATTATTACAAAACAGCAAATATATATAAATAAATGGAGGTATTAAATTACAAGTTGTGTAGTAGCGGAAATAAAGAAGAGAAATTCAGAACAAAGAAAAAAGAAAGAAGCTGACATTGTCATCCGAAGAGGGTTTAACTTTGAAAATTAAGAGGCTTTCTCCTACAAGACGTTTGGAAGGAAAAGAACAAAAGGAAAGGATTTTAAAGTCGAATTTTTCCCACGAATGACTACAATTGTCTGACCAATCAGAGGCCTCAGACGATTGTTTGCCACTAGTGAGAGAAGCGTATCGACTTTTCCCGCAACAGCTCATGCGAACCTTTACAGTTTGAACTTTTTGTTTGCTCTCACATATCTCTATCACGTTGTGTTCATACTTATCTTGCTGCTAAACATGTGAACTTTTAAGACTATCATTAAAAATAAATACATTTTCTGACTTTTATGTTGTCTACATGCGACTTCGTCGACTTGTCGCGGAGAGCAACTCGAAGGAGCATTTGCTCCATCACTTGTTATAAAAAAGTGTTGATCTCAGTGCGTATATAATAAACAAATTACTTCATGGTTGGTTTGCAAGTCCGATTTTTATTCACTTGTGATGAATCACAACTCGTGAATAAAAATCGTACGCGCTCACCAACCATGAAGTAATCTATATATATTCTCTGTTTTGTAATAATATTTCACACTCTGATGACGTTACGAAACGTCAGTTAGTTTAGTAAATTCTTTAACTTATTCAATGACTTAGTTCTGTATTTTTCTATATTTCCCGACTGGTTCCTCACTTGCGATCATTTTTTTTTTAACTATAAATATGATTTAAGGCATATCGTCATACTGAATACGTTTAGACAACATGACTCTCGAGTGATATAGTAACCCTCTTGCTCAAAGCAAACTATTATCCAGTCAGGTTCAACTGGCCACACGCACAAGTAGTTACGTTACATCAGTTCTACTAAAGTGGTAGGTGTGGGATTGTAACACTTTAAGACACACTTAAGATAGGGTTGTAAGTTCCGCATTCTTGGCCTGGAGAACTTGCACTAGCCTAGAGAATTAGGTAAAATATTGCGTTTTGTTACGTCGACGAGAAGGACTGTCTTTTCAATCTAACAGTGTCTTTGTTAAGCAAACTGGGCGGCCGAACCACAAGAAACTAAAATAATGACCACTTAATGGTGTTGATTAGCGTTAAATCACACACCTCCGACGACGGTAAACCAACATGTCATCCCTTTTTTAAATTTTTTAAGAAATGCCCCACCTTCCTGCGTTACACCTTAGTGCCCTTAGACCCTCACTGTTAGGGAGGCGTCTCCACCCTTGATTGTAGTTTTGACAAAATTGTAATGGCGCCGTCTTGATCCAAGACAGCTTGCTGACAAGTCGCTGATTTTTAAGATTGTAATGAAAGCTATAGCCTTTTTTGTAAAATATAATAATTTACAACTATACCACATTATACTATTGTATAGTCCAACTTAATTCAACTTTCGATTTCTCGGCCACAATTTGTGATTTCGTCGTGACATCCCTGAATAGACTTTACAATCTTGTCCCCTCTTGATCTGAGTTGTTTTACAGTAAATATACATCCTACATTCATTAGACATTCTGCTTTATAAAACAGCACCAAATGAAATGCGAAGTCATAAATAGTGAAATTACGTAATTCAAACATAGTTTCAATAAAAAGATTATCAACTTGTTGTCACTGTACCTGGTTAAAAGTCCTTGTCAAGTTTAATATGGAAAAAAAAGAAAGACATTAGATTAGTAGCACGTCAAAAAGTATCAAATTAAATTTCCCAGCCACTGCAGCTTCTGCGAAATTTGAGTCTGAGACAATTGTGATACACTACTGAAATTATGAATATTGCAAGGTTTTGATCTGCTAATTCAGTTCATGAACAACACTTTCTCCATGCCTGCCTCTTGTCAAGTTTCGAGGAGATCAGGCGAGAAAGAAAGCGTGAAATCCTTGTTCTCTCTTGCTCCCCTTGAAACTTAGATAATGGCAGACTAGGAGCATGCCTAGACAACATCACGCATTAAATGTGCAACATGAAAGTCGCGAAGACGGATTTTTGTCTTATAACGACTTAAGGGTGGTTAACTAGTCAGTTACTGAGCCTAACACCTTTTGCTGTTCATTACCAGAAACTATACTATCATTAACGCCAACCTCAGACTCATTAATCCAAAAAATACATTCATTTTATTCAATCGACGTTCACTAGAGTAGAAACGCAACCATTTGCATCGATGGGCATTCCATAGCGTCAACAGACAACCATTGACACCATTCTACTCTACAATAGAGTTAATAAAATTTCAATTAGGAGAGATATTTCTCTTGCGTAATTGAAATTGTATGGCAGAATAGTGTTAGTGGGTGTCTGTTGGCGCCATGGAATGCCATTCGATGCAAATGGTTGCGTATTTATGAAATGAACGTATTTTTGCGTTTAATGAGTTTGAGGTTGGCGTTAATGATAGTATATTTTCTGGTAATGAACAGCAAAAGGTGTAATAGTGTTAAAGTTTTTTACATGTATTTTTGTCGGCAAACAAACGTGGTAGCGAGTAAGCTTCCATCGTCGCAGAATTAGGTAAAAACCATGTCGGTGGATAGTTATTGAACATGAGATAGCGGGTGAACATTCATAGTTTGAAACAGTAATAGTTTTATGTACCAAAAAGGGGGTTATATATCCAGTCGTTGTGAAGTAATCTCGACATTAAACAATCGACCCAAGATCATTACTATGAAAATGAGGTATTTACATTCGACTGACGCGAAATGTAGATTAAATGTTAAAGTGAAGAAAAACGTTTAGTTTTACAAATTATGCTGCAAAACTCAACCGCGACTAGTTGCGAATATGCAACTTCAAGAAATTCTGGCGTGAAATCGGATTCGCCACAGAGCTACTTCACTGCAGTGTTCTGGCCAGGGCGCACTGGCTCTGACCGACTGATCTACGAAGGTCGTTGCCGGTAAAATGGACGCTAGTTCTGCATTAATACGCTTGCTGTTGTGGCTAGATTACAGTAAGGTACAAGTCTATTACAATGAATATTTTGCTTTGACACTCCATTGATCTCATGTACATTAAATGTTTAGGTAGAAGTAAATTTTGTACAAGATATATAAAATACATGACATAACTGGATGCAGTTGCGAAAATGTAACTTGAAGGCCTTCTGGCTGAGAAGACATGTAAGATCACAACTGTTTCCCAAGTGTTTCGAATGGAATCATACCTGTTCCAAGCCATGGGTGAAGGAGTTTGTAAACTGGAGCCTTTTTAATATTCTTCTGGCTAGTTAACATTGCCTAAATTAAGAAACAAAAATACAAATTAAAGTAAAGTACTTTTGTTTATACTGGATAAGCCTATCAGCTATTTGAGCTGTTCTCCCTAGAGGTCCAGTAAGGGCCTCTCCTCATGGGTACGGTGTTACTACAGGAGGAAATCGGAGTACGCGGAGAAAACCTGGGATGCTTGGTAGAGACAAAGTGGACGACACTTTTCTCACATGTGACCAAGGTAATTTTAATCAGATAACGGCGCGGAGCCGGAATCGAACCCTAATAACAGTGGTGAGAGGTACGTGCACTACCACTGTCCCACCAGCACCCCACAAATACATTATTGACGGAAAACGGAAAAAATTGCTTTATACAAAAACGCCGCCTATTTTTGTCAACAAAAACCGAGGCCGTGAGTATGAAGTCAAGGTTTGTCCAGTCAAAACTGACAGCAAACTTCACGGACAGACCGTGCGTAGTAAACTGCAGTTTGGTTTAGTTAGTGCATACGGTCCGTGTGTAAATCGGCCAAGAAAGCTGTTTCACACCAGTTCTCCATGCGGTTATAAAGTGGTTACTTGTACACTTTCAGTCTGGCAAGAGCTACCCTCGCAACTGAATTTGTTGACCGGTCGTCTCATTTGAACATAATAATCTCGTAAGCATGGTCTGGAAATTCGACTAAAATGAAAGCGATTAACAAAGAAAAATGATGAAGCTTTTTATTTTTTTCACTTGTCCACGGCAATCAGTTATGAAAACTGTATTAATTTCAGTCAGCAATACGGGAACAGAATCGTTTTAACTTTCATCACACAAACGCGCCTTTTCTTACACCATGGCGCCCGCGACCGAACGTGTTATACAGTATTTCATCGCGTTGACGACGCGAAAGTGGCAATTTCATGTACATCACGCTATGCAGCGGCAATGTAAATGTAACCTCATACAGGTACATGTAATTTCAGCAATTGTTGCCAAAATTAAAAAGTGAATCCAAATTATCACTATACGACTACAATGTGAGTTGTAGAGGATTGTTTCATGTGTTACATTGTGTCTGCAAGTGGGAAAGTGCTTAACTGCTGCGACGTATGTACGATAATAAACACTTCATAAAATTCTATCTGGTCAGTGGCGTAGCCAAGTTGAGGGGGGTGAGGGGCTTCGGGGGTCCAACCCTTCCCCGACAGTCACAACGAACTTGAGTTTTCGGTTCAATAAGGACTTCATGATTGTCACAAAACAATATCACAAACTGGCCAGCTTTGATTTGGGACCTTGAAACCACTTTCGATGTTGCCATAAATTATTGATACGTAGTATATGAAGTACTGGAGTGACCACGTGAATTTATGGGTAGCAGGCCATCGAACAGACGTTAATCACTACTTGACGATTAATCGGAACCCAGTGACACAGACCCTTTGATTTGAAATTTTAAGCAAGCAAACATGCAATGGAATCACGCCCTGAAGATGGAACTGCAACTACAAATTACTTGCATTTTCCTATTCACAGCTCTTTCAACAACAACTTCGCTCATACCAACAACAACTTCGCTCACGCAACTGTTCGCACTCTAATTAGATATCGCCAAGTATCAATAATAGTACTTGGTTCTCCATTTTCTCGAACTGTTGCGACGCAACCCAAAAATATCATTGTACTGTATCTACTAGGCTGTAGCCACTTTCTTACTCTGGTAACGCGATGAAATTTGAAATGTCGCATTGTTAGGGATGTTCTAAATGGAGTGGGTCGCGGGCAAATGGCACGGGTCGTGGGTAAATGGCGCGGGTAAATTTGCGCGGGTAAATTGGCGCGGGTCGCCAAGTCGAATTTACAGAGAAGATTAACATGCAAACTCTAAGCTGCACGCTCAATGCAATAACAGTAAAGTATGCAGGTCAATTATAACAGGGAGTACTTTGAATGAACTGAGCTTCATCATTAATATCTTTGTCCAACGTCGCATCCAGGTGAACCGTGGTAGTACGTGGACAATGGAAGTACGTTGGGTGTATGTTGTACTGGAAGTTCAGAAGCAACGCTAGAGTCAACGCACTAAGCAAATAGGTTAACGTTATATTAAGCACTTTGCAATTTTGCATCACTAATTCAGCACCATTTCTTACAATAATCCTACTTGATGTACAATGAAATTCACAGCTTCCTACAATTGTTTTGCCTTGTTCAACCTCAAGAACATAACAGCCTGGACTTGAAGATGGCGAATTAACGACGAATTTAATATTGTTCAATTGAAGTTCTGGAGATTGCCTGGTTAGAAAGAAAAACGCGGGACTACATCAAGTGAACGTGAAGCCTAAAGAAATGAATCAGGATTTATCTACAAGAGATGGTCTCCTACATGGCATATCACTCAGTAAAAAAGGCAAGTTAATTTGGACAGAATCTTTCCAAGATCTACAGATGTTTGTAGAAGAAGTATTGGATTTAAGTGACGGTGTATGGGGCAGCCCGGGAGGAACTGCTAAACAGTTTAAATCTGAAGATCTCGATTTTCGATGGTATACTGATACACAATCAATCACTTTAAATGGTAAAATGAAGGACGAAATAAGCGAGAAATTGAATTCGGTCGCCGTTATATTGGGGGAGCTGGCAAATTCAAGCGAAGGTTCGAAACAAGACGGCCATGTTGAAGGAAGGCATGTTACTTCGACTTTGAATATTAATGACTCGAGAGATGTGAATGATGTGAACTGCCCATTTGTTGATGAAACGTTCAAAAATGCTTTCAATTATTTAGAGAATCAAATTAATGAATTAAATTCTGCATTCATTAAGAACGTTAATGATCTGGAACGAGCGATGTTTGGAACAAAAGACAATGAACAACACCTTTTAATAAGCAAATTAGAACGAGAAAATAAAGATTTAAAGAATGAAAACCAACCTCTTCAGGGTAAGATTACTAATTTATCTCTCATAGCATCGGATATGAACACAATGAAAGACATAATGAAAGACTGAGTCTTATAACCGCATTAAGGCTCATACAATCGGCTCCGTCTCCCGAAGCTTATACTGAACAACAACCATTTCAAAAGTCTCAGAATAAAACAAAACAAATTACTAAACGATGACAAAAACAAATGGAAAGATCTGAGGCCGAGCAATCAGGCATTCGATTAAGTAATCGTTATGAAGTTCTAAGTACCGATGATGACGATGAGCAGTCGGGTATCAAATCAAAGTCTACCTCGGCATTTAAAGACAGCAAGATAAAACAGGTTCAACACCACAATAAGCAATCAAACACCCAGAAAAGTCTCGACATGGACAATGCAAAGTCAACTAAAGCCCCAGTCACAATCCTTGGAGACTCAATGGTAAAGATGTTACAACCAACAAAGCTTACTCGCTCAGTCGGTCAAAGAGTTCAAGTGAAAACTTTCCCAGGAGCAACAATAGCGGATATGGAGCATTATAGCGGCGTTCTTAAGGTTATGCACTATCTAAAAGATAGAAAAAAAGCTTCTCGACGTTTCGAGCGAAGGGCCTTCGTCCGGAGATTAGTACAGTAGCATAGAATCATTCCATGCTACTAATCCCCGGACGAAGGGCCTTCGCTCGAAACGTCGAGAAGCTTTTTTTCTATCTTTTAGATAGTGTATAACCTCAAGAACGCCGCTGTTTTATCGAAGCTATCTCCACTGAACCCCAGCGCCTATGGAGCATTATGTACAACCAACTTTACGTAAAAAGCCCAAGCTAGTTGTCTTACACGTTGGAACCAATGATATACAGCACAAGAAGCCAAAGGAGTTAGCAGATGATATGAAGTTGCTGCACCGAGGTATAGTAACTAAAAATCCAACTAATGAAATAGCTGTTTCTGAAATTGTGAGGAGACAAGATGCAGCGGTGAACATTAAAATACAGGAAACTAATACACTGCTGTCTAATCTTTGCGAAGAGTCCAATTGGTACTTCGTTGGGACATGCTAACATATATACTAAGCACCTAAATGGATCAGGACTGCAATTAAACAGGCAAGGCACCGCAATATTAGCAAAAAATTACATTGATTTTTTTAAAAACTGACTAGTTGATAAGAGGAATCAATCAATGAATTACATAAATCCATATAAACATTGAGAATCGGATTGTGTAACCAATAACAAAACAAAAAAGAATAATATATTTTGTACCGAGTGCAACCCCTACATTAATACTGAGCCTGAAGTTAGTGTTCAACAATCAATTTCAAATATACAAGGGTTTAAAATAGCTTCTTTAAACGTTTCCAGTTTGCTAAAACACATTGATGAACTTAGGATTTTTATGAACAATAAAGAAATAGATATTCTAGCAATTAACGAGACCCGATTAGACAATAGCATCCCAATTCAATTAATAACAATTCAAGGTTATAGTTGGACATACAAACATAGAAATAGATCTGGTGGTGGTATTGGATTCTACATTAAGGATTCAATTAATTATCGAATTAGATCTGATTTAAATAATTCTGACATTGAAATTCTTACAATTGAAATTGTCAAAAAAAAATGTAAAGCCTTTCTTAATTACCACGTGGTATCACCCACCAAGCGATCCAATTGATTCTCTCTATAAATTTGAGAATTGTTTGAAATTGATTGATCAAACCGATAAAGAAAGCATAATCTTAGGTGATATGAATTATGACTTCTTTCCCACTGAAATTTCATCATCTCAAGCTTTCGAACTTAAATTTATCACAAGACTTTATCAATATGAGCAACTAATTAAAGATCCAACCAGAGTTACTGAAAATAGTCAAACTCTTATTGATCCTTTTTATACCACAAATTCTAATTATATTATTTCATGTGGAGTTTCAACTGTATGCATAAGTGACCATTATTTAATTTATGGGATCAGAAAATCTAAATTTATTAAGGAAAGAGGGAAAATAATTTAATACCGTGACTATAAGAAATTTGATAAGCAAGCACTTTTATACGATCTGCAAAATGCCTTTTTCAACATTAACCTTAACCAGGAAGATGTGAATTTATCTTGGCTAATTTCGAAGAACATGTTTTTTTAAAATTTGGGATAAACATGCGCCGATAAAAAAAGCAGGAAAATATCGAGTAAGCGTCTGGCATGGCTAACGAGTGATTTAATACACGAAAAGCACCATCTTAAATTCTTACACAGAAAGGCGCGTTCAAACAATACTCCTGAAAGTTGGCTGACTTACAAGAAGGCAAAAATCGTTACAACAGACACAAAAAATTCTAAACGTTATTATTATGAAAAAAGATTACATAGCCATTCGGGTAATATAAAGCGGACCTAAAAAACAATTAATGAAATTTTGAATAAATCTTCAAGTAGGAACAAAATTAATGAAATAAAAGATGAAAATGGAGAGATACTTGATGGAACATCTATTTCAAATGCGTTTAATAAATATTTTGTTGAATTAGACGAAAAGTTAGCTAGTGAAATTCCTCAATGTAATATTTCCCCTATGAGTTTTTTGAATGAAATTAATCTTTAAAAACATGCATTTCCCTATTTTTATGAAATTGCAGCCAACGACGTTCAACTACTACTTCAAAATTTAAATACCAATAAAGTATCGGGAATTGACGGTATATCTGCAACAATTTTAAAAATAGTGGCAACATGTATTTCGCCATCCCTCACATTAATATTTAATCAGTCTATTTTAACAGGAGTTTTCCCAAATGATTAGAAAATTTCCAGAGTCATGCCTATTTATAAATCGGAGGCCAAGGATGAAATGACAAATTACAGGCCAATATCTATAATATCGGTAGTTGCAAGAATTTTTGAAAAGCCAATCTACAACCAGATCTATGAATATTTAAACAACTATAACTTACTAACAAATTCCCAACATGGGTTTCGACCTTTTCATTCAACAGTTACTGCGATATTAGAGATTACTAATAAATGGTATCAAAGTATTGATATCGGCAAAATTAATGGGGTCGTATTTTTGGATCTCAAAAAAGCATTTGATACTGTTGATCATGATATTTTGTTAGATAAAATTGGATATTATGGAATTAAGGGGTTTGCATATTCCTGGCTAAAGTCTTATCTGTCAAACAGGACCCAGTATTGCTATGTGAATGACAACCAATCTAGCCCGCTAATAATGAAAACAGGTATACCACAAGGTTCAGGCTTAGGACCATTGTTATTTCTTATATACATCAATGATTTACCAAATTGCTTAGAAAAGGCAGAACCACATTTGTTTACTTGCGATACTCAAATTGCAACAGCAAGTCATGATATAAATGAAATTGTTGAAACATTGACCGATTATTTAAACGTTGTGAATTGGTTGTCCGCAAACAAATTAACTCTTAATAAAAGCAAAACGGAGTATATGTTCATTGGTTCTAAGAGACGATTGAGTCAATTAACATCTAACCCAACTATATATGTAGGAAATTTCAATATTAAAAGGGAAGAAAAGACAAAATCCTTGGGTCTGAATACAGATGAGTCTTTGAGCTGGAATGCGCACATTGATTACATTATAAGTAAAGTCACTTCAGGTCTTGGTATTCTTCGACAGTTACGAGATACGGTTGATTTCTCTACTTTGCTAGTCATATACAATTCGTTAATCCAACCGTATTTCAATTGTTGTGCACAAATATGGGTTTGTCTCGGTAGTACAGTACACTATCAAATAAACTACAGAAACTCCAAAATAGAGCATTTCGTATAATTACTAGAGAGAGTTATTCAACAAGATCAACTGACATTCTAAGTAGACTAAATATTCCAAATCTTGAGCAAAGAAGAAATCAGCAACTTTCGATTCTTATGTACAAAATAAATAAGAAATTGGTCCCCGACTACTTGGGAGATATGTTTACAAATACCTGTGATATACATAATCATAATACTAGGCGGTCAGATGTCAATTTGGCCTTGCCAAAGCCAAGAACAAATTATATGAAATGCTCACTTAGGTATAGAGGCGCAGAAAATTGGAATACGTTACACAATGGCCTTAATCAGAAAGCGTTACCATTTTCAAATCTTTGCTAAGACGTACAACATGAGATAATAAAATATATATGCACACATTTATCTACATGCACCGATGCACGCGTATATATATATATATATATATATATAACTGTATTTCAATATAATTTATATTTGTTTTTATTGTGATTTGTTTATCTATTAATTTTAGTTTTATTATCGTAAACAGTAGTTAAGAATAGTTTTTTAAATCTTGTAAATAAGCATGGCCAATTGGAAGATCACTCTTCTTTTCTTTTTCCTTTTTATAACAGTGAAATTGTACAATGTTAAAATATTGTAAAAATAATAAAATAATAAAATAATAAATAATAATAATAATAATTCAAAAACCACAAGCATGTTAACTACAAACACTTGTCCACATCTTTTTATTGTGATATTGGCAATCAATGGGCTTTCATATCCTGAGAATGTCTTCTGTGTATTAAAAACAAACAAGAAGACGAATGCCTAGAATGACTGTCTGCCAGCTTTAATCTTTGTTGTCAACTTTCCCTTGATGTACATAAAGATCATGTATGTTATGTTTTAATTCATTTGTTTAAACCTCAGCTTCAGTGCAGTGCATACTATTACAAGCAAACCTGCAACTAGTACTACAAGCTTTTCATATCCTTCCATCATACTTCACACTTGGCAATAGCATATATATATGATGTAACAGACATGCCATACTCATCCAAAGAATTATGCAAATAAAGTATTTTCATTAATATTTCTTCTTTGCTATGATGGGAAAAAATCTACCACATATCAAACAACAGAGGCAACAATGTAATGGACAAAAATAAGGTTTTAACAATTTTCTCCACTTCTCCCAGGAGAACAGTCATTTTAGCCATGTGTCTTCTTTATTATTAATACACAGAAGACATTATTCTCAGGATATGAAAACCCATTGATCAACAATATCACAAAAAGGCAAGGACTGCACCAGGAACTGCACAAAATGGAGTCCAAAAAGTGATTTTCATGCTACAGTATTGGTACATGTTATTTTGTTCAGCATGTTATTTGAGGTAAACAGCCCCTAAGGCATTAACAAAAAGGTTTGATGAACATTTAATCACACAGAAAATAGGATATAGGGGCTAGGGACTTCTGGTAGTAAACTAATACACTACTGTTTATAAACTGAAGATCTCTGGTTGAAATATAGAACAACAGAAGGAAAGAGATTATAAAGACAACTGTATTTTACATATTAAAAATACAGCATTGTATTTTTAGCCTTTTTTGCTTATTTTCTTCTTGTTTATTCTAATTTCATTATCAGTGTTTTATTGGGTGCTTTACCTCAACATACTCTGGTTTATAAATAACAATAAATGGCACTGTTCCAAGCCAAATGCAGAATATACCTTGGTGGTACTCTTCACACCAATCCAGTATTTGACGTAGAAACTCTACAATGAAATCAATAAGAAATAAAAAAACTAAAAAAAAATAAAAAAGGAATGAAAATTTTGCTGCTACTTAAAGCAAATTAATGATATGACATCATCAATAAATTTTGGACACTTGCAACACAGACTGAAAATGCACTAAATTAATATTTTTCTCAGCTCAGGCTCTGCTGATCTGTTGCAACATGATATGCCTGACCTCCCAACATGGTAAATGTACTCCTTTTGGTGAAAATTTGACACTCAGTAACTCCTAAGTGTGTAAATCCTGACAAACCAAAGTGCCCACATGGCCAAATTAAGAAAATGTTAATTTGCTAATTAAAAATAACGCACATCTGGCAAGCAATATTTGGTAACCACCTTCAAAATCATTATCTAATTCCAAGCACATGCCTCCATATATGTTGAGAGGGAAACCCAGTATCTTCTCCCTAGTTTACATTTGTAACCCATTACACTGGTGTACTGTATTAACCAATAAAGTCATGAACATCAAGGAAGGGTAAGGTTACATAGAGCAATATGGTGGGGGGAAAAGAAAATAATTTACATTTTTTATGGCATTGATGCCCTACATGTTTATGGTAACATTTAAAGTTTCATATGCTTTCAAATCAAATTCAAAGGGAGGTAGACCCCAGAATTAGGTGATATTTTGAATTGTAAGGAGGAAAACCAGGCAGAAACATTAGAATTTGACTTAGATGCAGATGTTGTATGTGTACAATCAGCGGAAGATGTTCAGACTTCAGCAGGGATGTATCTTCCAATAGAACTTCTGACACAGATGAAGAAGTATACAGTCATGAAACTGTGAACTGAGATGATGCTTAAAACTTGATAGCAATGTACATTAATTCACTTCGATCAATTAAATCTTTACTTAATGAAGTCACAGTAACAAAAGTTACTTTTATTTTATTAGAAGAAATCATTATGAATCAAGTTGTCAAGCAGATAATTATGAGGAATGAATTACTTCCCAACTTTGAAGCAATATTTGTGAACTTGTCCCCAGTGCTAGGGAATGCAATTTTTCAAACCCTGATGTCAAAATATCATTGCAGTCATAATGCTGTGTTACTGGCAAGACTTCTTCCTCCTTAGGAGATGAGGGTAAAGTGCAGTTTAGCTAATGCTTCCCAATTAATTAGGCAATCATGGGCTCAATTTACCTAACTGTATAATGATTATCATGAAATTCAATGTGTACCTACCCCTGCAGCAACCCATACATGTCTCCCTAACCATTTAAACTCTAACCCTAACCAAAACTCTACACTAGCAAGAGGGATTCAGCCTAGGAGTAGTAATTAAACAGTAACATTTCCTCAATCTCCTCTGAGCTTCTCAAGAGAAATCACATTTAGTTGTTTGAGATTGCTTTTAGTGACAACTGATATATCCAAGTATGTATTTACAATAGTATTTTATTTTACCAGTATAGGCAAATATTTTAGAATAATAAGAATAATAAGAAATACTTGCAAGGTTGTTACCCTAAGTTGGGTAGATTTTATTTACTACCCAAAATTCATAAAAGACTTGAAAATGTACCAGGTTGTCTGGTGATTTCAAATTGTGGTACAGCCATGGAGAGAATTTCAGAGTTTTTTGATTTTCATATTCAACCACTTGTTGTGAAAGTACCCTCGATAATTAGGGATACTATGGACTTTCTCTGTAAATTGAAGGAGTTAGGTTTTATACTAAGGACAGCCATTTTGTGTATGATTGATGTTGTTGGATTATATCCTCATATACCATACAAGGAGGGCTTGGAAGCACTTAAAAGGGCGGTGATTTCGGATGTTGGACAAGAATTAGCAGATGACTTGATCAAATTGGTGCAGCTGGTTTTGGAAAATAGTTATTTTGATTTTGAAGGGAAAATATACTGTCAGAAGTCAGGAACCGCAATAGGAACTAAATTTGCACCGGGTTTTGTTAACATATTTATGGATAATTGGGAAAAGAATTTTCTTTCTTCATGTAGATTTAGCCCGTGGGTATATTATTGTTTTTTGGATGATATTTTTATAATATGGCTTCATGGTCTTCAGGAGCTTGAGAGTTTTTTGAGGAAGTTGAACTCGTATCATGAAACTATTTAAGAGATTTAATAACCATAAGAGCTTGATGAATCAATATGGTAAGGGACAGAGAGGTATTTGTGGAGAACATTTATATGCACATTTTTTGAAGGTCATTTGGGACTAGAGGATTTGGAAGTTCAAATAATAGATGTTACAGACAAGAGAGGCCCGACAAAAAGAGAAAGCTTCTGGGTGGAAAAAATTAATAGTTTTGTCCCTTTGGGGCTTAATGTGAGAGACTTGTAATATACAAATGAGTTTTGTAATAATATATAGACTCCCATTGTTTATAATAGGTTCATCTGAAGAAGGGGACTGTGCCCTGAAATATTATGTTTTTTAAAAGTTATTAAAGTCACCAAGATTTTTTAAAATTGATGTTTTATATGGTTGACAAGTAGAGGAGCTGGTCCCTATGTTTTTATGATATAATATATATAGATATATTTATATAACATAAAACCTCTTAACTTGCATTTTACAAACTACTTGGAAGATAAACAGTTGTAGCTGTTTTCTTTTACTAGTTCTTCAATTTGTAACTAAAGTAAACTTATGTTACACTTGTCACCCTCTTACTGACAGGAAGGAGCCAGGCCCCTTGGGCCTCACCCTGAATCTACCACTAATTATTGCCCTAATCCTAATTATTATCTTGGTACAACACTGTTTAGCAGACCCATGACTTGTATAACTTTGACCATACCACAGGCTCACTAACCCTAACTCAAACCTTTATCCTAACCAGTCAGTGACAGAGTGGGATTGCTAAACTTATAGTCTAGCCAAATATCTTTCACTTTTAACTCTAAAATGTCACCGGTGTGTAAGTATCTGCTAATCTGCACCTCAGACAAATATAATTATTTCTTATTCTACCATTACAGAGTAAGATTTTCCATCATTCTGTTATGTTGCACAGTGAAAAAAATTCTAATAAGCAACATGTCTGGGCATCATGCACTGCCAACAATGTCTATGAACAAACTAAAAACAAAAGAACAACATTCTACAGATTCTGGGGAAGGGTTTGGAAGCTTACATATTACTAAGAAAATAATATTTATGATGGAGCTATCATAATATTCAGTTTCATAATACTAATTAAAACCAGTTTGTCAAGTTTCAACAAATTTTGGTGAATAATCTTAGAGATACAACTTATTATCTAACTGGTTGACCATCTGACATCACATATCACAAGATTAACACGACACATCAAAAACTGAAAAATTCCTAGAACAAAGCAAGATAAAGGAAAACTGTAGGAGTTCGTTTGTCACTTCAAGAGTCGTCACAAATTCAAATTTCGTCTCATTGGTATTTTAACACAAACTACTCTAAGTCGCTTTGTCCACGCTCGACGCTTAATATCTTTATAAAGGAGGGCAGACCAAGTATATATTTTAAAAACTCTTTAAGAAATTACAATTTAGAAGTGCTATATTGTATTTGGAAGCATAACTTCACGTGAACAGTATGGTAATGGCACAATACGTAACCTCCAAAACCTAAAGATTGCCACAAAGTAGATCATAGACCTTCACATGTCTCCGGGTTATTTTTGCTAAACTGTCGACCTAAGATTGCAATCTACAACAGTACAACAAAACACTGGCTTCGTCGATTACAGATGACAAACGCACATTAACAAAACAGCGTCAGCATTGTGAACTGTTGCATGAAGTTGACATCAGGATCTGTTTGCACTGCTTGTTTATAGTGGTAAACTTACAGTATCTGGGATAATTGCGTACTCCACAGGGAAGAGTCGTGTGGAACAATCTTATCGCGCGGATGGAACCTAGCAAGTTATCGCACAAATTTCTTCCTGTTTGCATAACTCTTCCTCGTGACATCTTGCTGCAACACGTTCGTAGCAGCTCGACGAAATCACGCACTACTTATAATTCTCCGCACACTTGGTCTGAGCTTGTCGAGAAAACATTTTTAAGATAGTTGAGGAAATTTCTGAGCGTAGTCGACGTAAACACCAGTTCGTCTGATATAATAAATTTAACTGAGAAGAATTTGAGGCGAATTAACGTCCCCATTTATTTCAGACGTTGTATCAGTGTGATAATAACGGATGTAATGTCTGAGACAAATTTAACTCTTGCTACGAATTTAGCTAGTTTGATACATCGTTTAACTGTCGTATTTAATTAATCAAATGAAAGTCGTACTAGTTAAATGTAAGGTATGAATCGCCCTAAATTATGCAGCACTTACCATGAGAATCCCTTTTAAACTGTAACGTATTACCAACAATGGGTAATGCCGTAGGTCCTGGAATCTTTGCAACGATTGTGCAGAACTTTAACCGTTTCCAAGCAATCCATAAACATACTAGAGTAAGAAATACGCAAAAGGCAACTAGACCGTACATCGTTCACCTTAGAGACAAGGTTTCCAAACATTCACTTAAACTCATGGTCAGTCAAGGTCAGTGGTCAACGTTGCGTGTGATCAGGAGCTGCCGAAAAGTTGACCAAAGACCGGGGTGAGTTCCTGTCCGTGGAAAGTTTACTTTACTGTCAATTCGGCCTTTCTTTGGCGATTTTATCCTTTTACCTGTACTCTTTTTATCTAAATTCATTTTTTTTAAAAAAAGGTATTGGGAACATTATCTTTGTAAATACTGTAGTTTCTATGAAACTTTTTGCTCAACGGATCATTCCATAAGCGTACGGGAACGATTTCAACTGGGGGAGAGTTTGAGGCCTGTTACTCGAAAATTTTCTGCGTCTCTCGAATTTTCAAAATGAACCAACCACTAAGCCATGCATTCAACAAAACTGCGCTAATTATTTTCAGGCCAGCCAGGAGGGAGGGGGGCAACTGAGGCAGTTTACCCCGGGCCCCAACCTCAAGTGAGGCCCCTTCAGCATAATGATAAACTTACTTCCTTTATGTTTCGAATAAAGATCAAATAACTGAATAAGATCGGCTACTTTTGTTTGATCAGTCCTATTTGTTTATTTATTGAAAGCTGGCCCCAGAGCAGGACACAGGCTCTACTGTAAACAACGTGATGAAAAGGTTATTGCCAAGCGCACTATCAACCAAAATAATTGTAAGGGGACCCGCCAAATCCTATTTTGTCCTGGGCCCCACAAAGACTCTGAGCGGGCCTGATCACGCAATATTAAAATAACATTAGTATGGGTACAACTCTGTACGTGACGAAAAATTCCCCTGATTTCGGTCACTTCATTTTCGTCGTCAGGACGAAAGATAATTTTTTCGAGAAAGAAACCTAATCAACTTATTCTGAAATACGTCCTCTGCCCGAAAAATGGAACTGTAGCCCGAAAAAATTGACAGTGATCGAATCTGAGGGGGGACTGCTGCCCTCCCATCCCCCCAGCTCGTGTACGCTTATGGATCATCCGACCACAAGATCAGTAGCCTCTCAAGAGTAAGCATGTGGTTTTCAACCCATTTTAGATGATCACCCACTGGCCTCATACCTCTGATCTCAACTGTTAGGTCTTGCCGCCTCCTCTGAATACATCAAGTGGGCACATTATTCTTAAAAAGTCGATGAGATTTTGATGGATTCAAAAATTCTGATAATCATTTGCCGAATTTTTGGATTTTTTCAATTAGTTTTAGGAATTTTAGGACCTTTCCTTGCCTTTCTATTTTGTTTGATTTCTCCTCTTATTGAATCTTATTTGATTGAAAATTTAGTTCTATTTATTTCTTTCGTTTTTGTGCAGACTACGCAAACTATATATAGTCCAAGTATTGCAAAAAGATAATTGTTGAGGCTGTAGTATTATAAATATATCTTTTGTAGCTGTCTATTGGAAGGATATCGTTGCACCGTTAAATGTGTTTGTTAACCTTCTTCGCTGAATTCGATCTTAATAGGCTATGATTAATTTTCCTTTCCTGCTATTGTTTCAGCTTTTCAAATTACGCTGTACTCTACGTTGCCAACTGTTGATAGTTGACGTCTGAAGTTTTCAACTGTTGTCAAGTGAGAAAGAAAAATAAAAATTGTTCGTCGCTATGTGGCCATACTAACTCCTTCCCATGGTATTGCTAAAAAATGGTGGCCAGCGTAGCGAGTCTCATCGACAACAAATTTCCGTTTGTTTATCGAATTTTATCAGGACTTTTGAAATTCTGATGGATCCTTTTATTATTTTCATAAGATTATATAGGATTTCAAAGAATTTTGACTAATTTCCATTCGAGATTTGGAGTTTTGCTATTTCTAATTGACAGTTTTAAGGATTTTCTGGATTCTTTAAATGGCCAGATTTTCGGATTTCTTCTTGGAAAATTTTTTATTTTTGACCAAGTGTACATTTCTTTTTATAAATGCACCCTTCGGAGTACACTAAATTCTGGTTCTGAGCTAGCGCTAGAACAAACGCCAGAACAATATCGAACTGAAAAACTGTAATATATAGTTATTTAGTTTGGTATTGCCGAGTTCGTCAGTAAGCGTTAGCCTTCAACATTAAATGACTATTAGAGTGAGACGTAAAATGCTGTGGTGGTTAATGACTGATGAACGCCTACCATTTGCAATCTGACGTTCTCTCTCCCATGCCTTTCTGGTATCTCTACCGAGGTTAATTGAACACTCCCTCGAGGGAAGTACTGCCCTCCTTGAGAGACCAGGGACGCTGGAGCCGGGGGGTCTGAGGGGCTGTAGCCCCCACTTTTTTCCAAATGTAACGTTGAAACAACTACGCTTTAAAACACTTGGGAAATTTCCTAGAGAAGCATATAAAATGCTGTATTTTTATCTCAAGTCTCTCCACTCGTAATTACGCTCCGCCGTCCCTGGAAACACCGAGTTAAACGTAAAAGTGAACTTTATAGTTCAGTTAATTAAAACTTCAGACGCAGTTTAGTAGATGGCAAACTGACTTCTGGCTGAATCAGTTTAACAACATATCTTACTTTACAAGCTAGACGCAAGTTCCTCACCCTCCTGAATACTCGAGTATGAGGTGTCAAGTGTAGAGCCTGTTGAAAATATGGACTAAGTACGAACGAATTCAGCTTATCTTTGTTTAGATAACACAAGTGAAGAACAGTCATGAGAGATAAAAGATGAGGGGAAATACCAGTCATGTGACCTAATCATGTGACCTCATATACCAAGAACAATGAACTCTAATATAATTTACATAATTATCTTATACAGGGTTCATTATAAGTTAAATATTGAGTCTTTAACAGGGGATGCCTTCCACGCACAAAGGCAAAATGCTCTGGGGACGTGTTTGTCCAAGGATTTATAACATAATTTCAAGTCTTTGATGTGAACCTTCTTGGCAAAGGAGCTGATAAAGGTCGAAGGTTTGGCCCATGTCATTAATCTCGAAGTGAAATCATGGTTATTTTTCCGAATTAACCTGAGTCGCCACGTGTGTATTCAAGACGTGACTTCATAGATTATCTACAGCAAGGTAAGGACTCGTCAAAAGGTGTTGGATGGTTGCAGCTTTTCTGCCATGTTCAAATATTAACATTCCCTTGACATCTTTCTCGATTCTAACAAACATTATTTCTCACCTAAAACTGTCCTGGGACTTGACCAGCTAATATTGGTGCTGGTGGGGGTGCTGGTGTTACAGTGATAGTGGACGTATCTCTCACCACTGTAGCTAGGGTTCGATTCCGACTCCCTGCAGTTTTCTGACTGAAGTTACCTTTGTCACATATGAGAAGAGTGTTGTCCAATTTGACTCTACCAAACACTGCACTGCTTGGTTTCCTCCTGTAGTAACACTAGACCCACGAGGGGTGGCCCTTACTGGACCTCTAGGAAGAACAGCTCAGATAGCTGATACGGTTATCCAGTATAAATAAAAATACTTTATCTTTACCTTAACCTTTACCATTATTCTTCCCCGAATAAAGTCTTCTTAATTGTTTCCATGTAAAACATCTAACTTCAATCGGCGAAATCTTCCAGCATTAAGTAGACTGGTACAGCCTAGCTGTTTCAAATTCTTGTTATTGAGTTCAGAGTTATGAAATTTGATCAGTAGACGGAGGAATGGCATCAAAAATTCAGTTGTGCACAGACATCTAAATCAACCCGAAAAAATTTAACGGCAGTTCTGTGCCAAAAAACGCGAGAACAAAGTACTGACGATTTGAAGGCTGTCATTTCTAAGAAAATGATATACCAATGGCTGTTTTCAACTTAGTAGTTGATAGGAAAAAAGCAAAGGAAAAGATAATTGTATAAATATCTCTCTAATCACAAAGAAAAGGGGAGACATGCTCAGTCCCCCAAGATGGATGCTCGTGTCTCATTTACTTACCGGACGAAATCTGAGCAGCTCAATATCAAATTAATAACGAAGTGCACCTAGGACATTTCTTGGGGGAGGGGGGTTTTGTTAGGGAAAGGCAACATTTCATCTTGATTTCTGGGAGTGACACTTAAATGTTACTTTCTGCGTCTCGAACTGCGGAAATGGTTCATTTGATTATCATTAAACATTACTTGTGCTTTAGGTGCCTGTTGAAAGTCATAAGATCTATTTAAATGCCAGAAACCAGTTTCCACCAGCAACATCCAGCAAAATGTCTGGCTTAACTCCTCCCTGAAAACACTTCTCTTGGACATTGACCAGTAAAATTTTCTAGCTCCGGCACGAGTAAAATACAACGGGTCCCGTAACCATCTAGGGAGAGTCAATTCCAGACAAATGACAAATACATTTCCATATATGCTTTTAACTATCGCCCAATTGCAGTTCGACCGGTATTACCCGAAGTTAATGGTAAGGCATGTCCATGAAGCGTTACACAATTATCTTTCTAATAATTTGATCTGTTCACGGCTATCTGGCTTCCGCAAACGTCACAGTACTGAAAAGACATTAACAAAAATTCTTTATGAAATCTTATTTCACATTGATAAGTACAATATATGGGGATTGGTATTAGGGGGCGTAAATTCATGAAAACACTTGGGGGATGTTTCTTAAAATCAACTACTGCTCGAGAAAATAACTAGTGCCTTCATGGTAACAAATTTAAGTGTCCTCCGCACCTCAGGGGACCCACCACTGATGTGAAGTCATTAGGATGGGATAAAACAAAGCCAAATGACGTGCATAATTTTTGTGTTTTAATGAACTTTGGGTTGATCCACTACGTCAATCTACTACCTCGATAAAAAAAAGGCAAACAGATGCAAAAGTCTACAACTAACAAAAAGATTGTATGCCCCGCTAGGGCGTTCATTTCTTGTTGTTTGTGAAGAGACATCCTCCCAGCCGAGTATAGTGGTTAATGCAACCTAAACGGATCGGTAGCGAGAGAATTCGATTCCGTGACGACATAAAGTTTTGATTATACTTTATTTGCACTCAAACTGTTGTTTTACTCTGCAGTGTTTGATTTTCTTCGATTTTTCATATAGTCAAAATGCTAAAAATAGAGTTGTTAAGCAACTAGTGGTTCAAGTTAGGATATAAGTGATTAGGTAAACCCGCTACTGCGACGATTAGGTTAGGATTTTGGTTTGGGGTATGTGATCCGGATAATCTGTCGTTGAATTTAAGTAAAGGAAAGAAAACAGGAAAAAGATTTTGACCGTTTATTTTGTTGATGAGACTTAACGGAGTTAGGCTACACTTGGGTACATTTGGGGAAGGCGAGAAAATTAGGATGACAAAGACGTTTACGAAAGGGACGACTGCGATGGTGGAGGAAAGACAATCACACAGACTTAGCTAGCAGCTGGCTTATGTGCAATTACTGACGCAGTAACTTACAGGAAACAGGGCATAGCAAACATAATATTTGAATGAATTTATTAGTTTGTTAGATTAGACACTCCGGCATATTTGTTCAAAATTCACAAGTTTAAAAGGGGGGATTAGAACCATAGTCATCCCCCTTGTCTAAAAAGTGTGGGGTAGACACCTTCCCTCCATGGTTTAAGCCACTTTTAATAGTATTGGCGGATTACCAAAAACTGCCTTCGACAAGGTTGATCCTCAAAATTATTACTGTTAGAGGTGGTGGAAGTGTATGGGATAAATCACAGTGCCCTGATATGGTTTCAGTTCAATTTAACAAATAGGAAATAATTTGTAAGTTTTGAAAGATAAAAAAATTGGGCTTGACAATATGCAAGGGCCTTAGGTTTCGAGCTGGATTTACACCGTACGGAAACAGTCTTTGTAGACTACTAATTCTCCCACCTTCTTAGTATTCTTCAGAAGATAAGAGTTTTTTTCCCACAGAAATAATGGATATTATTCTATAACTCTGATAAAGCTAGTAATTGATTACGCTAGTACCACTTGGTCAAGTTGTGATCAAAAACACCTGGCATAATATTATGGTCCTTAAATTACAAGAGTGCTGCTAGGGTTGTCTTAAATGCATGCTGACAATTCAACGTCTTCTGTCGTACCTTTCTGATAAACTTTAGTGGTTAACTTTTGATGAGAATGTTAAGATTCCTAAAATACATCGCCTGCCAACAACTTCAGAAAAAGATTAAGTCAAATAAACTCCGAAAAGAAGCATGTCGATACCCAAAATACGAGTAAAAGCACAAGAAAAAATTGAGAAGGTAATATTTTAACTTTATTACACAGTCATTGTCAAACCTTACAAAGTATATGAGCTTGGTAATGACCTATTGAGAAGGCCGCGATGACATCATCACTTGTTATTTACAGAGATATTTATAATCAAATATTCTGGTTATTTTGTTTTAGTTTATTTAGTAGCTCTAGTAACATATTTTTAGCCACTGTAATGAGCGACCAAGCCATAGGCCAAACATGAATCGTGGTCATAATATTCAAGCAAAAGAATACACTAATACTAAAAATCAACGCAAACATTAACCAAAAAACTAGGTATGCAACGCATATATGTGTCTGTTGTTGGTAGTGCTGTGTGCAGACCGAATTCAGTACAATTGTATTAAATTGGGCACGAAGCTGCTTACCAACAAAATTTGGAGACCAGATTCTATGAATTGTTAAAAATGTTTGGGTATTGTTTGTTTTACAAATAAATGCAAACTTCACTAAACAGTCAACTGTCTTGTTTCTTTGCACAGTTTCTTGTTTTCTTTCCCACTCAACTCTCTCAAGGCTGGTTTCCACAAAGGAAAATTTGCCTCAGGAAAGGAACAGACAGGAAAGTTTCCATTGTTTGGTGAACTCTTGGCAGAAATAATGACTTTAAGGCAAAGAAAACTTTCCTATCCTGGGAAAATCTTTGCTTAGTGGAAAGTTGGAAAGCAACCTTTATGAAAACATGAATCTATCCGGTATCCGGAACCGTAGCTCTCCGAATTATTGGACAGTCTAAACACAACGGCTTGGAACAGAAAAGTAATAAGTAACAAGTAGCTATCTTCGGTCAAGAAGTTGACGGAACTCTTTTCTGGAAAAGTTTGTGAGTTCTTCGTTGGTTCGACCCGTTCAACCATGCGATGACAAATGATCACTTCGTTCACATTACGTAACTTCTTCGTCCATCTCCGTAACTTTTTCGGTCATCACGTGATTACCATCCAGCCGAAGAAAACCCATGGCATAGCTCCACTGTTGCTACGCAACAGTAGACGCAAAAACGCTAAACATGACCAAGTGTGCAGTAGAATTTGTAATATTTTTTATATTCATTAGTGGTCGTCGTTGACAAGTCACACATATTAATACTTAGATGTTAACCCGCACTGCCGAGGAGTAAGTTATGCTTTGAGAACGGTATAAATTAATCGCTGTTGGAGGTGATGCATTCCATTTCGACGGAATCTGTATCTTAGTGATCAAATGCAAATTGCTTATTTACCAAAACAAAATATTTCGACACAACACAGGCTTTACTCCATGTATTGCAGGCTTGGACTGGCCACTGTGCCATTGCGCCATAGAACAGTGACTGACTATTGTTCTACGAAACAATGACACAATGGTCAGTCCAAGCCTGATATATTGAGGTATAACAATTTGAACAATAAAGGAAATATGGCCAAAACAAATGAAGGAAATACGGCGTAAACAATCATTGTTCAGTTATGAAACCACTGCCTCATAACAGTTGCTAGTATTTCCCACTAAGAGAAAATGAAACATACGCCTTGATTAATTGTAAAACTAGGAAAACCTAAAACATGCTTAATTTAGACATTCAAAAGGATTGCTCTCATACTAAGTTTATGTTTTTATTAGAATCGATTCTGCGAGCGTCATTAAAATAAACACTAAAACCGTACTGTATAAAAATAAATTTCTAATTTCTTTGACCATTGTTGAGAATCGAGTAAAGATTGGATATCCTAAGTTAGTTCCACGTATTTTCCCCGGAAACTTAACGACCCTGTTCAGCAAAATTCTCTCAATTCTCAAACATTATGCGTATTTCTCTATTGGCTCACTTTGTAATGTTTTTGCGTGTCCCAGGGCTGACGTCATTTCCACTAAGTTGTTACCAGTGTTTGTTTCCCCGGCCAAATTTAATTTTCAAATCGCCAACTTCAGCTGCGGAAAAAAGCATCTAAATGAAATTTAGCTAAAGACAATATTAAGCAGTTTTTATCAGAGTATCCTAGAGATTCTAGATACACAAAAAGCCCAATCATGAAATAGGCACTTTAATCATTTTAATATTGAAATAAATATTTTTAATGTAAGATTTGTTACTTTGATATTTGTTCATTGTATTTTAACTTTGTTAGCTGAAATTCTTACTTTTTATAGTCATTGTAATTGTTTTATGTATTTGAGGGCCATTTTATTAACTTTTTTAGTAAGTGCTACCCTCATGAAATGAAAACTTCACTTCACAAGAACCCAATTTTTATTCATTCATTTATTTATTCACACATACAAACATACATACATGCATACAGATATTCATTTAATCATTCATACATATGTGGATGACTGGCTGACTGATTGATTGTTTAATGGATTGATTTATTATTTGTTTATTTATTCAGATGTCTTTGAATTCATGGCTTGATGGCCGACAGTTCGAATGACTCCCGATTTTGTATGTATCTGGGGGATTTTTTTCCCTATTTAAGATTACAGTAAACGTTGATCGATTAAAAACATTTGAATTCAGTAATTAAATTGGCCTCGGATTAGCCTCAATTGGATCGCCTATTTCATTCTTGATACAAAGCCTTTTACCGGTTCCAGATGGGTCGTAGCATCGAAGCATGAAAGCACAATTGAGGCATTCGTTATCTGTCAAGCACGGTTTCTCCTGATCCTCGCAATGAGAACCAACCCATCTTACTTGTAAATTGTCTGATTTTCCATTTCCCTAAATAAAGAGAAAAATAATTCTTCTAAGATGTAAATGATAGTATTTTGCTGGAGACAGGAAAGTAAAGCGCAGATGTTTCAATCAAGATTCCTTAAGCAAGAAAATAATAAAAACGTCATTATTTAATTCTGGGATTTGATGTGCGGAAATTTATCGCTTAGCTCCTTTCAATCGGTATTTGTCTTACCACATGGGCATTAATAGTTATTATTATACATTCAAACTTCATTCTTGTTTCTTATTAGTCGACATTCACCAGTTAATTCTCAATGTTCGGAAGCCGTGACATCATTTCTGCCGAATACCGTGAATTATTTGACGGAGCTGTCAAAAAAAAAAAAAAATTATTGGACGCTGATGTCGTAACCACCTCAAAGCCGCGAAAATCACAAAACAGCAAAAATGGGTTGCAGCAGTTTGGGAAGTTAATCGCACGAGTCTGTTTACTGCAAATCTTTTCTTGCATCTATCGTTGTTTTGAATGTATAATAAAACAATTATTGAATTCGGCTTACGCATGATATCAAAATATATCCAGACCACCTGCTAAATCATGAACTGAAAAATCGTTTGCAAAACCTTTGTTTCACGAGAGTCTAACTCTCTCCCGTCATGGTTAATCTTCTGTGATTTTACTCTGGCTAACCCGAGACAGTTTTACTCGTCAAGGGGAGATATCCAGCAGCAAAAGGGTTACATCTAGTTTAGGACCTAAGTTTATTCTATGATTGGATAGAAGCGAATGAATGATGTTCATCTGAAAACAACAGTTGCTACGGTTATCAGAAATGGGGTACCGTCATGTGATGTGTCTAGCTTTATCGATTGTGCTAGCACATTTTTAACATAATTTGGGAAAACGAGCACAGTTTTACCATTTCTTGTCGAAGTAGCACTGCTAACATAACCGGCATAGTTTTATCAGTTACAGAGCACATTACGAGGGCCATAGCTCTCCAGTAGGTCAAGTTTTAATTATATTGAGTTACTTTTAATGCTTTGTTCAGTCTTGTTAAATTCTGTCTCTTAGTAGACCTTAGTCTAGGAGCCTGGGACTCACTGGAACTTTCGTTCAGGTCCAGTCCACGATCTTAAAGTGAAAACAAAGTGGTTAAAGTTTAGCTGAGCTGCTGTTAAATGTTTTTTACTAACCTTTCTGTCGATTCAATAAATATTCTTGAATTTGATTACTCTCAAGCAAGTGCGATGCAGCAGGAAACTTATAAGGACACTATGATAGCAAGCCGAAGGCGTCTGCAATTTTGTGTTGTATTTAAAACATTTCAGGGGATAGATAGCAATCTAGTAAAAGCTAGAAACGTAAGGGAAAATGACATTTTACTTTCGTTACTATACAAAGAAGAAGCAGTTAATTTTTAGCTCTTAAAGTTAATTTGTGAAATCATAATTTTAGAAAAACGAGCATAATTTTAGCATAATTTTGGTTAAAAACTAGCAATGCTAGAAGCACGAAGTGGTTGCTACGTTTACAAGCACAATCATGTATCACACTGAGACAGTTTCCTCACAGTTTGATTTTATATATTCTGTTATTACACCTTTTGCTGTTCATTACCATACTGTCATTAACGCTAACCTAAACTCGTTAACGCAAAGATACATTCATTTTATTCAATCTACATTCCCTGGCATAGATACGCAACCATTTGAAATTTTATTAACCCTTATGTATAGTAGAATGGTGGTAATGGTCGTCTGTTGGCGCTATAGAATGCCCTTTGATGCAAATGGTTGCGTATCTACGCTAGTGAATGTCGATTGAATAAAATGAATGCAATTTTGCTTTAATGAGTTTGAGGTTGGCGTAAATGACAGTATATTTTCTGGTAATAAATAGCAAAAAGCTAAGTACTGTCTTCATAATTGACCATTTCTATCTTTCACTGCAGGAGCCCTTCACTTGACGAGTAAAATCATCTAGTGTTAATCAGAAAAATGTAATAAATTATATATTCCAAAAGAATTCCAAAAAATAAGTTGTTTTAAGAAAAAAAGGTCTTGTTTTAAGACCATATTTTTTAAATTAAGAAATGTTATTTTGTCTCGTAGACAGGATAATTTTTCTAAATGAGCTATCTTGATAAGTAAAAATTTCTTAATAAAGGAAAGAGTTTGGTCCTGTTCACACTGGAAAGCTGGTATACGAACTTAGAACAAAAACCATTAAGCCGATCACAACAATTACCGGGACCTTACAAACGACTAATTCACAAATTCAAACGTGCAAACAACTAACACTTCGACAAACTGATAATTAACACCTACGCTACCACACCCGGTGATTCACAAGCTATCACACCTCCATGACTCATACGACCGCCCACTTATGACGCACGAACCAGACACAAATACAGGCGAACCTGACATTTACTCTCCTTTTCACTATGAAGTTGACCGCCGCTAAGGCTGTCGAAACGTCCGTCACTTCCACGAACAGTCTTTCTCAAGACTACGCTAACCTGGACGATCAATCTGCACAAACATGTAAAAATTTCTTAAAAGAAGACATATTTTCTTGAATTAAGAAAATATATCTAGACTTGGCAGGAAAAATATTCTTGAATGAAGATATATTTTCTTAAATTTCTTGAAAGAAGAAAAATATCCACAAGGCTTTTCTTACCAATAATTTATTTCTTAAAGCTAGGGAAATTAATCTTAAAGCTAGAAAAAAAATATCTTTTCCAGATTTTAATATTGTTGCAGTGTAAATCTTATGCTTCCGGGAAAGAGCTAAACTAGTGTGAAATCCTGTACAGAGTAAATCCAATTGTTCAAGAGGTATATCAACTCAATATATTTCACAAATTCCGTAATTTTCCTCTGTCACTATAGTAATCATAGCATCAGAACTTTGTCATGTATTTCCTATTATATTCCTACGCCTCGCAGGTAGATAGTGTTTTTCACACAATCTGATTGCTTCCTCTATCTCGGAGTATCCTGCACTACTCACCTCCGAGCAAAATAAGATGACATCCAGTTTTGTCAACGTTACGGAAGAACTTATTTCCAATAAACAAAGTCGCGCTGCCAGACAACACCACAAAAAACAATGAAATTTGGCAATTAAGTATTCAAAGGTATGTATTTATTTATTTTTTAGCGATAAATGCACTCAGGATGTGTTTCAATATGTTTTGTTTACAAATGATGAGTGGGCGACAAGCCGACATTGGATAAAATTGTAAAAATTTCCAAAAAATTTGTATATGAACAATTTTGCGAAGTAGACGCTTTGCGGAACGGTAAATATCCAACACTATTGACCTCCACTTTGGTGAATAATTTTTCTTTATCAACACCTAGGCATCGCCCAGTATCCGATGTATCGACATCAAGAACAAAAGAAAAAATGAATGAAGAGAACGAAAACAAACAATGAAATTAATTTTAGAAAATAATTTCAATAGATAAATTCAGAAGTTAAACGGTTAAGGTTAGCGTAAAGCGAGTGGTAATTTGCATACTTGAATTCCGTCCTCATCTCATGTCTGGAGTTATTAAGATTGGTCAACTAACAAAAGATTATTTTTTGATTTACCTACACTGCTAGAAAAAGTAGAAAATTTGAGTTGAGTGAGATCCAAAAAAGAATAACAAGGAGCCCGTAGCATGCTGAGACCCTTACACTGTCCTTAGTTGGGTGGTGTGCGATATAAAACTATATTATATAATAATTTATAATATATTAATTATATAACATATTAACTATATAATATGTTAATTATATATAATATTAATTATATAATAATAATAATAATAATAAATATCACAGTTGTTTCGATAGCTCTGTTGGGGGAGCAACGGTCCGGAAACCCCGAAGAAGCGATTTTGAATCATGTTCTAGTCAACTTTTGTAGTAAACTTTAGTCAAGTTGAGTTTATCTGTGTAGATTAATCATAAATTCTGTCTTCATGTTACCCTGAGGATGATTCTGAAATGACAACGATTTTGTAACATTGCTGTATGCATTGAAGTGGTTTCCAAAGATAAGAGTAAAACGACAATAAATTGATGGTATAACTACCATGGATCGTCAGAAAGGTAAATTCAAGCAATTAAAACTAAAGAATTTTCTGCGGATACATGTCCCCAAACTCTTTCGACTGGTTTGCACCTTCGCCGCAAAAATGTCACACCAATGTTAACTCAAACCCCTTGAGTGATTTTCAGTTATAGTTCAGATTAAACAGCTTAACAGACGTCGAGAATGTTAAATGCAACATCGTATTTTCAAATGTCTGTAATGCTCAGTCGTGTCCACCCAAGACGAACCATATCTAGCAAAACATATTTTGGGAAATCGTGTCCTCGAACTAGATCTGAAAGGAAAAACAATCAGTATGCAGGGTGGCGCAAATATTTTGAGAATATACTTACTTCACCTAATTTGCCTGCTATACCATAACGAAGAGAACATACCAAAAGGACGCTAGAAAGGAAAAGAACACTAGTATTTCCCATTAAGGTGTTTTTCTAAAAAAAAAGGGGATTAAGAAATGAGAAATGTTTTCATGAAGAATTACATGGAAAGATGGTTCACGTTGTCCAACAAATTAAAAGAACAAAAAATTCATGCCTTATTCAATTCAAGTATTTCTTAAGCGATACAACTCAGAAAACTCAAGTGAGATCGTGAATATTTAAGATGTGCCTCATGTTCTCAAGGTTTTTATCAGGTGAAAGTTCTGACGAATAATATCAGTTGAATACATTCTTAATTAGTTGATATGATGATGCATATTCTTTCGTTCAGTAAGTGCTATCTTGTCGCATTAATAATTTTTTCCATTACAGTCTCTGCTATTCACCTCTCTTGGCTTAACTAACGAATTTGAGGGTTTTGTGTGCAGTTTTCTTCTCGAAATTAAACAACTAAGAAAATTTGAAGAAGCCAAATTACTAAATTGAAAATCTTTACTTTACACTTTTCATCGTCCACGACATCACCAAAAACTGTTGATGATGTCGAAGACGACGAACGTTTAAACAAATTAAATTTTTATGCACTAGTTATATTGTTATCAGACGAATTTACTTAATAGATTGTACAACATGCTAATGAAGGACAATTCTATTCGATTATGATTTCGTAAAGTTTTTGTAATTAGTTGATGTTGTACAAGAAATAACCAGAAGTTAGGATGGCGTTCGAAACGACTATAAAAAGGGGACATTGAAAGAAAAAAAGATCGACTGTACAATGGCTTGTCACACTTAGTTCTAGGATTGACCATAGCTGGCCTATCCCACGCAGTAGAACACCAAGGACTTGACAATACAAAACCAAAGATTTTACAGGGATATAGGAAACAATTTATATTTCGGGGTTTTTTTTTCTGCTCCTAAAAGGTACTACTCCTAAACCGAAGGACACTTCAGGGGTATGAAACATACGGTCAATAGAAAGCCAAAACCATCGATTACCTTACATGAAGGATTATTGGGATCAAGGTCTATTGTTTAACACATGTTTTTATCCCATAAGAAAAATGTGTTCTGTATATTAAACAACTTTGTATATCCCAAAGTAGGATGGTGCAACATGAAGTTCAGCTGACTCCGGAGTGTGAACCGCTTGAGATATTTCATTTGTGTACGTGGGCAACCATCATAAATTCTTACTTATCCTTTTAAGATGATCAAGGCACTCGACTCAGACACATTTTGCTTACTTTCTTAACAAAAATCACCCTCCTTAGGCCTGCAGATTACATTTATATCATGCTCTTTTTCAAAACTTGCATGGTACAACGTCTTTCTGGAGTTTGTTCAGAAAAAATTGATTTGGTTCACGTAGTAAATAACAAAAGAACATCCAGTTCTCACTATATTGTACCAAATTGTTTTCGTACTGATAACTAATTAATGCTTAAAGCTAAATGCTAGTTAAAAGAGTTGAATCTCACCATTTTGACCCTGAAAAAATTCATGTAGCCTGTACACAAAAAATTTTTTGATCACCTGGTCCACTTTTGAAAACATTTTGACATCCCTAGCTGTCCTAAGGAAATTCTCAAATCACAATCGAGACAAAACTGCTCAATCCCTATAGTCACAGGATCTCTAAATGACTTGTACTTCCAAGTGTTTAGCTCCTTCTTACATACCGTTGTTATACAACAACAAGTTACCACCACAGAACTAATAAAATAACAAAGTAAAAATCAGAAAAAGACAAAGAACAAAAGGGGGAAAATGACGCGTAAAAGTGTTATTATTATAATGGAACTTATTCACCTTTGAGTTTTCATGCAGTCGCAAAACGCAATTGTGCAGAAGTGCCAAATGTACAACGAACGCGATGTAAATCCTCAACAATGAAATCCCAGTTCCACGATTAAAATGTCATCCTCCTTTGTCGAACGCGGTAATCATGGAATGATTAATTTGGTCGATCTGTCTGATACTAATGAAGGAAAATTAGATCTAGCAGTCTATATTTAACAACTTACTAAATACGAATGAACGCATTTTTTATCAAATACTATTTAGCTTTTTAAAATGGTTAAAATTCTACATTTTTAGAGTAGACGTTGTTAACGTCGTTAAAAGTAATTTTAACATCGAGAGAGAAAATTATATACGTGAGTAAATTTAAAATTTATATATATATATATTACATATTAAATAGTATTAAATATATATATGCATATATATATATATATATGTACTATTTAAAAATCGAGCATAAGTGCTTTATCGGGATTTGAAACATAAGTTGATAGCCGAGTGTTTAAGATCCGATAAAGCACAAACTGCGAGTTGTTTAGATGTCTTCTAAAGTTAACCTCCTAATACGCTAATTCGCGAAGAAAATTTGGAAATTTATGTCTTCCAAGCTGAAAAAAATCAACTTTTTCACATATAAAGTCACGTATGTCTTTATCGCATATATAAGACCCGACTTGGTCAAGATTTCCTTTTGTACTTTCCTGATGAACTCTTAATGAATTTTGGAAACATATATATATATATATATATATATAAATTTATTAAAATCCCTTGGTTTATTCGACAATAAAAAGTATAGGGAAAATAGCAAAAGAAAACGACTTGATATCCTCGCAATATTAATGGCATTATTTAGTTGCCAAATTTAATTGCAGTTTAGAAGCAACTGGTTACGGCAATATATTTTCACATGATGTTGGATCAACTATAACATGATTTTCTAATAGTTTAATTAAAGAAATTATTTCAGGTCCAATATACTTGGGCGACATTAATTGCCTTTAAGGATTTTAAAATAATTTAGTGGGCACTGTTGCCATTTGGCGACTTAATAATTTTACTCTGGTAAACGCCGGAAGACTTTTCTCTCCAAGGAGTGAGCTCCAAAACACCTTTCTACTTAAGGGTTATCATTTGTCGTCTCTCAGGATCTATATGTTTTTAAATATCCTAAAAATCAACCAAAGATTTTTCGCAGTCGACAACTTTCTTCTTAAATTTTTTCTGGCACATTCCGTACAATTAGTTACCTATTTTCCTGAATTTAAGCAGGAAAAATTTCAAGTGGGAAATGACCTTATTTTCCATGAGATTATTTGGCAAATTATTTTCTGTTATTAGCAATAAATCTGTTGTGACAAAGTTCAGGGGATCATTTCAATTTAAAATATCTTCGGGCAAAAGAATTTGATTGTAAAGAAAGTAATAAAGCTTATTGATAGTATTTTTGCCAAATAGTACTAATCAAATAGTCAGTTCTTCCTTTCTAGCTGAGATCATTTTTCAGAATGAAAAAGGAAGACAGTGATGATATCAAGGACGAACCTGATTCCGAAATGAAGAGCGCATTTTTTTTTTAAAATATTGATGCCACAATGTAGCGTTTTATTGGAAGAATTTTTATGCTACTGTCTTTTCCAGTGTTTTTTCAACCTGAATTCCTTCTGCTCATCCTTTCTTTTCTGCGCAGTTTGTTTCGATTCTTCTTGAAAATAATCATTAATCTTCTTGGTAGTCGACATTTTCAACTCTTCTGTTTGTAACCAAGCAAAAAGTCACATGACAACTATAATCGGAAAAGGGGAGGGCACGCGTTGAATGGACCCCCACCTATTTTTCCCCTGGATAGAGATATGTTCACACTTAACACTTTTCAGATATAAATGACAAAAATAGCCCACGATTATGAACGCTTCGAACCAAGCTTAGTAGAAGGATTCAAAACAGACATGTTTATTGACTAACGTTTCGTGGCATGTAGCGACGAAACGTTAGTCAATAGATATGTTTTAAATTCTTCTGGTCGTCTTTGTTAATTCAATCGTTAATGTTTATATATGGTGATACTTGTCACAATTTGTTGGGCATTGCTATTTGTATTGAAGCTACGATTTCCGCCAGGACAATCACTTGTAGATATTTAATTTTGAAGAACGTGTTCAATATTTCATCCAGTCTAATTTTCACTTAACTGACTGCTGTTTGAGAATCGTACCCAGAAATACATGAACAGAAAATTTTCGTGATAATCTGTCAATGCCGAAGTCAACTGAAAAATGTTGACTCCAGCGGGATTTGAACTCGTATCAGAGATATCTGAGGATGTTTCTTAAATTGAAACTAGTGGCAGCTCTATGGGGTGGGGGCTGGGGGGCCATGGACCCCCAAATGCAAGTTTTTCAAACTAGTTGTAAAGTTTCTTCAAGTAATAGCTAGTACAATACACGCTAAACAGAATTTGAAACAAACATAATCTTCCTTAGTATTCCTCAGTAGTTAATAGTTACCAAGTAGAGATTTGCAGCATTTTTGCGTTAATACCGCCTGTTTCATTTCTAATGGTTCACTTCTCAAAACTTCAAGGTAGAAAACGCTCCCGTTTAACTTTGGGCAAAGTTTCGTTAAAGCAAGTATAGCAAACGATGTACGCTTGCTTGAATGCTGCTTGCAGTATTTCTTAACTTGTTAGAAGTATCCAATGGGCTAAAGAAGTAATAGCCCCAGTGTCGTTGCCAAAGGAGGAGTTCAGGAAATTCAAAATCCCATACATGCAACAAAGTTGAAATTTTAATTACAGTGGAATCTCCATATAACGGACACTGTGGGACCAAAGGTCTATGTCCGTATTTGGAGGTGTCCGCTGTCCAGAGATTTGCCTTTTATTTAATCTGTTCTTGGTACACAAAAGGTGTACGTACTTAACATGAAACAAAGAAGAAATGAAATCAAGTATGTCTGACAGATATTTATTTTTACTTTCTTTGTTAATCATTAAAAATAATTGTAAAATTAAACCATACTAAAGCAACCAAATTTTGAGAATTCAAACAGGCAAGAGAAATTCCATCAAACTGGCGGTTTAAAGAAGGATGTAATAGTTTTCTACTTCCCCTTTCTTTCTCGCAATTTTTCAATTTTGATTACCACATCTGATACGGCACCGAACAGCTCTTCTTCCCCACAGACGTTGTAAAATCACGCAAATCATCAACCACCTGGAGTGCTTCCCCGAAGGTTGAGACTCGAGGTTCCACAGGTGTTGGGTCAAAATCATCGACCACTTCATCTGGAATCTTCTCCCTCAGATTCTTGGTCGTCTTTCTTTGTTACTGATGCTAAAATATTCTCTCGAAGATCTTCCCTCCACGTGAGATTTGTGATGTTTACAGGCAATTGCATCGTTGGAACATCATCGTCTGCTCTAAGATATTCTTCTGCTATACAAGTCGGTTCGACTTCATGAACTAGGTCATTCAGCTCAAGAAATAGATCAAAATCATCGTCGTGCTGCTGTAGCGTTTGTACCGAGAGACCACACAGACAAAAACATTTCTGGATCGTCTCTTGCTTAACACAATTCCACGCTTCTACATCCCACTTGATAGCGAGCAATAAATCAATGGACTTCATTACATCTGTTGGAGAAGTACGCGTCGTAACAAAAAGCGGCAATAGCAGACCTTAAAGTTTTCTTATTATCCCGGCATCGTGTGGTTGTAAGCAGGAGGTAATATTCTTTGGCAGAAAGGACACTTTAATATAAGAAAACATTCCTTCAAAGTCTGCAGGGTGGCACGAGGCATTGTCCATGAAAAGAACAATATTTCCCTTTTCAGCAACAAATCGCTTATTTAGCCGTCGCAAGATCGATTGCATTAGCTCTGAATCCATCCAAGCTTTTTTATTCTTAAAATAGTAGTCCCGATATGGGCGGGTTTTATCTTTCAAATTTTTGAAACATCTCGGCGAAGCACTTTCTCCAGTTATGACAGGGCTCCTCCTTTTCACCAGCAGCATTAATGCTGTCGACTTCTGTTTACATTTATTTCCTCCCTTACATCTCTCTCCTTTGCGGGATAATGATTTATCAGGTAAAGCTTTCCAAAAAAACCCACAATTTCATCTTAATTCCATATATCTTTCAATTCGTATCCCCTTGTCTGATCTCGCAGATGTTCAGCCCAAGATAGGGAACGCGGAACGATATTTTGAGTGGGGGAGCTGACAGGGGGCGATAGCATGACCCCTCTGAAAAATGAAAATCAATACTTCTGAGACGGTCGTGAACACTTCTTATTTTAATGATTACTCAGAAATCACATAACACTGGTTATATTAACAGGAACAACTCAAATACTATCAGCTGGTTACTCAAATATCGGATATGTTTATGGGATAGTTAAAATCATAAACTGAAATGCGAGAGTGGTTCTCACTATGTAGGTAGAACAACTCAACGGTTAAGTGAAAGGATCAAGCAACATGTGCCAAGTGTTATACGAAACAAGACTTTACCATTAAGAAATCAACCAAAATGGCAATGTACCTCTTCTCAAACGATTGATTGTGATTGGGCAATCGGTCGACACTTGTTGTCAAACAGATTGTGCCAATAACTATTCAGACTCCAAATTTAGTATCCTGGCAAAGTGCCACTCAGCATTCTTTCTAAAGATTATGGAGTCCACGTATATTGGCGTTATTTTGATGTTTAATCTCTCCTACGTGGGAAGACATCATTGCCTTTACATCAGGCATAAATATAAGCTGATAACTCATTTCTCAACAGTTAGCAGACGTTTGCACCTGAAGACTGGTCTGCCGAAATACATAGTGCTTCTTTTTAGTATTTACTTTCTCTCTGTGTGTTGGTTCCTCTAGTTCTTTTCAGAACTGTCTTGTATAACCATTCAACATGGTTAAGACGTTTTTCAAAGCGATACTGAAATATTTAATTTCTTTCCAAAAAAGTGGAGGGGCTTTAGCCTCCCCAGTCCCCCGCGCTTCCCCGGTGCCTGCAAGAGTTAACAGTTTCTTCATTAACGTCGCCTTCTTCTCCAGATATGGTAAAATTAGCAATGTTATGATAGTTTTTCCACTTCTGTAACCATCCATTTGATGCTTTAAAATCATCAATTTGTAATCAGTTGGCTATTTCCTTAGCCTCTTCTTGGATCATTGGGTCCATCAATGGCCCAATTGGTATGTTCGATCCTCGAGCCATACAAAACCAGTCAAAGATAACCTTGTTTATCTGTTCGAATTCAGCAGGCCTTTTCTTTCTCCTCTTGTCAACGCAGCTGTTTGACTTCCGAAGCTATTTTACTGGATAAACTTGATTTTTGCATAATACGTTTAGTACAAAAACAAACTGAAGATGATAAAAATAGATTTGAGAGCGTGGGAAACCTTGAATGCCACACATTTCAGTCACGCGGGAAACATCCAAACATTGTTCAAAGACGTCAAAATACCACTTGCTAACTGTCGGAAGAAAGTAATAACTTACTTGGGCTTAACTCGTGTATCAAGGGTTATCACGCCTATAAGGATGTTTGGACACCTGTGATTGAAGAAATACTAACTTGTTGTTGAGAACCCAACAATACAAGGGATTCAGAGGCAGTTGCAGTAAACAGCGGTCACAGCTCGTGTATTCTTGGGCATGTGCCACTATATTTGTCCAAGTGGGTTTCACGCTTTTCAAAGAAAAGCACTAATAAAGGAACAGCAGAAGTTACAGGAACAAAAGTAAACCGTGGCAAGGGCTTTGGTCTTGAAGTACCATGCAGATACAAGTTTTCCGGAGACAATTTTTCCATTGAATTGTTGAAACGTAAGGTTAAACACGAAGAAGCTATCTCAAAAAATATATTTACGAGGAAAAGCAGCAGGAAGCAAAAAGCCAGATAAGCAATGGACAGCTGATGTTATACACTGCATGTAAACATTGGACCGTTTGGGCTGAGTTAATCTTCCAACTGAACAATCCGTTCCTTCTTTTTATAAGGATTTTTGCTCTGACAGTCCGTTATATGGAGATAATTTTAATTACATATTTTCAGTTCGACCTAAGGAATGTGTCCGTTGTCCGTTGTTTGGAGGTGTCCTTTGTATAGTGGTTTTCATTATAAGGATTGAAAGTAAATAAAATCGGGATCTGAACTTACAGTCTGTCGTTTGGAGGTGTCCGCTGTATAGAGTGTCCGTTAGTAGAGGGTCCACTGTACATAGCCATTTAAATAACATTTTCTAACCCATAAAATTGCCAAAAATTTCTACCAAAACCCGGGAAATGGCCTTTCTGAGACTCTAGAATTTCAAAACTTTCCGGGAGAGCATACCATCGGACCCCCCCTAGCTAAAACCCCTCTCTCCTTCGGCGCTCTCATACTTCGTCTTTAATTGGCTTCCCAGATTAAATGTTCTAAAACCGCCACTGATTGAAGCACTGCACAGATAATTGAAACACTGCACAGAGGTAATCTGGGAAAATTGGGAAACCAAAACGTTTTCACTGAGTCGATAAAGTAAGCAGATCAAAGAACTGAGCTTGTAACAGGCAATCAGGGTCCATTTTCAATCCCAACCAGGCGAAGAACGCTTTAGCTTTTACAATTCTTCCTATCAAAAAGTTCCAATCATCCTCAGGGTATTATGAAATGATAACTTCACAATTAACCTACACTGCCGAAGTCAACTGAAAAATGTTGACTCGAGCGGGATTTGAACTCGCACCTTCGGGATACCGGTCCGCCGCTCTACCTGTTGAGCTATCGAGTCCACAGGGATTGGAAGCGAGTTTTTATCCAATTTAAGTGCACGAAATATTCTCGCGACAACTTAACGCTATCCATGAGGATGGATGTGCAGTGTTTCAATTCTATTTCAGAATCATCCTCAGGGTATTATGAAATGATAACTTCACAATTATAATACCCGGAGGATTATTCTGAAATAGAATTGAAACACTGCACATCCAATCTCATGGATAAGCGTTAAGTTGTCGGGAGAATATTTCGTGCAGTTAAGTTGGATTAAAACTCGCCTCCAATCCCTGTAGACTCAATAGCTCAGCAGGTAGAGCGGCGGACCGGTATCCCGAAGGTGTGAGTTTAAATCCCACTCAAGTCAACCTTTTTTCAGTAAACTTCGGCAGTGTCAGATTATCATGAAAATTGACTGCTATTTGGTACGTGATATGTAAAAGTAAACCGACATCATTCAGATTAGATTCAACTGCATGATATTGAGTCAATATGAATATTTCCAATTAATTGTTAAATGAGTCTTGTTGTTCCTTAAAGGAAATGTCAAAATTAGGATTTTTCTCATTCCTACAGTATACGGGTCGGGGTTACGAATTTTCCAGTAAAATCAGGATATAGATGTTTGTTGGACGCTCGTCAAACTCAAATTATCTTCAGAAAAACAATTTCTGAGCCCCAAACTGGGATCGAACCCGCAACCTTCAGCTTGAGACGGGTGAGAAGCTCTAACCATTGACCTACCAAGACTCAGATGGCGAGCTAAGGTGCGAGTTCGACATATAGGCTGCCTACGTGGTAGCTACGATATGTTAATAATTCTATAGAAGGAGAAATAAAGTAATCGAGATAGTTGAACTGCCTGAGTTTTAATTTTAAGTTTGCTGTTCTGAAAGGGTTGAGATCACGGAACGTTTTCCCGATTGGCATGAATAGGTTAGCGACTAGTTTTACCAAGAGCAATTGTTGTATCAAACTAGGTAGCAAGATACTTGCCTCAGAAGATGTATTTAACTGCTGAAAAATAAATATAATAATATAAAGACGTCTTTTATGGCTTAACTCTTTTTCGGCAGGATCTGTCTTCTCTACTTACAACGTTACTTCTTTACTTACACGTCAAGGTGAGAGATCTTGCTGGGAAACTGTTTAGGAAGTATGAGAGTAGCCGCTGAGAAGTAAATTTATATTTTCATTTTATGTATTGAACTATCAGAAATATCAGACCATGACAATAAAACCAAATGAACGAGTCAATGCCAAAGAAGATATAGTTTTTCTAAGCATTGATGGCAGCCAGTTAACTAATACAAAAGATCTTAAAATTCTTGTAGTGAATATGGATGATAAATTAAATTTTCAGAAAACACATCACTACAGTGTGTAGAAAGAGTAAGTCAAAAAGTAGGCGTGCTATTACGATTAGTAAAACTCACTCCGACTTTTGTGAAGTTACAACTATATAAGTCAGCAATTCTACCGCATCTTCCGTATTTCCATTTGGTGTGGCATTTTTGTCGGGCATCAGAGAAAAGAAATTTAGAGTGAATTCAGAAAATTATTAAGATTATTCTGATTAAGATTAATTATTCATTAAGAGCAGTATTTAATTCAAATTCACTCACCAGGAACTTCTTGGTAAAGCAAACTTAACAAGTTTGAACAACAGGCGGTTGCAAGATATAACGGTGTTGATGTACAAAGTAAAGAATAACTTAAGTCCTTTTGCACATACTGTAGATGAACTCCTTAGCCGACCAAATAAGCGTTACGAACTGCAAAATGCTGATTTTACCGTACCAGAATGTAATACAGTAAAATATGGCAAACACTCTTTACGATATTATGAACCATACATATGGTCGAAATTGGATATAGAAAATAAAGAAGATCCAAGCCTTGAGTCTTTTAAGGGAAACATTAGAAATATAAGATCTTGAAAACCTGTTAGACAATAATTGTAGAGACTGCTTTTTATGTTCTTCCTAGTATTTTAAAATTTATTTGTAAATAGGATAATTAACATTTTTGTAATGATTCTTTAATTAGAAAAATATAGGAAATATTGTTTGAATGATTCCTATTTTATCTGTATTTTAAATAGTGTCCTCAATTAGCTTAATGTAGCTAAACACATCGGCACTTAAATAAAGTTTTCAATCAATCAATCAATCAATCAATCAGTCAATCAATCAATCAGTCAATTAATATATACATTAAATTGAATTTAAGAAAATTCAGATCAGTCCTCAACGCGGTCCGTTTCTCAGCGAGTCTCAGAAATTAAGTTGATTTTTCTTGATCCTTAGTTAGAATACTATGTCGTAGATTTAAAAAAATGACAAAGAATGGTATACTAAATTAGGACTGAATGATAGCAAATAAATTACCAAATGGCTGGAAAACAGCCAAAACTTAAAGTAGAAAAGTCCGAAAGTTTCAAGCAATTAAAGACCTTTCATCAGAGATTTAGTTTATTTAGTCACGACCTTCCGTGGAGCAAGTATTGCACTTATGTCATGCAAAGGTAAAGTCAAGAGACTTTTTTATAACTTTAAAAATAACCCATTCCAACAAAATATGTGATTTGTGCGTCTATAGTAACTACTCAATGTTTATTGTTTACTTCCACTTTTCGTGATGTCCATTTTTGACTTATCCTTGACTCACTTAAATAATAAAACGATTAACAAATCGAGTTAATGGAATCAAGAACCGAGCTTTATAGTGTGAAACATACCCTAAGGGCCGTAGACTGTTTGGGTGTTTCTGTGGTAAAACCAATGTTTGGGGCTATTAGCTTGCTTAAGTTAACAAAGGCACTTTTTCCTTGATATTTCAGAGGTGTGTATGCAAGATTATTGGCAGTGAAAATCAAAGAAAACTGAGTCTAGCACTAAATGGTTGTATAATCAAATTTAAGAAGTTATATATATATATTGACTTTGTTATTCAAATTTTCTGTAATTCCTGGCAGAATCAAAGAAAACACGTAAGAAATATGAAGAACACTTTAGGAAAGGATATAATAACCACGGGATAATTTGGTAGTTCATCCGATACCACCACATGCAACTTTGTTTTTTTTTACCTATTTGTGTCTTGTCTTTGCGATACAAAATAAACATTTGTGAAACTCATTCATTCTCAATTCTAACTAATTTATGCTAAAGTGTACTTGATAAGCATGCACGAATACTTGAATGGAAGTTTACCAAAGAGAAAATGAGAGGCCCAATACAGATAAGTGAATGAAATTTGTCGGCTTCTTCCTTAAATCTTGCGTTCATTTGAGCAATTAGTCCTTGCGTAAGAAAAATCTCTTCACTTCTACATTTTTTCTGTCGAGGGTGTTCATGCATACTAATGAAGTGTTTACGCCAAATTGACGCCCTCTTTCATCTTTTCACTGGTTTGTCAAAATTTTGTTTGAATTTTTGAAAGCTTGTGCTTGCCAATTAACTGTGCAATACACGATAGAATTGTCAATTATTGACATGTACATTACTTCACCATCTGCACACGCCTGACAATTACAATGGGATTTCATCAACAAGGGGGGCCGAATATCGGCCAGAAATAATGCGGAAACTTTGGTAAGTGTTTGAAATCCATTTTGATAGTGAAAATCGTAATTTTTTGCCTAGAGTTCTTGTGTCATGATCAAGATCAAGGGCAATCTTTACATATTCTCTTTCATCATTTCTTTTCACTGATCCAGGTTTATATCCAAACTCAAAAGTGATGGTACGTTGTCGATCTTTATTGTTCATATTATTCACATGTCCATTGCTTGTGTTTAGCTGAAAATTTCCATCCTTACACTCAATAAAACTCTCTGTTCTTTTTCCACTTCCTGTCGATGAGCCATCCTGGTCTTCCTCGCCTTTGCCTTCGGCTAGAGCTTTCTTCAGTTTTTCATCCCTTAATTGAGAATGAAGTACTACAACTTCACCTTTTCCAATTCCTCCGAAACAGCCAAACCTTTCAAAAAGCTCGAAACTAACTTTAAAAGCCAATGAAGTCATTCGGTAAAACTGAACCGCCTTTAGTGAAGTTTTGAAATAAAATACAAATGCTTGATAGGGACGATCGTTAACTTCCCTGGCGACCAAAACACAGGTTTTGGAGTAAGATGACTGACTCAAGCACATCGTCACATCTCGAACTTGGGTCATAGGAAAATTCATCATGGTTTCGGTCTTCTTCTTCCAATTGACATAAATTCCTTGAGTGTCTACGAAAACCTTAATTTCAGGAGCCTTCTTTAGGCTGATCTTTCGTTCGGCGTACATGCTGTGGATGTCATGTATAACATTGGCAATTTCCTCGTCTGTGCCTCCATATTCTGATAGTTCTCCCCAACCCAAGTATTGCATTCTGAAGTCAATGCCAGCCATGATGTAGTCATTATCATCGAGCTCGAGTGAAGAATTTTTCAGTTTAAATATCATTCTGAACGAGGGGAAATTCACTTCGTTAGGTCAGTCGATTTAAATGAATGAATGAATAATGAACACAGTAAAGCATGACATATCAGTTTCTTTGGTAAGGTACTAATGACAAGGTTAATAAAAGCCTTTATGAAAAGTGATGCTCTAATTGGCTAATATTGATGCATTAAATTGATTATTACGAATTTAAAGGCATCTTAAAATTTTGGCAGAAATAACTCATTTCTAGAGGAGAAATACATTTCCTTACAAAACTTTCACATTTCATTTATCATGGGAAAAATTCATAATTGTAAAGCTTTGATTTTGTTACAGGATATTGAAAAATTTTGACATTTCAAATTTTTCATGTGCGAAATTGATGGGGCACAAGCAGGATTTTCGAAAGGCTGTGGTTGGACGGTATTATAAAGGCACTGTCTGGGTGATTTTGATCATTTTGAGTGGCGTTGATTTACGTGGCTTTGGAAGTTGAAAGAGAAAAGCTGTTGCTAACAGAGTAGGCATAATACCTCTCACTAAAAGGACAGCAATCGCAAACCCCCAAACTCACCTCTATTTGTACCTATGAATTGTATGTGAATTGTTTGAAGAGGTGTATTTACAGGATTATATTGCAAGAAAGCTTCATACTGAAAAATAAATCCGACTAGAAGGCTGATGCATTGAATGACAAGGTAAACATTTTATTCTTGATGATCTAGTTGCCATCAGTTTAAGATATATTTGTTGTTATTTGAACAGAAACGAAAACGAAGTTACTTGGCAATGCTGACTTTACTCGGCTTCCCTTGTTGTATGTTTAAGTGGCGTTTAAAGTACCTATATTTGATTATACACGTACCTACTTTTGATACTTTATTTGTGGAATATATACGGTGTGGATATAACGTCTTTAAAAGGAAATTCATATATTTAAGATATGATCTGTCCTTACTACGTTGGTTACATCCTAGTAAACTGAAGATTTGGAAGTCAGTGAACATATAATGAGGCATGGCTCATTAAAATTCGTTTATTACCACACAGGAAGTCTGTCAAAGACATCTTTTCAATAAGGAAATGGCCACAAGCAAATAAAAGGATGTACAGCTTTAATTCAAACGACCACTTACATAGGAAGCCCAGTTTAAATGAATCAATCCCGGCAAAACAATTTTACGTTGTCAAGCACGAGGTAACAAACAGATTTAGATGAGAAAGCCATTTTAATAGAACGCATTCTGTTATAGCTATTTGAGTATTATTTATTAAATTTCCCTCTTGAATGTCCTTGGCAATGATTCGTAACGTAAAAACATCACAACATGCTTCAATCCGTCCAGAGTTTTCATTCAGAGATCACGTGATCCCAATTTTCTCTCAAAAAAAAGCAGCCGTTGAATTATAAACATAGGTAACTCATGTATAGTAATCTTTTAAGTAACATTTTGGTGTTTGGGTCTTGAATACGTGCATTAGCTTAGTTGGTCATATTGTTTCAATTCACGGAAAGGTGTTGTTGTTGTGATTGATGTAAAAAATTTCTTTCAAACAAACAATCAACACTAAATGACAAGGAACCGGTAAGGAGAGATTTTGAAGTTATTTCGGACAAGTTTTAGGAGAAGTAATGTAGTTTTAGTCAGATGGAAATGCAATTTGCTTTTCTTGCATGTTATATGTTGATGAATAAATTATGCACATTTAACAAGACGATCGTCAACAAAGCCCATATTATCTTGCTGAACTTTCAGCATGTCAGGAAACATTTGCTTTGAAGACAACATTCAAACTTCTCCATTTCTTGTAACTATTTATTGTTGAGTGAGTTCAAGGCTTTTGAGGAGTTCCTGGGACTGGAGGTGAGTTGCACTCCCTCTCAAATTCCAAACGCAAATTCTCAGATTCACACCATTAGCATGGAACTTAGAAGTCAGGAAAATAGTTTGAACTTATTTTGTGTTATGTTTGTTTCTCCATCTACTAAAAAATTCAAAGAAAAGTAACTTCTGTTAGAGGAACAAACAAATTGTTAGTATGAAATAAGAAAGATAGGAAATGAAAGCAAACTTTTTCCTTTTTGTTATAATGATTTTCAATGCTTTTTGGACAGAAAAAGACTAAGATGACAGACACAAATAATTTCAAAACAAAAGTCATATTATTTATTATGACGCCATAATGACGATAGTTATCTACTTCTTGGATTCTGAAGTGACACTATACCAAAATTCTAATCACGTCAGAAGTATGCCGCAGAATCGTCGTCCAAAATTTCTAGTTTGCTGGAATGCTTTAATCTTGGCGAAGCCATCTTTGGTGTCAGCAGTGAATGAACATCTTTCAATGCATCGAAAACACAACTTTGCATAGATGTATATCAGTACTAATAGGTGCTTTTTTAATATACTCTGTTACCAAGTTGGCTATTCATGCGCTGATTTGCTGGTGAATCGATGGAGAGACCAAAACTTTGTTTATAACAATTTTCTTGCTTAATAAACGACAACAATAACAAAATAATAATGATAATAGTAAAAATAATATTAATGAGAACTATAATATTAATAATAATAAAAACAAAAAGTTGTCATAAGACATTGAAGATCTTTTGGGTAAGATTTGATTTTACCTAAGTTGTTATTTTTATGTTTTTTTAATTACTCCAAGTGCTAGGCTTGTTGACTTTGAAAAAATCAAAATTATTTATTCATCTGTTTCTCTTCCAATTATGCCAAAGAAGGCTAAAGTATTTTAGCTTAAATGTCCCTTTTATGATGCATTTCGAACTCACTGTCAAATCTTTCAATAAAAATTTTTAGCAAAAATTTCTGTCTGTCAACAGAATATTTTCAAACAGTTATGTTATCTGCTTAGAATTGCTACATTAATTTATAGACTTTAAAAACGGACAAGTTATTGATAGAGAAAAATTACAGAATTAGGAAATCACTAGAATTCCTGCCTACCGCCATCACTGATAACGCCAACAACAATTCCAAACCACTCCCGGGCCAATATTCTATTCTTGTCAACAAACCTATGGCAGCTTTAGCTCTCTGTAATTTCTATTTTTATATTTTATTCACCTATGCATGTTATATATTAAGCTATTATGTCAGTTATTTTTCATTCATCTTCCACCTGTTGCAGGCCACAGACTGGTGGCCGAAAGCTCGTGAATAAAATCCTTTTGATCAGTCAACGTAATATCCTGTTTTGGTATGATTTATAGATCAGCCTAATATAAAGTAGTTTGCCCCAACCTACCAACTTATAATATTCCATGTTTTTTTGACAGTTTGGTAGATTAGGACATATCAGGGACATACAACCTGGGTATGTATGTGTCTGTGTGTGTGACATCTGTACATTTTTTAGAAATTGCCTGTAAAAATGAGTCGAGATTAAATATCGTGATGTACAATATCTAGTAATCATATACCTTAAGAAGGTAAAATACTAAATTAGAATGCTAAGGTAAAAACGTAAAAAGTTCAAAGAAGGCCCTTTTTCAGAGAGCAAAAATACCGAACACTTCTCTCTCTCTGACGAAAGGCCTTTGCTCAAAATGTTAAAATTCTTTGCAATTAGTCACAGCAGTCAACACTCTTTGAAATTTTTGCATTAGATAGCATTGTCTACGTAGTAACCTATGTTTAAATCATTGAAAAAGCGCACTGGGAAAATAGGATATGCAATAGATTTTCCACTAAAATTGGAAAATGTTTTTTGCAATTGTAAAATTACGGCTTAGATTTCACAAGTTTGCCTCATACCTATCTTAGAATGGGAAAGATATTAATTCTTTAGGTTATTTATCTTTTTTTTTTTAAATTATCGTGGTCAAACTTGATTGTAAACATTTTCCCAACATCTATGAAAAGTTTTTATCATGGTTTCAATTCATATTATTTCACCTCCCTGCTAGCCAAATGAACACACTTCGCATTTTAACAACTTTTGGGAATAAACATTATCATGAAAGGAAACATAAGAAGTATAAATCTTAAGGGTAATTATAAAGACTAAGGAAGTCTAAGAAGGTATAATCATTTTAGGTAATAAGATAAGAGGCCCTTGGCTCCTTCGTGAACTTGATTATTTATGGAAGTAAGGGTTTTATTCTTGGCATAAAAATTATAGGATTTGTATTATTTTTTGCAGACATCATGGAAATAAAAACAATGCTTATCTAAATACTTGTGAACAGTGTAAATAAATCCAAAGTTACCCTACCGTATTTATTCCTATAGACGCCCTGGGCGTTTATTAAAAGTTTGAGCTCTAAAGGGAGGCGTTTATTAGAGAGGGACGTTTGTTTCGAAATTTAATATTTCAACCTCAAAAATAGAAAATATTCACACGATTTCTCGCAAATATTCACACAATGTCAATTTAACCGTCATCATTGTTAATAATAAAAGATAGAATGTTCTTTAACTGCGCTCTCAACATCAGAATGAGCAATGAAAAACAAAAAAATATTCACACAATTCAACAATAAGATTTTAACTTAATTTCTATGTCATCGCATCAGAATGAAAAAACGTTTGTCATCTACGTCCTCAAAATCCGAATCAGTAATGACCTTGAAAGGATCGGGCCCAACGCATTCTTGCAGGACTGAAAGTTGAGACTAGAGCTGTCTCGCTCCAGTTTCACACGGCTGTCCTTCTTTGAAACAGTGAATGAAATGATCTTCAGATCTGTCGACTGAAAGATTTCATAAACGAAACCATTTAGTTTGCTGGGGCGAGTTTCTTGGGAGGGGGACGTGTACTGGAAAGGGGACGTTTATTGGAAGGAGAGCGTTTATTGGAGGGAGGCGTTTATTACGTATCTTTATGATTTGAGGAGGCGTTTATTGGAGAGAGGGGGACGTTTACTGGAAAGGGGACGTTTATTGGAAGGAAGGCGTTTAATGGAGAGGCGTTTATTAGATAGTTGGCATTTATTGGAATCAATACGGTATCGCAATAAACTTGGCAACCAACTTGCGAGTTTGGTTGATATTATCCGTTCTGCCCGCATGCTCTCCGTTTGCAAATTTTGATGTCTTATTCTCAAGAGAGCCGTATTCAGCATTTCGTTTATAAAAATGCGACCACATTCGAGTTGGCTTGAAATTAAAGTAAAAACTCAAAAACATATAAATTCTAGGGAAAGTTATTAATTTGAGCAATACCTAAGTATTTGAGGAGGGGACTTTTCGGGCATCAAATCCACAGCAATGGGGAATCTAGGACCTTGATGGAAGCTTCTTTTGACACTTTTGAATTCTTTCCCCACAACCCGCACATTTAGTTTGTGTTGTTCTGGGCCGTTGAGTGTAATATCTTCAACAATAGTGTTGTTGATTATGGGAATTTCTGGGGAATAATGATGGGGCCTCCCAGTTTCGGGTCCAACCTTGTGATGCCCTAGTCTGAGTACCACGTGGCCCTAGTAAACTTTCAAGACAGATTGTAAGTCAATGTAATGTTTTCCATTATTATTAGGAGTCAGACACATTCTGCTACTAATATTGTGAATGTGGGAATATGGAGATACTCATGGATGACCGTTGGATGTTTGTCGAGCTCATATCAAAAAAAACGATTTCTGGGCTCACAACGGGAATCGGTTTAAGCTTCTGATGACCGATGAGACGCTTTAAACATTATAATGCTTATACTGTGACTAGATACCTTAGCGTATTGCAGAATGACAGCTTCTGGCCTTAGATCAAGAAAAAAAATAAAAATGCAGAATTCTATCAGTATTTCAGAAGGAAACTTAGGTTGCAGACTAACGTCTTGTGGTAAAATATGGAGGCATCACTAAGTGGATAAAATAATAACATACTGAACCCCTAAGACGTCAAAGTTCCATTGCAATTAATGCGACTAATTTTATTCGACGGAAATGCGACGTCTGAACTGATTTTATTCGACGTCTTCAATTTAATTGGACGCTGTACAATTATGTGACAAGCTCTGTCGCATAACTTGACGGAAATTTGACGTTGATTCAGACGTCGCATAAAATTTGGTCACATGAAATGCATAAATTAGTAAAATTCGTTGTTCGAATTTTACGTTTTCTACTTCTCTTAACTCGTTTTTCTTGCCACAAATATTGTAGCAAACTTGGCTTATCGTATTTTGTTTATTGTTTTGTATTTTTTAGTTTTTGGTTAGCAATAAGATTTGTTAACTCTTTCATGCTTTCTTCGTTTACTGCATGATTTTCGTAATTCATTTCATCTTGGCCACAAAAGTCTGACTTATATCTCCTACTGAATACTTAGCATAAATCTTCGTCATAGCACTTCTTAGACATTTGTAGCCAATTGTGGGATAATGAACAATCTCCCAAATTTTTTCAAGATAAGAAAATATCAAAAAAAAATTATCCATTGTGAGTTAACCCTATGGCTGCTTTCTGACCGGTAACATAGGAGAATGTTGGATGTTTAGGGTTGACAGCGTGACCATGTAAAAAAATAAAAAAATTTGCGCAAAGGCAAACTGCTTGAGAAGAGTAAGAGGATAACCAAACGAAATCGCATAAGCCCGCAGCTAAAATGACAGTCTTGATCCGAGAATGCATTGTTTTAATTGTGAGAATGGATTTGTTTTTATTTGTTAAGCCTTTAAAGATAATTCTCTCAAAACGTGTTGTTTTGTATAGGTAACAGCATGATTTCGAGTGCAATTTGAAAAAAAAAAATAAGAAGAAACCCTCAAAAAACACTCACGAGTAAGTTTTAGAAGGCTATGCCGACATTTTGTAAACTCTCGATGATATATACTTCTAGCAAACAATTTTGTGCCTATTTTAATGTAGTCCGTAATGATATAGGGTTATTCTCATGTTGTTGCACTTACTTAGAAGATCTGTATTATTATTCTTGTACTTTATTTCATAAGAAATTGTGTAACTCAATGACTTTCCTTTTGGCGTAAGATTATCCTTTTTATTAACCAGATCCGACAAATTTGCTAATGCATGCATTCTTTATGCACACAAATTTGTTTTCTGTTTGTCTACGATCGATCTCTTATCGTCCTGTTCAACGTCTTTGGTACTGATATGTAAAATTAGCTTAGTTGGCTTCTTCATCTGTATCGTTTTCATGTAATCTTTCTCTGTAAAACTCATCAACTTTCCCCTTTTCTTGGAATTTAATAATAGACCAGTAGTTTTCTCTTTTTCTACCAGGACCAGACGTAATTCTTTGCTTATTAGTTTTTGCGCCAGAATCCTTGCCTTCAAGTTCACAGTTTGACATATTTAATTGCGGTTCTACATATAAGCGTCTCCCTTTTTAAATCTGATTATTTTTAAAATTTGTTGTTATCGCGTTGATTTTGTAATTAAATCAGACAATACATCCACTGTATAACCAGGCAACACGTGACCAGAAAATTACACATCCCCAGCCTCCCTCCAACAACGAGGCATTCGTTACGTCAGCTGGGTACTAGGACAAAGTCTGAACTTTTATTGGTGCCCATTCTTGTAGAAATTCCTGGGTTCGACTTTGATATGTAACACTCCTAATCGGTCCTCAGTTTTGATGTTTCCTGGACAATTCTCTTTGTTTGGTTTATATCTTGGGTAGCACTCAAAATTTTGTTAAGATCTTCGGGTTCCCTTGAACAGTCACGTCTGAGAAAGACGTTCAATAAATTTTACCTATCTTTGCTTTCTGCTTCATAAAAAGTGAGTTTTCGGCATAGACAAATGTGAGACATTCCTGGTAACAAAGATGCTCAGGCTTCCTTCTCCTTACCCATTTTGCAGGAAATCGCGTCTCGGACATTTGACAAAGAAATAAAGAATAATACTGAGGGGTGATCTTTTTGGTTCCCATATTAAATTGCCAAAGTCTGTTAAATCATTAATACGATTCAGGTAGCGCAATTTCGTGGTATAATTTGTTATGTAACAATTATTCTCTGAATGCGAAGTGAACATTGTTGAAGTCGAGGGGATTATTTAATAACATTCACTGAGACTCAGGATAATTACACAGGTGATTATTTTAAAGAAAGTAGTCAACTAGCTTTTTTAAAATCTCGTCGGTAACATTTACAAAGGTAGCTGCTATCTTGCTTCTGAGTCTTCACTGTTATATTTCCCTCTAGGTGAATATCGAGAATTATTGACGTAATTTTCTGGCCAATCACCACGTGGGATTTTCGATAATCACCTGTGTAATTTTACTACAATATACTATTGCTGGTTGTCACTGTTTTCGTTCATTATTTTGCGGTATAAATAATAAATCTTGAAACTTTCTCTTGTATTATCACTTTTTGTTATCTCTACATGAATGATGATTCAATAAATAAATTATGACAGTTAATTTACAACTGTAAGTTGTGGGCATTAGGCTTAGACACAAGTTGCTCGAAAGTTCCTTAAAAGTTGCTCCAAAATTATAAAAAGGTTGCCTAAAAGTTGCCATTTTTTCTCCAAAAGTTGCCAAAAAGTTGCTCGTATTTTGCCCTTTTTTTCTCACAGTGTAGGTACTGGTGCGGATTAAATCATGCAGAATTGCTTTTATTTGCGATTCATTTCCTTAGATAGCATTTCTCTTAACAAGAAATCAACAATCATATTTCTTTCTTATAACAAAACTAGATTACAAACAAAAACTGACCCGATTTCAGTCACAAATAGCCAGTTGGATGGATAAGAATGCTCATTTTTCCATTGTAGTGGACAAGTATCGTTAACTGATTATGCATATAGACAGTCATTTATGGGACCAAGAGCTTTTTCCTCTGGTTACTATTGTAGCATAGTATCACTGATGCCTCCATGGTTTCCTCTAAGGCATTCTCCTGCCGGTCTGTGAAAAAAGTTTTTCATAATGCCGAGAACTCGTTCAGCGGAAGCAGAACGTGGCTGCACCAGAAGGATTTTCTTTACAACCGATGACCAGTTAGGCAGGCTAGCTTCATGCCTTGCTCACCATTGGACCTTTTCGTCTTCAGTTTCCATTTGTGTACCATCTGCACTTGCTAGATAACGGGGAAGCTCATCGGAAAGTCCAGTAATGACTGCATCATTGTCAAGGAAGCTAAAATGCCTCAGCTCGTGCAAAGAAGGGACTGTGGGGCGAAGCTGTTGCACCCGAACGGGCCAGCACAATCTGGCATTTCTAAAGGCACGGACAAGATCATGAAACTCTAGACTAAACTTCCTTTGATAAAACCGTAACCCTGGAGTTATGCAGGTCTTTGCCTTGGCTACGAGTCGATTGTAAACAGGCACGTTACTATCTGCCTGACGGCGAGCCACTCCCTCAAGATTTGGGTATGAATCTATTGCTACAGAATGGGACACAATAACTAAGCGTTCATAGCAGCTGAATATTAGAGTCCCATCCCCTTCCAAATAGTAACTAGCCGAAACAAAGGGGGCATCTCCATCTACCAAAGCTGCCAGTTCTAGTTCACGATCTGCAGCGTCATTTGGATTGTCAAAGATCTCCACAAGGTGCCTCCTAGTAGCAGGAGAAAGATGTTCATTCTCCCTCAAAAAGGGCTCAACATCTGCGAAGTACTCCATCGCTTGCTGTAACACTTCCCACTTGCTCCATATTGGAGTTGGGCTATAGGACCGCATTGCTGTCCCAGTTCTAGCCTTCCAGGCAAGGCTTACAGCAGGGCTGTGTAAAAACATGCTCACCCAGTAACGTGCAAATGTATCATTGATACGAAACTCGAAGTGCTTCCCAACATTATCGATAGTGTGCGAAAAGCCCGGTTGCATCGATCAGCTGTGGAAAATAGAATCTCGCTTGATGCAGTGCTGTCTGGTTGACAGCTGCCCCATCTTTCATGGCAGCAAGTAAATCATTGGGACGAATAGTGAAATCCGCGGCTAAGGCCTTAATCAGACACTGGGTGAGCTCATTTGCTTTCAAGCTCTTTGCCAATGCTTGAAGCCTTACTAATCTTTGTTGAACATTCCACTCACTCTCCACGAATCGCACCATTATAGCCAGAGCCTCACCCAGACGTGTGCTTCCATCAAAAATAACGGAGAATACCTGTGCCACAAAAAGTTTCGTCTTCAGCATTTACTTTTCTTTCCCGTAGACAGAGGGGATCAACTGTCTTAGGTGTCTGTGAAGTCAGTCTATGTCCGTACTTCTTTAGGAACTAACGCATGCAATCAATTTTTGACAGTTAATTTACACCTGTATGTTGTGTGCATTGTTTTTGTTTTCCTTCTTAAGGTGCTCAACTTGATCATAGTTTCCATGAACGAAATTGTGGACTGTGTAGATACATAAATCTAGACTATTGATCACAGAAACTGTCCCGCAAAATCTAGTCTGATAGGCGAAGTTGCATTGTTCCATCATCTCTCGTCTGGCCAACATTTGTATGTAAATTGGACCAATCAATAAGTAGAATTGCAAAACTCAACATTTTCAATAAACCAATAGGGTTTATTTATGTTTTATTAGGACGAATTCCAAGATCATTCAAGTTTCTCACTCTTTTGTGGGAGGATTAAGTTGAAATTCAAAGAAAATTTTCTGAAATTCGGGATTTGTTATTAATAACAGCTAAAGCTTTTCAAGGAACCACACAAATAAATTCCAACTATATTATCACTTTATTCTCGATAAATTACATACATAACCTAAGATCAAGCAGTTCCAATCACAAACCAAAATTTTATTATGATCTAATAACAAATTAAAAAGGGTCCTATATAAAACGAGTACAGACTATTCCATCAGATAGGTGACCCTGATTATAAACAAAACTCTTTTAAAACCTAAGTATTTCGTTCTTTAATTTAAAGATTTTGCTTCGAATCCCACAGATAGTAACTGTGGATGGTAATTACAAATATCCTATTTGTCATAGGTACAGGAATCATTAAATGATTGTTTCGTGCAGAAAGATTCCTAATCGATGACCTGGTCAGTCCCCTAAGCTCGAACATCTTAGATCAATGAGAATTTGTGCTTTGTTAGTGCTAAGATACTACTAGGAGCAAATTTACAAGAGAAATTAGACACGGCTTAAATATAATCTGAACTGTCAAATTTGAAACTACAAAACCGAACACAGTTTTGGATAAGGCTTAACTCTATTTGGTCCTTAACCGAGGTTTCAATTGCATCATGGCTAACGCCAGATGATTTTACTCGTCAAGGCTGGCCCGTAGCCAAACGTATGGTCGCAGAGTGGCTCCACCCAATGATGGGGGGCACAAACAATTGAGTGCATTTGACGTGAATTAGGTTATTGTGACGATTTCATAACCACGCATCTCTTACAAGTTGAAAATAATCCAATGGTATCTTTATGTACTTCACCTACGTCTTCATCTACACCTACGTCTAGGTCTACATTTACATCTTATTCCACCCTAAAACTCATCTAAATCTACACCTACGTATACGGTTCTGTCTGGGAGAAAATGAGACACGTCCTATTAGATCGTGAATAGAATGAGTGTCATCTTGTTAAGGCATCTGTATCTACTTCAACAACGACTGCCTGCACTTTTCTATGTCTTGTCATATGGCTATATGTATATATATTAATATAAATCAAAGAGGTTAAGGGTAGTCATGCAAATATAATTTATAAATTAGTGTGAAGAATTAATAAGTTGATTATAGAATTTCAACAATCATTATTGATAAAACGTAAAACTAGTTTTAGTAATGTTTTGAGACACTGATGGAAGAATTGCGGGACAATATCATTACGTAAAAATTTTTATGGAGGGGAAAGACTCCCTATAAGGGGGGTGCGGTCCCCCTTCCCCAAGCTTGGTTAGCAGGCTGCGTCAGGGGAGAACATCTTGGATCAGAGAAGGTTAACCGAGAATAAAATATCATTTTTATACTGTTACGACCTTTCATTTGCGAATTATGTAAATCGTGGGTTATGGAAGCGCACCGTGTCTGATTTCTCTCGTATAAACGGCCCTATTGTAATATATTCATGACTTATGGGACTCCTTTCTTGAGTCAAACTTGTCAATAATTAAACATTTTTCTTTCCATTACAGAGCTTCCCTTCCAGCATTCTGTTTTCGTTTATATCAAAGATCGTCTCTGAATGCTTCAAACCAGTCTTCAGATCATGGTTGGATGTTGTAATACGTCCAATGTGTGATAAATTGTTCCTAGAATGACTTTTATTTGTGGAACGTAAGGCTGAAAATGCTCGAGTAAAAGATTCAAACATGTTGGTAGCGATCTTTGGATTATCACACAACAGCACATGAGCCTTCAAGGAGCACAGAGGAACATCCCGAGCAACAAAGATACACACTTTCCCGTACCTTTTGTCGCTGTGACGATAAAGTACGTCTCTTACATTTGATAAAGGAGTGGAGAAGAGTACTGTTGGCTCACCTTGTCCGCCGATGTCACGAATCATCACAGACATTGAATCAATGAGGAGGTCAAACTGAACAAGATTTATCGCTGAATTTGAAGAGTATTGAGCGAAGATGTTGTCAGCAGTTTGTTTAAAATCGCACTCGCCATTTTCATCGATACCAGTGCATCCTAAATAACGAATTTTAAAACTTCTCCCTGCAATTACTCCATCGATTTCGTCCAAAGATGGAGACTTGAGAAGTTTATGGCCGGTCTTCCACAATCGAATAAGATTCATTCTCATTACTTGACGGGGGATTCAAATTTTAATTTCTATGTGAACAGGAAAATCTACGGGTTAAGACGGAGAATAAGATCAACATCTACATATATACAGAGACCAAAAAAAGAAAGAAAAAAATAATTAGTCTGAAATCAGGAAGGATGAACTAGAAAAGATAAATTATTCAAAGAGATATTTAAATCAAAATTGTGGTGATCAAGACCTCTGGTGTGAAGCCAAATCTTTGTAGACAGATCATTAACCCATTAATAATTTTTTTCGGATTTTGTAACGTTTCAGTTAGCCCCTGCCCAATAATAGTTCGTATGCCTATCAAACTGACGAGGATACTTATACCAACAAAATGCTGAAGTCAATGACATTGAAAAAGGTTTACATTTTTCCAATAGTCGCCGTCTTATCAGAATCGGGGCTGAAAGAAAAACTTTGCATTTCACAATAAGCCATATTGATCTTCTCAAAGTCAATTTTTTATAGGTCTCTATTCACAAATTACAAAACTATCTTGGCAGAAGTCCACGAGGATCTGGCTGAATTCGAAATTATGGAGCGTTAAATTTAGAACTGGGTTAAATTTCGTGGATAGACTGTGTTGATCTAGGTCTAGATTTAGCTTTAATATCAGACAACTTTGTTGTCACAAGCAATAGCTCTTCTTTCATAAATCCGTACTTACAAAGATGCTTCGTGTCCACTCTTAACGTTTGACCTTGAATTGGACGATGATAGCAAAGACAACAGTGAATGAATGTAACAGTTTTATCGATGTCAACGGAAATTACTTCTTCCTGGGTACTCGAATGTCTTTTAAAAATTCTCCACAGCGTTTATATTCTTTTAGCTTGAATGTCTCATTATCATAGTACAATTAAATTTTTAACTCCTTTTCATCTGACACTCTGACATTCTTTTGCAGACGGATGTTGCTTATGGAATAAGTTTAAACACCTTAGATCAAGCGTACCTGTTTATTTGTACTGGCTTTTGGAACACTGCTTACGGAGCTAGAAGATGTGCTGAACAACCAAGATGAAATCATAAATACAAGCTGTGTTTATAATCCTTTTGTCATTCAAGGAGATATCTAATTGCTATTTCTTTTGTGTAAATTGTGAAATTGTTTTCGCATGGCAACCACTGCAGTGTTTTTCGCACACGATCTTGTTCTCTTATTTTTAAGAGTTGTTTTGCTTTATCATATCATCAAGTCTTCATTTGACAGACTTATTAATATGGATGATCTTGATAATTCTTCAGGACTAGAAATGAAACATGATATACAGAGCCAGTTATCGCAATCTAGGATAAGGACGCTCATTAGTCGCTCGTAACTCATGTCGAATAAATTAGCATAATTTTAATTAAATAGTCAAAACGTTAAGTTTAGTAATTCATCTGTCCTAGCAACCAAATCTCTAAAGGGATGAAATTTCATTCCGGGCTCACGAAGACACTATTCAACCCTTTAACGAATGAGCTTTTTCCTTTTTGTTTGTTGTATCCCCGTTGTTTTCGCTTTACTCTCAAGTAACCTTTGATTCAGGGAAATTAACGTGGTCGGGTGAAAATTTGCTTGCTATAAAATCATAAGAATTTCAGTTTAGGCTGGAGACTTATTTCAGGGAACATTGCTTAAAGTTTAAGCTTGCTAAACCGTACTGAAACGTCTCATGTAATTAAGAGAGAATATTTTGTGTAATTAGATTTTTTACACAAAGGTTAACCAGGCTAAAGTTTTATTTCAACTTGTAATACTCCCCTCAATTCCACAGCTAAACGTCAGGGATGGGGGCAGTAAATTGTCGTGAATGAACGTCAAATAAGATATTTCGCTCCGCCTGTAAAATTGTCGGTAGATCAACAGATAGTCGAACATTTGAAGCTAAACAATAACTTCTATAATGGGATTCTGAAATTTTCTATGTAATAATGTAAATTGGAGTTTCAGCTGTGTGATCAGGCATATGCTAGCAGCTAGGTCTTTAAATATTGCTGTATGAACACTTTATTAATGGGTTTTATATCACATTTACCGGCAATTGTTAAACATTAATTTCTTTCCATTTTGCATGCAATGACTTAATTTTAAGGATCGGTTTTAGGAATGTAGCTCAAATCGAACTTCTATCATGCCATCATAAGTTTCATACGACAGGTTATCGGTTTATCATGTTTGCCTTTCCTTTAATCTAGTGAAAATCCTTCAGACTTTGCATGTGAATGGTTGTCATAGTATATGGCTGCTTCATACCAGTATTATCATAATGTTGTATAGTTCCCATGACTTCTTTTCAAGGTAGAAGAAAAATACTTACTCTAAAATAGTTCCAAGAAATCGTTTTGTTTCAGAAAGACACATTTATATCAGTTTTATATCTGTAGTTATGCACCATACAAAAATCACAAATAGAATATACTTGGCTTTTAGAAAATTTTACAGAGGGAGGAAATGACGTCTTACCTTGGTAATGGTTTATTCCTTGGTGTATTGTCTAGTCACATCATTTAAAGTTTTTACAATGTGCAAAGAAGCCACTCCAAGAGTACTATTCTGAGATAATCGGCCATTTTATTAAATATCAAATACAAATATTTCATAAGACGGATTGAGACAGGAATGGGATTAATAACATCTGAGATTTCAAAATGTTTATACTCGTAGACTGAATTCTAACCCCAGATATCAGTTCACCAAATAAGTCCTCACTTGTCCAATCTTTCATCCTAGCATTCGTGCAAGAGGTTTTCACTTTTAAGATGATCTGCGTTAGTTATATTTTTTATTATAAAATTAAACCATGCAGATAATTTCCCTGAAACATTGCAGCAGGGTGAAAGGGTAAGAGTACCCAAGTCAATATCTTATCTAGGTAGAATTTAATACCGTGAACTTAGTGGAAGGAAAGGTCAAATTAATTCGTAGTTCAGTTGAAATTAATGTTTGCTTTCCTTCACGTCTTCGGTTCTTGTTCAGTTCTTCCGTCTTGTTAAGTTTCACAAGAACCGAAGCGCAGCAATAGGCGATTGTTAATCGTCCCGCCCATTTTGTGGGCTATAAGATAAAGCCAAGAAGTAAAAAGTTTTCCAACAGCTATACCAATTGAATGTGAACCTTTCTACTGTTTTTATTTATCATAGGTGATTACGCCAAGCCAGATTTAACTTGCAGGCTCACCTAGGCAACACTTGGTTTCCACTAATTAACAGTTTAAGAGCATTTTTAATTCACCGAGGGGAACACAAAATTTATAGCGGATGTTCTTTGGATCTCCCTGTGGTAGAACTCAATTAGTTCGGGACTCTCAGCGCTGAAGCTCGATTACAGAATAAACCCTGAATGTTTTCGCAAACAGAATTTCTTACCGGCACCTGTTTGGCTGCGATTAGCCTGCTGAATAGGAATTGTCAAGAGCAAGCATTTATCTATCAGTGCAAGGTATTTTTATATTTTGGATAACTCTTTCCTGTTGGAAGGTCTGTCCTAGGTGAGCAAAATCATCTTGACTTAGCGAGGAGAAAATATTGAGGTGTCGCCTTCGTATTTTACGTTCCTGTCCTGTAAACGTTTACTCAGAGATAACTTATTCGCGGGAGTGGTGGCGGACTAGCTTGATTGGTCTTGAATCGGTCCGGTTATTGATCTAAGGCAGTCAATTTTTATTTCTCTTGAAAAAGAGAAAGAGGAGAACTTACGTGCAGGTAAAAGAAAACATTGAGAATAATTAGTTCGATTTTTCACCATCTCTAAGTGAATCGGAAGTGTAAAATGTTTAAACAAAGAATCATTTGCTCATGCTATTTTTGTAGGATTTCTTTATTTCCTTTCAAAAGGCAACAGCATTTACGTTGCCGTGAAACACTGACGATGGCGCGAGCAAACGAGACAAATTTCATGAGAGATAAAAATAAATCAAGGATAATCGTAATCGTCACAGCTTGGAATCACTATTTCAGACCTCATGAGAAAAAGTTATATAGTTATAGGCCAATCACTGTCTGAAATCTATCGGCAACATGCTTTCATGTGCAAAAGATGAAAATCAAAGATTGCTGTTTGATGAGAACAACATTGCAACTGCTCTAATAATATAAAACAAAAATCTGCGATATAAAATTTTAGAACTTAAGCAAAAGCTGTAGTAAAGTCTACGGGAGCAAGGTTCTAACAATAGAAATTTTCTTTCGAAACGAAAGGAATGAATAATTCGATGTCCCCCAGAGTATTTTTATAGCCGTCCTACTTATATACAGTACTTCTTGGAGAGCGTTTCCACGGTTTCATGGCTACGTTCGCCCACAGGATGTAGAATGTTTTGCCTCTTTAATGCGTCAACAAACCAACCAGACCTGTTGAGAAGAGTTTCGGAGGAGTTGTGCCTTGCGATTGACGTCTTGGAATATGTGTGAAACTGACGAGAGTATCTATGACAAACTGCAGCGAATCATAAGGCGACATCTTGTTCCGTGAACTATCATGGGTTTGTTGCATATTCCAGGATGAAAATTGCAACGTAAAAAATCTTACACGGTTACTATAATAAACCAACAATATTTTGAAAACCTGCTTTGTTTCCATGAGCCATTCGAAAGAAATAATTAGTTTTAAACAACTTTCAAGTCAGTCAGCTTGAAAAACCTTAGCTCTACTTCATCTCCAGTTAAGAAACGATTTCAATTTCGTGATAGAATATCTCCAATCTTACTAATTTGTTCTCTTCACTCATATACTGGCGGAAGCTTGAATTTGAGTGATCCAGCCAAGACCAAAGGTATCTATTTGGCACTATGACAATCGGAATTGCACCATAATGGAAACGCTGGCGTCAGAGGCACCAGCACAGCACAAACTGACGTTGAAATTTAAATTACTGAATGGAAATTCTTCTGATTTCATGTTACCAGTTCCATTTGCTTAGATATCCAGAAATGCTCCCATGGGAGCACTGTTTTCACCGGATTTCTGATAAGATGCATTCTGCAACAAGTCTAAGTGCTTGCTGGCAAAAGGAGTGATCAGGTTCTTGGCGGACCTGCCGGGTCACTTTCGCCAACCATGATAAGTAATATAAAACATGTCAACGATATTGACCTCCGATTCATTGGAAAGTAAGAATCTTTGGTCTTTTTTAAAGTAAAGTTACGAGAAAATAAATTTTCAATGCTAACAATTAATGCTTTTACATCATTTTGTGACCAACCTTTTATAAAATATGTGACCTTGACATGCAAAACAAGCACCTTCTAATAAGTCACAACACATATTAGATCAACACTAATTACACAATCACTCGTAGGCTTAGGTGAAGTTTAATTCGAGTGCAATTTTTACAGCGTGGCAATTGTTCAGCTTCCACGTGATAAAAATACTACGATGGTTTTTGTTACGTTTGATAGGATTTTATGAATCATTGTATCGGTGAGTCTTTAAAAAATTCATTGTTACTCAGTATAGGTGTTGCGTATGCTAAATAATATATCATACAAAAGAAGGACTGTTTCATCAGATATTCAAACACCGAGAAGTGTATTGAAAAAAGAGGCAATAGCAGAGTTTTTTAACCAACTTCGAGGTGTTTGGATATCTGATGAAACACGACTTTCGAGTGCATGATATTATATCTCAAACGAATCCGTGTATAAAGAGAAAATCAGGTTTGAATTTGACGAAATTCTATGCAAATTAAGATCAGATATCTAAACTACGCCTCGGTACTGATTTCCTTTGTGTTTTGATATAGACCTTATTTTGGATTCTCAAAACATCTTGAGTCAAGGAGATATGACGTACTTAGCTTTTAAGATATATTTATATGGAGATAAACTAGCTAAATTTAAAGATGTTTATTAACATTATATAACAGAAAAAGAAGGGATAATACAGACACATCTGAATGAAATGAAATACAGTTTCAAACAAAAAATATTTTTCTTTAATCTGTACAAATATTAACATTAAAACTTTAAAAACATTTTACATATTATATTCTTTCAAACTATTTGTGACAGTTTAATACTAATAGAAAAAGTTACGTTAGGATCTTCTTTTGAAATCGGTTTCAGTTTCTGAAAGGTATTATTTCATCACATCTCAGAATAGTTCTTGGTAAGTTTAAATTGCTACTGTACATCTTAAATATCGGTATAGCATATCCATGACCTAGAATAACAAATTCCTTGCTGTAATTACGTGCTTTTACACTCGTTATAACAACGATTTTAAGTTAAAGCTGTCGTCAGTTACAATGAGGGCTTTTACCACCGACTACAAATGGGCGTCGGTTTAGATTATATACAAGAAAGAGCTGTCGGTGATTTGCATTTTAGTTTGAAAAGGCCATTCAGATATTAAGTTAGAACAGAATTGTAATACATTAACAAAAATTAGTAGATTATTCCGTGAGTCTTTGCACGTGAGAACGCAAAACTTGAGAACGCATCAGATTCTTTTCTTGCCTCAAGCTTGTAGACGTTTGTTTCCATGGGATCAAAGTACAGTCCTTCACGTTTTCTCTCAAGGTTACTATCGACACCTTTGTTGATAGCCATCTTTGAACATATGAAATCACTGAAGGATGTATTTATGTCTTCTTGATGTGACACATTGACACCAGAATGTATTTTCTTCGTAGCAGTTATGATTGCAAATGCATTTTGAAATGACTGAAATACATTGGCCGTGTCTTCTGGATTGTTGCATAACAACACGTGAGCTTTAAGGGGATACTCAGAAATATCTCGAGCAACGAAGATACAAACGTTTCCAAGTCTCTTGTCGTTCTTGAGGTAAATTACGTCTCTGACATTAGACAAAGGAATGGTGAACAACACCACTGGCTTACATTGTTTCTTGCTATCACAAATCATTACTGATTTAGAATCAATAAATAGGTCAAATTGGACTACATTTTTCAACGATTTAGGCGAGTACTGAGCGAATATTTCTCGAGCAGTTTCGTTAAAGTTGCATTCGCCATTTTGATCAACATCCGTTCGCCCTAGATAACGTACTTTAAAACTCTTCCCTGCCAGGACACCATCTACTTCGTCCAGATGTGACGACTTTAAGAGCTTGTGGTTCGTCTTCCACAGTCGACTTATATTCATCTTTCACTTTAAACTTAGCTTGTTATTTCTAAACGAACAAAAGAATTAACGAAACATTACACATAGAACAATTTCTTAACGGCCGCACAATCCCAAAATTAACAATAAAATTGCGTTGAAGCTTCACCCAAGGGCTTAGTGTTATCCGATTTTAGTCGATACAACTTTAGACAAAGATTTTGGCATATCAACAGTAAAAATAGAATTGCGAAGCAGTTTATTATCTACTGAAGACCTGTATTGATATGAGGTTGTTCAAAACTTACATTAGCATTGTGCGAAACCTTTACTTATATTTATAAGAGCATAATGTGAATATTTTGTGTCATGTAACATTAAATAAATTTAATACTTACCAAATATTTAGTCCTTGCTCTGAATACCTCTTTGAGACGGCGAGTACTGAGGTGATTTGTTTTGATCAGCTACTTAAATACACGTCAAGTGGATGTCCGTTGTATAGTGTTTGTTTTCGCGACAATGCAAAATTCGTGATCTTATCCCCAACATCTGGGTTCTCAACGGAAATAACCTGCCGGTTACATTACCAAAGGGCCGTTCACACTGAGATCGATCTAGCTAGAATCGATCTGAGACCGATCTGAGACCGATCTGGCATCGATCTCAGTTCGCTTCGTGAAGGCGTTCACACTCGTTTGGATCGATCTCAGCTCGCATTCAAGCGTTCACACTCCGATCAATTTTGACTTAGATCGATCTCAGATCAATCTAATACGCTAGTGTGAACGGCCCTTTAATTACCATTAAAATTACGTGCACCTTGAGGCTTAAAATTCTTTCAAAACCAATGTTGTATTCCATTTCTTTTATTACTGAGGTTGATCTTCAATAAAAAAATCATGAAGCGATATTTAGATTAAAAGGAAACCACTGGATAAGGTGAACCATTTTTCTTCCTCTTGTTTCTATAGTAGATTGAAGCCAAAACACAAATACGATGTTAAACATAACACAACCTAAATGTCATTCACCGTCGTTGGGGCGCTGTGTAATTATCATATCTTTTCTTTGTGTTAATTGTATAATAATTTTTTTTACATAGCAACCATTGTTCTTCACACGAAACTATGCAATACGGTTTTCTAGAATGTTAATTAATTGCTTTGCTGCTCCCTCAATCAAGTTTTGTAACGCAGAATTTCTAGTGACTACGATCCAAACATTGATAAGAACATCAAACCTCCATCATGATTTATAACATGTAAGTATCTATTTTCAACTCTAATTGGAGCATGCTGTCCTATTTGATTTAAGAATGGAATGTGGGATAAAGAATCTGCTGTTGCAAGCATCAAGATACCATTTTGTTCATGATAAACTAAGCTAAGCAACAGGTCATGCTATATAAATTTAAAATTATGTACAATATTTAGACGTCAATCAAAAGATATACATCCACAGATATTTTTAAAGGAGTTTCTAGTCATTTTTAGCATAACCGCTAGTTTGACGGCTAAAATTTTCAAATTGTTGCATTTTCAGTCAAAGTGACAATTGCGTTGGTAGGTGAACATGGATTGATGTCTGAATATAACAGAATATTCTAGATTTGCACAGTATGGGTCTTGTTAAATTCTCATAGAATAACTGGTTGATATCCTTAGCTTTGCCATTGCTTACTGTTTGAAAATAAAAAAATAATGCTAGAGAATTTTTAGCACCATTTTCGACAATACTGTGGGGAAACGGCAAAGGAAATATGGCAAATGAAAATAGTAAGTGAGATTTCAAAATTTTGTTATTTCTCTACTGAATTTTAAGGGATGTTTGTTGGTTTCCTTACATATAATTTTCTCAAAGGCGTCATAAGAAAATGTCTGGACATCATAGGATGTCCTTTTAATCTTACTGTTCAAAGACCTGAATTACTTTTATACCAAAGTTAACTCACTGTCAAACTAAAACCATCTTTAAATACAAATTTTTTTTTCTTTTATGTTTCACTTTATCTGTGCTTTCATGTATATTATATTCATCTTTGTTATGCTCCTGTAAGATTCTATGATCCAATTGAGTAATGTCTGTAATTAGCACACACTTGTCACCATAGATTTAACCTTAATGTGGTTTTAATTTTGCTTTTGAGCTCTTTGTAAACTCACCAGTTTAAATCAATTGCCAAGTGCACAATAAACCATACCATTTCTAGTTCTCGCGAACAAACATCACATTTTTATGTGAAAAAATACCTTGAAATATTGAAAAAAAACAGCCTGTATTCCAGTAATGTCTTAAATTATTTGAATTTTAAAAATGTATGACTTTAGAAAACAAGTTGCTAAAATGCGTTTAGTTTACAAATGGGATGATTGAACAATGATTAACAGTAAAATTATAGCATTTTTTTAATCTTTAAGTAAAATGATCATAGGCTAAAAAAATAAATTAAAAAATACTCAACTGATGAGAAATATAATCCAAAATATTTCAGAATGCACAGAATTAATTTTTTTTTCTCAAAATCGTCCGAGGTCCATGCTCAAGGACCACCTTTGAGAGTGCGGATTTTACTGCTTCCTTGGGAAAATCTCCCTACTTTGCACTGTTCAAAGTTGGCAGGCTTGCAAATGTATTTATTTTTACCGGAATAATATGAATAAAATTTAATGGCTTTATCAATGTTTTACTCAGACAATAAAAATTAAATGATTGACGACATTTTACGCCGTGATGCTAGTTTTTTTGCAGCAATGGAACCAACAATATAATATATGACAAAGCAGTGAAATTTCAGAGATACATCTCAATTTTAGAGAGACCAACTGTAAAATTTAGCGAGGACATCTGAACTCCTCTCCATTTTGGAAGTCTGAATACGATTAAAACTGATGTCAATGTTGTGTAAAGATCGAGAATCTTAATACCTCAAAAATATAGTATGATATGGAAAGGTATAAATGCCACCTTTCATGATTCCTAAATTTTTTCTAGTAAAAAGGCTTTTTCAAGGAACTCGTTCACACATTCGATATCGTACAGAATTAAGCCCGTATTTATGACAAGCCATACCTGACAAAAGTGTATCGAGTTTTAATTCACTACACCAGAAATTTAAATCGATAGTCGAAATCGATAAACTGATGGTCGAGAAAAGTAATCGTATGTCGAGAAAGTATAAATCGTATGGCGAGAAAGTAATCATAAGCCGAAAAAGTAATCGTAAGCCGAGAAAGTAACCATATGGCGAGATGTCCGACTGTATGTCTGATCAGCGTTCGTTTGTAGTTAAACAAACATGGCGCCATCTTCACTTGGCCATGAGGAGCTGAGATCCTTTCTCGAATCTGTTAACACAATGTTAAACCAGGTTCAGCGTTCGTTGACGATCAGTGACCCTATTTGTATAGATCACTGTAAAAACAAGCTTGAGAACTACATCTCAATTTTGGCAGCTATTTCTGCGACTGTAAATTACAACACGTCCCAGAGCCAGCAAGAGCAGACAGAAGGCTTCGCGCTTCATTAGATGCACTGCTCAACTGTCTAATTTCTGGTATGGAAAAAGAGCTAGAAAGGTTTTCAGAAGTCGTGGTCATTTGATCTTTTTTGATTTCCTGCCTAGTACTGGAGGAAGACCAGCTTTTAATATAACTAAAGCTCTGATCGAATCATTGAGAGAGACAGGAATGAACTGGAAAACAATTGCTGAGTTCCTTGGTGAGTCTGAACGAACCCTTCATTGAAGAAGAATCGAGTACCGTATCTCCTCTAATATACGCCTAGCCTCAATTACACGCCGCCTTCTAATAGACGCCGCATCAATTTATATAGAAATGACAATAAACGCCTCCCTCAAATACACGCCCCCTCTAGTAAACGCCCTCCCTCCAAAAGCGGCGTTTTATTAGAATAATTGCAGGAAAATAAGACAACATAAAACGCTATACATAAAAATATTTTTAAAAATTTTGTAGATACATGTGTAAAAAATATTCATTTGATGGATTCACAATTAACTTTTGTATTAAAATATGGAGTCTTTCTGATATCCTCACTCTTTTGCCCGTATTTGAAGTCGAAGTGTAGCAGTTTTTCTTCCCTCATCTTTAATTCTTCGTGCAGAGTTATTGCAATTGATTTCTTTGTTGTAAGAGCGATAAATAGGGCTGGAACTACCAGTCCAACTTCCCGTTTTGCGTTTCCTGGTGACTTTTAGTTCCAAACAGTTGCCCTTATCTGCCTCAAGAAAGTAGTGTATTAGACTGGACAATTCAATGGGAACGTGACCCACAAGAAGATCATTTTCGTGTTGATAAACTCCAATAGCATGTTTGTCGATTTCCAAAGCTTCCTGTCGATTATCAGGTTTTGCAATCAGCCTTTCCCGGTTCGTTGGTGTCCAAACGTTGTTGTAAACATGGCGCCCACGTATATTAGTTTCAAAGTTAATTTGATAAAAAAGCTGAAACTGAATCGAATAGTTTGTCCTTGCCATAACTTTGAGGTTTAAGAAATAATCATTCAATGCGGCTTCGAAGTGCTAATTTCGTACCAAACGGAAATCGTGTGTCATATATGTGATGTGTTCACACTAAAGCGTCGTGTGTCGTCTCCAGATCATATTGCTTGAAAATGTGCTTAAAGCATCTATTATACTGTTAAGTGGTGAAGTTTGGAGGATCTGGTAATGGAGAAAAATTGGAAAGCGTCTTGCCCACAATGCGACAAAAGAAGAGCGTACACTGTGGAGTTTAAAACGACGGTTGTCAAGTATGCGCAAGCTAATTCGGGACGAAGTGCTGCCAAGAAATTTAACGTGGACGAGAGAAGAATTAGAGAATGGCGTCAACAGTTTGAAGCACTATCTGAGATAAAGAAAAAATCTGGTGGGGCAAAAAAGATGCGACTCGAGGGTGGAGGCAGAAAAATAACAAATTTAGACCTGGAAGAAGATGTTTTAAACTGGATTCACGAGCGTCGTGCCAATATGTTGAGAGTTTCTCGCAAACCTATTATGAGAAAGGCAAAAGCAATTCACGATGAAAGCGTTGGCAATGATCCTGCCGCTCAAACAAGTTTTGTTGCCAGTTGTGGTTGGCTTGAAAAATTTATGAAAAGAAACTGCCTTTCCCTGCGAAGAAAAACCACAACTGCTCAAAAAGATCCATCTCATATGATCGACAAATTGGTGGCATGTATGCTACAAATTCGAAGATTATCTCGTCAATTTAATTACGATTCTAGCTCTATTATAGCCATGGATGAGACTGCTGTTTGGGCAGATATGGTATCTCCGAACACAGTTGACGTTACTGGGACAAAGGCCATTCCATTAAAAACCACGGGGAATGAGAAAGTCAGAGTTTCTCTTTGTTTGACAGCCAAAGCCGACGGCACAAAATTGAAGCCTTTTATGGTGTTTGGTGGTGCTAAGCGAGAGACCAAGGCACTAAATGACGAATTTAAAGCTCGTTGCTGTGTTGCTTCATCAGCGAATGCCTGGATGAAGGAAGAACTGACTATACAGTTTGTTAACTCGGTAATTGGAAAGTTTGCGTTTCGTCGTCGCTTGCTTGCATGGGACTCGTTTGAATGCCATACAACAAATGAAGTGAGGAAGACTCTCAAAATGGCCAAAGTAGATTCTGTTGTGGTCCCAGGGAGCTGTACGAAGTACATCCAAGCTCCAGACGTTTCATAGAATAAGCCATTCAAAGGACATCTGACTGATCGTTACGACGACTGGCTAAGTAATGGTGTTCTCGAATACACAGCTGGTGGAAACATGAAGCCACCGCCAAGACGCAAAGTTGTCGAATGGGTTCTGGGATCTTGGGATGCCCTATCTGAAGATTTAATTAAGAAGTCTTTCAAAAGCTGTGGTCTAAATCTCAAGACAGATGGAAGTGAAGACGAGATAGTTCACTGCTTTAAATCAGGCTCACCCTGCGTAGCTGGTTTGTCCTTTTTGAATAACCAAACAGCAATGCTTGATGACACATCGCTGCAGGTAAACCCGTTTGAAATCACCGATTCGGACAGGGAAGAAGCAGCAGAATCTTTTCACCTTCTCGATGAAGATAAAGATGAAGATGATTTGGATGTTGAATTTTAAGTTTAGAGTTTCTAAGTTTCTTTGTTTACGATCCCCAAGTATTGCCTTCTTTGATGAATACTAAATATTTTGAACCAATTTATGTGACTTTCAAGATTTGCCTCTAGAGTGAGCCTGCTACCATTGTGGTAATTTGATTCTTCATAAAAGCAAGAGTCATTTTAAATTTGCCCTGTTCTTAGATGTGAAGCCTTGCATGCGAACTTTGTAGTGGAACACTTAAATTGTCATACTTTTGCTCCAGAGCTTGTTAAGAGTTTGATTGCAAAATAGACACCTCCCTCTTTTACACGCCTCCCTCCAATACATGCCGCACCAAATTTCTTCAAAAGTTAATAGACGCCCCCGGCGTATATTAGTGGAAATACGGTATGGGATCGAGTCCAACTTCACAGAGATATCTGACAGTGATTTGGATGACCAAATTAAAGAGATACTTTACCTGACCCCATACAGTGGTGAATGCTATGTAAGAGGAAGTTTAAAAGGACGAAATATTAATGTTCAGAGGTCAAGAGTGAGAGAAAGTCTCAGCAGGGTTGATGCAATTGGTAGAAGAATGCAGAAAAGGTATGCAATCTGTCGCCGAGCATATAATGACCCTGGTCCTAATTACTTGTGGCACATTGACTCCAACCTCAAGCTGATATCATGGAAGTTTGTCATACGTGGCTGTATGGATGGCTTTAGCCGAACAGTTGTTTATCTTACATGCTGTACCAACAACAGAGCTGCAACTGTTCTGGACTTGTTCGAAAGTGGAGTTCAGGAATTTGGTTTACCTTCCAGAGTGCTAGGTGATCATGGGGTGGAAAACGTGGACGTAGCAAGATTTATTATGAGTGCTAGCAGAGGTGCAAATAGAGGAAGTTTTATTGCTGGAAGGAGTGTTCACAACCAGCGTATAGAGCAATTGTGGGCAGAAGTCAACAGAGTATTATCTGCCCTTTATAAAGATGTCTTTGAGCTCCTCCAAGAGAGAATGTTGCTTGATTCCCAAAATGAAGTGCATTTATTTGCTCTTCAATTTGCTTATCTTCCACATATAAATGCCTCTTTGCAAGAATTCAAAAGTCAAAGGAATCACCATTGTTTGAGGACAGCCAACTATCAACATTATGGCAAACAAATATGATAAATATTCCAGATGATTCACCTCTGATTAACTTTGATGAATATGGAATTGACTGTAATGGCCCAGTACCCAATGTTGTCATTGATAATAATGTCATTGTACCTGATTCAGAGGTGAAGATTACAGAAGGCCAGGTGAGGCATTTAGAAAGCCATGTTTACCCCCTTGCTGATGATGGAAAATCATGGCATTGACCATTTTATGAGGACACTTGACATTGTTGACATTTTTGTCAACCATGAGTAAATTTAAGAACTGTAGCATGTCAAGTATATGCTCTTAATTGGTTGTATATTCATATTTCTATAACGACAATTTGATATAAGTGGTCAAGGTATTACTTTTATCTTTGTGTTAGTGTGGCAATATCATCATGACTTTAATAATAGCACAGAATGTCAATAAACCCACAATAAAATTTAAGATAACATGGCCTCTTGGAGATATGAATTTTGTATTCCCTCCTTGAGAATACTTGTTTTGATGGCAGCAAGTTTATTAGTTGTCTGAATTCTTCTATCTGCTCATTTAACTTGTGATAGACACTCCATACTATCAGTAATACAGTAATGTGATACCAGAAGCCTCGAAGAATAAAACTCATGTCTTTTAAAATCCTTTCAATTATAAAACCCCACTCAAAAATAAGCCCATACAACTATGAACTACATTATATACATACAATTTTAATTAGGAAATATACCAATTTTGTCGTGCAAAACTACTATCAAGTCAAAATACATCCATTCAGTAGGTCAATTGCGAATAAAATGTATTTCACTCTTGGAATCAAACAAGATCAAATGACCACGACTTCTGAAAACCTTTCCAGCTCTTTTTTCATACCAGAAATTAGACTGTTGAGCAGTGCATCTAATGAAGCGCGGAGCCTTGTGTCTGCTCTTGTTGGCTCTGGGACGTGTTGTAATTTAGGCACGCTCTGGGACGTGTTGTAATCTCATGTGCCGAACCTAATACAATTAGATTCGATATTAGATCGACAGTGGAGCGGCGTTAAGTCAGACGTCGAACTTAATATGTCGCTCCTAATCCAATTTAGTGTTTTTACATGAAGTATTTTCAAACAGTTTGACACAAACTGGCGCGAAAATTAGGACTTTTTAAGATGTTACCAGCTGTAAAAAGTGTTTTGCGAAAAAAAAATCGCTAATGATCATAAAAAACGAAGGAAGCTACTGGATGTGAGTATTGCATTGGCATCGTCGCGAAGACGATTGGTACTAGAAGCATGTTTGAATCTCGCAGTGCTTTCACACTCAAATAACTACCCAAAATTTCGGCAGCGTTCTTGTAGAAGGTTGATACGAAACAATGGTTGGTGGAACTTGGTATGGAGCACATACTCTGATGAACGTTTCAAGAAAACTTTCTGAGTATCCAGAAAGACGTTTAACTTCATTCTTTCTTGTATTCGCCACAAATTGGAACGTAAGACAGTTACTGAAGAACCCATTTCGCCTGAGTGCCGTCTGGTATTACATCTCTATCGTCTTGGAAGATGTGATTATTTTTACACTATATCAGAGATGATTGGCCTCGGTCGATCAACAGTTTCTACAATTGTTGGGGATGTAGCCGAAGCCATTGTAACTTGTATGTGGAAAAAATGTGTTACTGCCCATATGCCAGTCAGTGAACAAGATTCCAAGAACAAAATATTAGATATGGAGGAATTTTGGCAGTTCCCCTTTACCTGGGCTGCAGTTAATGGCTGTCACATCCCTATTAAATGCCCCACCTGGGGGAGCTGAGTCAATGAAGGAGTGCCACAATTTCAAGAACTTTTATTCAGTCATTCTAATGGCAATTGTGGACGCAAAATACAGGTTCTTGTGGGCAAGTTGTGGTTTCCCAGGAAATTCGCATGACGAAGTAATTTTTCAATAAACATCAATGTGGTCTGACATTAAAGAAGGAAAGTTTTTACCGGATTTCAGTCAATTTGAGCAAGGTATTTTCGTGCCTCCCCTCTTACTTGCTGACTCAGCCTTTCCCATGGAGACGTGGCTTATGAAACCGTATTCAAATGCAGTTTTAACGAAGCAACAGAGGTATTTTAACTATAGATTGAGTCGCGCTAGAATGGTGGTTGAAGGGGCTTACGGCCAGCTGAAGGGACGATGGCGATTTCTGCTTAGAAAATCGGAAGGAAACCATTTTGAAGTAAAAATGGCCACCCTTGCCTGCATAGTTCTTCATAATGTCTGTTTAGATCATGAGGATACCCTTCCAGTCTAACTTGATTTGACCATTGATCCATTGACTAGTGAAAAAAGAGATCGAGATACTATTTGAGATATTCTGCTGATGAAATCACACAGCAATTCTGTCAACCCCAAGTCAAAACAAGCAGAAAAAGTGAGAGAAACAATCAGCAAAAAGTTAGAGAAGGAATTGTTTGCTAAAATACATCACACCAATTAGTGAAATAGCTAATGATTCTGTATGGACAACAATGGTATATTTGCTATTACTTAACCCTTTATTGCATAACGTCCATTTTTTTATTTTATTCTGGCTAAAGCCAGACGATTTTACTCGTCAATGGGAAAACCCCATGCAACAAAGGGTTAAAACAAAAGTTCATTAATTAGTATGAAAAATAAATGTTTCTGTTTTGTATGTAAACATTAATCAAATGGCAAGCTTTAGTCTTTGATTTTAAGTTAAATCGATTAGGAACCAACATCAATCTAAATTAAAATTTTGTTTACTAGTTCTTAACTCAAACAAGTGTAACAGTAACAAACTATAGTATTGGAAATGTTGTTATAGCTTAAAAAAAGTTCTATCATTGTTATTGTTTAAATTGTATTCTTGGTCACTTGGTTGAAATTGTAATCCATAGGACAAAGGTGATGGCATAGCCATAGGATGTTGATACTAATTGGATTGTACTGAATTCATCATAAGCTCAATCATCCTTGCGTCAGGTTGTCTTGACTTTTCTGCCTCCTCACGTGCAAATTGGATATAATCTTTCATTGGATCTTTCTCTGCCAGGTTCTTTATAGCTTCCAAAATATCTTTTAAGGTTTCATCTGCTTTTATTTTCCTGGATGCATTCTTTACAGGAACAAATAATGACTTTTCATTTTCACATTCAGATGGGCATTGCTGTGTGGTTGATGGTGTACAACTTTCTGACAGGTCATCTGTGTTGGATGAATCAATAGTTGATGGTTCAATCGCTTGCCATGGCTGGCGAGAATCTCCAGTCTTAACCAAGGAGTACAATTGGTTAAACCATGAACCATAACCCTTCTCATCTTGTACCCTTTTAATCCTTGTGGCATTTTTTAACAGTGAGTGCAACTTTCTTGCATTCTGATACAGCCTACTTGAACTTTGTGCGTAACTGTGCTGGAGTAAATGGTACATTTTCTCCTCTCTTATTTGCTCGTGCTTTTAGGTCCTTTAAAATTTTTTCTTGTATATTTCAGCATTTTTTTGATTCTTGACATTCATGAATATTAATCGCTTTTTGTAATATTCAGTGTTTACAACTATATCAACAAAATCATTGAAAAGACTGTCGGAACACTGAGCTTTTCTGCCAGGTTTCCTTTTCTGCTTTCCTTTCTTTGTGAGGGGCAATGACGTTTGTTCATCCTCAAAACTTTCTTCATCCTCATCTACTGCATCAAGGTTTTCTTGATCTTTGCTTAAGACAATACTTGGTGCTCTATATAATACAAAACAGAAACTTAAATGTACCAAAAATATAAACGTATTAACTTGCAAAGTGATGTAGCTAGTACGAACGATACCAATTCTCAGTTCTGTGTTTCAGTAATCAGTTGGAATACAAAATCTATTTACATAGTGTGCACTGTTTAATATGTGGGTGCTAGCTAAAGTAGTCGAATAAAATTTACATAAGGTACACTTTAAGGGAGACTGCATGAGAAATTATTATTTTATTCATGACTAGCATTTAGATTGTACAGGCATCTACATTACCTACCTTGAATTTTCATCATTTTCGTTAGCGCAGCAAGGCTGATAGTAGCTCACACATCTTCCAACAACCCATCCTATTGTCTCTTCGTCTGGTTCGGGTATTGAACATAAATTGCAAACTGGCATATGACAATCAATGCATCTAAATTCTGTTTCGCGATAGCATGATACACATTATTGTATTTTCTTGTTAATAGCCGCCATATTTACAATGCCATAACGAACTGCACTACGCATGTTCAGCCTGAATTTTCGGGTAAAAATAAATTACAAAAATGTATGCATTAGGTTCGGCACATGAGAAGAGCGACGTTTGACTCGCAGTCGCTCCGGTGTTGCATAATGCGACATGACCTGTCTCTCCAAATGTAGTCTGCCGTACTTAATTCCTTTTGCCGAACTTAAATCAAGTCAAACGTCCCTCTTTTGCCGAACTTAATACAACTATTAGGTTCGGCACATGAGAAGAGCGACGTTTGACCCGGACCCAACAGTTGCAGAAATAGCTGCCAAAATTGAGATGTAGTTCTCAAGCTTGTTTTTACAGTGATCTATACAAATAGGGTCACTGATCGTCAACGAACGCTGAATCTGGTTTAACATTGTGTTAACAGATTCGAGAAAGGATCGCAGCTCCTCATGGCCAAGTGAAGATGGCGCCATATTTGTTTAACTACAAACGAACGCTGATCAGACATACAGTCGGACATCTCGCCATATGGTTACTTTCTCGGCTTACGATTACTTTCTCGCCATACGATTACTTTTCTTGACCATCAGTTTATGGATTTCGACTATAGATTTAAATTTCTGGTGTAGTGAATTAAAACTCGATACACTTTTGTCAGGTATGGCTTGCCATACGTATTACTAAACAAAGAAAACCACAAAATACTGAAGCTAGCTTGTTTGCAGCAATGGTAAAATTTACTACTAACAATTGAACAGATACTAGGACGCGAATTTTATTGACATGACATTCAAACTATTTTGTTTCAGACGAATTTTATCGACGCAAACACTACCTTCTATTGAATCATCTGATTTACTGTTCAATTACTTCCTTGGTAGTCAGCGATGAAGTAATTGAAAAGTAAGAATATCTCATGAACAATTGACTTCTCTATATGTAAATGACTTCTTCGGATCGAAGGTGGTGATGCGAAGCATAGATTAGTCTGTATATACAACTACAGTTTTCCCCCTTACTTTTCAGTTTCCCCCTTAACAATCGTACGAAAATTTGGACGAAGTACTGGCACACTGTTTGACTTGTCGTTTTTTGTTCAATCTATATCCAATGCAGAGCACTATGACAAGACAGCTTTCAATTAAGATTAAGATCTTAATTCACTTTATCACTATAAGCAGCTTTGGCACACTCCCTCCTATGTAGCATTACGTCACTGGCTAAATTATAATACATTGCTGCTATTATCCTTCCTCGTACAATTACGCGATTGCCTTTAGAAAGACATGCTGTTGTAATCTGATGGTTCATGGTGATACACAACCAAAAGGTTCCATGAGTAACCGGTGATGATGATCTACAAGAAATATAATACGATTTCCTTTCCTAAGGTTATACTGAAATGTAGGAACGGTTTTGTCATCTATGTTTTCCTCGATTTCAAAATAGAATCACCGGTAATCATCCTGAAATGCTGAAATTGTCAATCTTTTCAAGGCATCGTTATTGCATCAGAGATGCATTGTATAAGGAAAGACTGCGGAGGACATTTATATAAGATAAGCCTAATCGTCGATTCCATCCACTCCTGTTTTCCTGTCAGTACTAAAGCCTGCTCACAGCCGTATTCTTTATTTATAAAAGAACGTCGTCTAGTGATGTGGTTTTCAGCATAATTGTAAAAAACCTAAAAAAATCATGGCAGTTTTTCTGAAGAAATTTTTTATTACTGAAGATTAGGCTGGTAACAAAAGCCAGGTAGTGGAAGTCCGTCATAATTTCGAGCACAGACGTCCTCCGCTCATTTAGAATTAGATCTATATTTAAATCAATAATAACGAAAATTTTACTGGACTTCTACATAAAGCTAAAAAGATTTAAACAATCCAATCAAGAGACGTTATCTACTCGTTTGTTTTCAGCTTTTGTTTCATTTTTGTTTTGTTTTTTTATTTTCTTTTCCATGACTTAAATCAGAGTTGTGGACTCCATCCTAGATTGAGAGAAATAAAAGCTGTTGGATAAATATTCTACCATTGATTATTATTATGAGGAGATTGAGACAAAGACAGTGACTTATTTGAAGAAGACATTGAAATATTAAGTATTCGGTTATCGTGTGTAAGCACATGTAATACAGGATAAATTTTAACTCTCTGCCAAAAATTCCTGGTTTTTCTGCAATTTTTTCTGCTTGCTCACTCTGGGGGATTTGAGAAAGAATATTAGAATAAATTGTCAGGAAAGACAATTATAAAATTTGAAAGCATCACTAGTTAAATCCTATAGCCAGTTGACAAGTTAAAAATGTAAGGTATAAAATATAAACCAAAAATCTCATCTTGTTGGTTAACATTCAAGTAGAAGAAGATAAGATGCTAACATCATGCGAAATATTTCAAATTTGTTCGTGAAACAATCAGTTACTTTAACAGTCATGATATTTTTCGAAAAATTTCTACAATTGGTGGCCAAAAACAATCAAATTTCACTTACACTATTCTTCGATTGAAAAAAATCGATCTCAGTTTTCAAAATCAAATTTAAAATGAGTTCTCTAAAGCTTTATTAAGTAAGATAATCAAAAACTATCAACAGTTGATTTATTTACCTCCTTCCACATCGTTCGGTAGTCCCTACAATCAATAGAACACAATAATTTTAGAAATTCGAACTTTCAATGTGCTTGCTTAAACAAGTAACATTCTTATAAACCATATTCGGAGATAATTTCTGGTAACAAAATAATTTTCTTTGTAAATTTGCTCTGATAAAGATCTTAGTAAACTTATAGATTCCAATAGATCGGTTGGAATCAAATCCTCGCTGTTCACAAGACCACGGTCATATCGGTGAAGCAAGGATTTTGCCTTTTGGTATAAGGTCATATAAGGTTTTCGTGGTAGTCAAGAAGTATGCTCCCAGATCTTGCATCCACCTCAAAAATGCATGTGTAGTTATATATGTCTAAAAATGAGAACATGGGATATAACCGATTTTGGAAAATAGTCCAGGGACTGATGAGGATGATCAGCGCTCCATATTCCCCTTGGCTGAGCCAGTGCAAGTTAGAGGTCAAGTAAAATAGCTATTAATGACATTGCTTTGTCAAAAGGTCAACATTATGGACACCATAACTTCACATGGAACTCGTATATTCATAGTAGTGTTACTTGTTACCCTTTGCACCATAAAGTCAAACAAAATTCATTATTAGCGAGAAACTTCTCTTTCTCTAGAACCATGCTATTGCATGCAGGTTTAACTCAATCACTAAATCCTTCTTTCTGCCGGTTCTAAATCTAATTGATTGTTTGGCAGAGCATCTATACGCCTGTTCTGAGATCGCTTTTTGGATTTCTACTTTAAATACTGCAAATTATACATCGATATAAAACTGGCCAACGTCATTCTAATAAGTTTTTTGACCATCTCTACAATGAAATAATGTTGATAAACCTGTGTTCAGATTTTTCAACGGTCCTAATAATTTTGATTAAAATGTGGAAGTCTGGGGTGATTTCACTCATAATAGTCACAGAAGATAGTATTTGGTCACCTAGTTTTCAAACTCTGAATGATTTATCCCATGCATGTGTTCATCAAACTTCTTTCTTTGATATTTTCTTAATTTCATCTTCTAGATTTAGCCTATTCCCTAGAATCAATGCTACATTTCCCCCCTTGCTCATTTGGTAATTTATATTTGAAATAGAAAATGATAGCTTAAACATGGCATCTCGTTAGTTGTTTTGTTTTTGCGTGTATTATATTCCAGTATAGTTTTACTTGCAAGCACTTTACCAAATTTGAATTTCAGTCCACTTTTCCGTCTCTAAAGTAAGGGTGTTTGCTCGCAACATTAGGTTTGACAGTTAATCAATCTTATAGCTCTTCCGTATTATTTAATAACGAACAACATTCCTTTTAGTTTCAAATGTATCTTCGATGAAATATGTAACACTCGTAACCAAAAATTTCTGGGTTTCTAATAACATAATTTGTTTATTCTCAGCCTATTTATCATTGTTTCTTTGTTATTTTCAATAAGAGATACGAAATATTCAACATTCTAGATGTGAACTTCCTTAAATGACCCATTCATCATTTGAGCTGTTTACAACGCAGCACGTTCCAAAGGCGAAATAATATTGGCATCGGCTGTTCATCTAATTGTATGCATTTTTAGGCTTTGTAATCTTTCGTTTATCATTGCTTTCTTCGTTGATCTGAATTAAAGATAAAATATAAATTATTCAACCCTCGACACAAAAGCTCTTAAAACGCTTGTCTTGTAAGCTGCTAGCTATAGCAATTCACAAAATATCAATCATTATCTCATTTAAATATCATTAAAAGTTTAAATTTTTAGGAAATTTTAAAGAGGAGACATTTGAAAATAAAGAAATAAATTCTACTTCTGGTGAACTGACTGGTTATTGAGCTGAACCCTGATAGAATATACAGAGGCAGTCAAAAAGGATTGATCACATAAAGAACATATGATTATATTATATTTAATGTTATTCTTGTCATAAAAAGGCGCGTCAAAAGAAGCAATAAATGAAGTTCTAATACTTTGTGGACCCTCCTCTGGTCTTGACGACAGCAGTGCATCTGCGAGGCTTGCTGTCTATTAGAACCATTACTTTGGATTGTGTTATGCCATCCCATGCACTCTTAACAGGTCTCCTCAGTCCCTTGCAGTTTGTTGTGTTTCGGTCTGCAACCCTTGCCATAATTTAAACCTACAGATTCTTAAGAGGATTGAGGTCGGGTGACTGAGCCGGCCAATTTATTTCTGTGATTTGCTCTTCACCAAACCGTTCTTTCACCAGTTTGCAGGTGTGGCATGAGGCATTATCCTGTTGCAGGATCCAACCACAGGGGCTTGCCAGCAAATAAGCGGTTAGAATCAGTGAATTCTCCAGAATATCGATGTATCCCTCCTCGTTCAACCGTCCTGCCATCTTTGATAGAAAGCCAACACCTCTAGCGTTGATGCATCTCCACACCATGATTCCATCTCCTCCATGTTGTACAGTTGCTTGGATGCAACTGACCTTAAACTCTTCCCCAGCTATCGGTCTAACATACACCCTTCCGTCCCTCCTGTGGAGGAGGAGCTTTGATTCGTCACTGAAAATTACTCTTGACCACTGTTCAGCAGTCCAGCCCATGTATGGTTGTGGAAACTGTAAACAGGCCTTCTTGTGACGAGTAATTAATTTTGGCTTTCTTCTTGGTTTGCGACCAAAAAGTCCAGCCCCCGCAACCTTCTTTGGTGAGTGGATGTGGACACACTGATGCCATGCTCGAGCTGCATCTTGGTTTTCATCTGCGGAGCTGTCTTTGTTCCATCTTGCTTTTGCGGATTATGGTATGGTCCTGCCTGTCAACCGGGTTTCAGTTGCGCCTAGGGATGTTGCGGTCCTTAATGCTGTCAGTAATTCGGTGCTTTTTAAGGATTTCACGGATGGGTTTTTGACTGCAGCCAATTTTAGCAGCAAATCTCCTTTGTGAATAGCCTTTTTCTGACAACGCCAGCGCCTTTTCTTGATTTTCCAGGCTCATCCTCGGCTTTGGCCCTATGATCCTGATTCTGGCCTTGAAATGATTCTACACCAAGCTTACACAATACACTTCTGCCGAACGTAGAGCGCATGGTGATTATCCAGTGTAACCACAATAAAAATGGTCCCGGCTCCTTCAATTGGTGTGGGAGAATATCTCACTTTTCTTTTTATTAACTGCCTTGTAATACCAAGAGTACAGGCTATTGTTTTACGCCTCAAAATCTCGCCAGCTTCAAACAATCAAACAACTTGTGTTTGAGTATTTCTTTTTGACTGCCACTGTAGAATGTACAATTTTTTCAAGGATCGTGATCCAAATTTGTCCTACTATACAGTTTTTTCAATTGTATTCTTCATTGAGAGCGTGCAATATTCAATATACTTGTTATTAACCCCATCTGGGCTGGGATACTTTTGCTCCTAGGAAGGCAGGGAGGGAACAAATCAGCCTAACTACCATAATTTTTTTATTTGTATTGTGCCTATTTCAATAAAACTTCGCAGAAATATTGAAAGTGCAATCCCCAACAAAATTGAGTATTAGCTGGTTCTCACACTTGGTGACGTCATCATTACGTCACTCGACCATTGCTTTTACCTGTGATTTTTTTAATACTAGTGTTTTTCACTCGTATTTTTCCAGAAATTTACAATAAAGAAAACTATTCAATTAGAATTAACAAGATTTTGTCTGGAAAAAGATGCAATTCAACTAACTTTAAAAAGTAAATAAAATGACCTTTCAACTTGTGGTTATCATGGCAACTGCTGTGTAGGTATGGTCTAAAAGTATATATCAAAATGTTGGCCAAAGAATTCGAGAAGTCACCAATTTTGATGTCATTTTGTTCATTCGGTGACGGGATATTACTAAAATACCAGGTGGGGGCCGATTCGGCCCCCAAAGTTCAAATAGGGTTAATTTTAACACTTTGTGGAAAAATTAGGAATTAATTTAATTAAAATCAATCAATCAAAACAAACTCTATATCTTGGCCTATCCTAGAGTGTTTTTGAGAAGTGGGGCAAAGGTTTGGGAAAACTACATTTTGAATTGACTGCCAATACTGTGCCATTGTTACCAAATTTCAGGCAGTGAAGACAAATACTTTTTATTCCTAGATGCAAGGGATACAAAAAAGAACCGTCTGACTGCATATATTTGTATGGTTATTTGATATTTTTACAGCTTGATTCTTCTATTTGGAAGTGTGCTGTGGAAAAAATTCATTACAACCATAGACTAGGCTGTCACCAAATATATATCTGTTTATTAAAACTAAGAATTATATTATCTCAGCAAACTATACAATTCTAACTTATACCTGTGTTTTTCCTTGAAGTAGGTCCAAATACCATGCCACACGGAAAGATGTATCATTAAAATTGTGGATTCCCTAAAGTGGTATGTTGAGAAATATGGTTAGATTTGTAAAGCTGCTACATATTGACTGTGAAATATAAATTATAAATCAGATTTTATGTAAACTTTGTTCCTCACCTCCGATTCTTGCACTATAGACATTTCTTTGATCTTATTTCCTTTTTCAATAGTTTTCACAATTGCCATACGGAACTGAAAAAGTAGTATCACAAAAGTGAAACTGTATTAAGAGACCATTTAATGGCTACAGCAATATGACCGCCCACATTATGAATGATGAGATGATTTTGATATTTAAATAGAATTAAAATGATTGGATATTTATGAAATTAAAATCGCTCTTGGGAATACAAGCACCTACACCTAACTCAATTAATATTTATTTGAGCTGAAGACAAGTACGTAACTAGCCTGCCATGCTGGGTGGGGCAATAAACGTTACAGAGGAGACTCAAAATTTACTGGTGGGAAAACTTGTCCATACTGCCAGGTAAATAACCGAAATATGTAAGTCTATTACAATTTCCTATTGCTACCTTCCAGAAAAAGTTCAACGAACATTTGAAAATAAGTTTTGTAAGCGAAGGCAATACAAATTACATGCACACTGTACAGTAATTTAAAATGTGGACATGATTAAGGTCTCAAAAAACAACCTGAAAATTGTCAAAACATTATTGATAAAACTCACATTTCAAACAAAATATGAATTTTCATAAGGCGATTTCACGCGTGAAAGATTTGTACAAGGAATATATTTCTTGGACATAGTTAGTGTGCAAATATTTTCATTGGAGGCTCAACTCCTTTATTACTCCAGATTCCCAACAGCCATTGATTTTAATTAAGCTCATTTAATTTAAAGAAAAAATGTGAAAGTGATAATGATTGATCTTCCCACGACTTTCTTTGTTTTTGCGATATTCAGATATCTCTGACACTTAAATATTACCTAAAGATACTGATAGATCATTTTAGTTTCTCAGAAAATAATTGCTATTTTTAAAATTATTTAACGAATTTACCTGTGTATTAATGTATCTGATGAAAGTAAGCATCTCTAGAGCATAATCACCATTACCACGATATATAACATCTTATGAAACGAATTGCGTTATTAATAACGGTTAATTGTTAAGTTTTCGTTTCATAATACCCTGAGGATGATTCTGAAATAACATCTTATTCTTGTAGACCAATTCACCACCATGTTATAAAGCAAGGTGTTGTGAGCTATCTTCACATTAACTTAGTGCCTCATTGAACTCTGATTAGTTCTAGCTATATTATATTACGAAGACATTACAATCGACTTGAGCTGCCTGTAGACATCAGACAATGAACCCTTAAAGTAGTCTGCAGCTTATTTCAGTTTTCTTTCAGTCGCCATGTTCTTTGTTGTTACTTGCACTTAGAGATTTAGCTGAATAAAGCCTTCAAACTAGACATCACTTTTAGTTTACAACACAAGGTATCCTGTTTTTGTTGCGTTTTGGCTAGTAAATTTTATTTTTAAGTTTTCTTTTGATAAAAAACATGCCTTATCGTCCCAAAACAGAAAATTGTTGGGAAAACAAGTATTGTTTTCTTCTACAGTCGTGATAAAATCTCGTAACAATCACATTATTTTTGCACAGTATCGACTGTCGTCAAGCAGTACTCTAAAAAGAAAACTATTTTGGAGTCTCAGGTAGCAACGATCTGATGGCAAACTTCTGATGATGTTCATTAAGCTACGGAGATTGAGATTGTAAGCTACAGTACAATGTTCAGAATTGGTTATGCCTATGTGTAGCAGCCATGATATGTTTATAAGATTTTATGAAATGGTTGTTACGCACGAAATATAGAAGCTTGACGATATCACGGACGATATGAAGACGTTCGATAAACTCACTCTCATTTCTAAGTTTTAGAGAGGAATCGAGGCTAATGCTTTCTGATGAAGGGTGATATTCCCTAACCTTTGAGTTAGGAAATTCCGATCCCCAGTAACCAACATACCTTATGTCCAGCTGTGCCCTGAAAGAAACCTTCTTCAGTTTTCGCATCAAAAATCTTGAAATATTTTATAAGGAGACAATACATAAAATCATACAAAAAGAATGAAATGAAATGAATTTAAGTAAAAAGAAATAAATCAATAAGTATAGGAAAGAGTAAGTTCTGCTGATGCAGAGGGGTCGATCTAAATTTGTGTAAACGCTTCGTGTTAGTGTTAATACAATCGGAAGCTGTGGTGTGCTAAAACGTATGTAGAAGTTTATTTTTCCACAGTGGGAAAAATTGTAAAAAACGTTCATTTAAAATTTAATAAAATCCTAATTTGAGTATACAATAGAAAATATCGAAAGTTATAGTCTTCTGTTATCCAACATATCTTGCCCGATATTTTCACTGAAGTTTCGTCTCGCACTATCATTGCATTTGCCGTTGAGCTTTCTTGCTACATTCATACTTACTTGCTTTAATTCATTCAACCATGGAACTTCAATTCTTTTCTATAAACAGAAAGCTTTCGATCATCCTCTTTTGGTCATAGAATTACATCATGTACATGAGCTGAGTTTAGAAGTTTACGATTGTCTAAAGCCAAGATAGTATTATTAGATTTTTCTTGTAAGAAAATTGTCAGAAAAAAATTTTGGTATTCATATAAGAATTTTTCCTATCTAATCAGCTTGATCATACCAGAATCGTGAACGTTCTTAGATGTTTAATATTAATAAAACTGTCCAACATACAGGTTTCAGAAACATTTTATTCCTTTTCTTAAATTCGAGTGTTTTAGTATTCTTTTTGCCAAAAGTTTCCAAAATTATCTACCTAAAAGTTGAAAGGATGGGTGGATGTCTGAACGAATGAATAGATAAACCCATGGATTGATTGATGGATGTTTGGATTGATTCATTGACTGTGTATAGATGGGTAGGTTGGTGTTGCCTCAAAAACCGCCAAGCCTCCCGTCACTTTAGGCTTATAGAAACTGGGCTTTTTGAAGTTACCGAGATTAGAGAGGTGGAAAGTGTCCGCACGGAAAATCTCAGAAACCATTTATAATAAGTACCAATCATTAATTGTTTTTTTTCAATAATCGACGCGATAAATGAAATTTACAAACACTACACTTTTCTATGGGTAAAAAGGTAACGTAGTTATTACGTAGAAATTCTTCAATTTTTAACAATACTACAATCCTAATTTAGACGTTCTAAACAAAATAGCCATGTTTTTTGAAGATTAAAGGCTTACAACAAAACCAAACAAAAAATCAAAAAGTCAAAATTACAATAATAACGATCGAATTTTTCTGAAAATTAAGTTTGATGAAGTTGTTGGTTACTTTTTTCAGAGATGATTTTTCGTGCTTCAAAAGCAAAACTGGTATAAAATTCTGCGGAAAAGTTGAAAAATTTCAGGTTACGTTAAGAATGTGCACTAATGGTAAACGAGATAATAAAAGTACATTGAAGTAATTATGGCTTTTATTAAACTAATTTTGAATTCTGCGCACAGCGTAATTTTCTCAGGCTTTAGATTAAACTGTGTGACTACAAATCGAACATAACAAAATTTAATATGCTCTGAAGTGATTCTGAAAGCTGAATTGAAATGTACCCTTAACAAACATGTTGCATTTCTGACAGCATCCTAAAGGATAAGGTGCAGAAAAATTTGGAAGTATCTTGTACTATTCATCTTCATTCGTCATAGAGAATGACTGAGGACCTTTACATCTCCAAGCCATGTCATAACTGCTTGATTGGTAAAGAGACGTGTGCTAGTCCTAGAAAAACTCTGGGCCGCTACAAGGTATCTCAATACGACGAATTTAAATGTGAGAGATGCTGCCCCAAAATTTGCTAACGTCCATTCAAAGACACCACATGAAGTGTCCCAGTTTAACTGGGCCAGTTATGCCTCCGTGTTAAATTACTTTGGGAAAATATTTATGAACGAGAGGGGTGTTGCTCTTGCGAGAGGAAAAAACATCATTTCACAACAGCTTTGTAAAAAACCCCAAAATTTACCAAAGTTACAAAAACCAGAAAATTAAGAGTGAAATGATGGACTTCAAAGGCTCTCCTCACCAATCAGAATTAGTGACATGAATTTCTATTAGCTTTGAGGCCAACGATATCTTCTAGGTATAATTAGATTAACTTCAAAATATTTCGAGGGTTGTTTCACTATATAACTCTGTCGTTTGGGATGTTGCCTTGCTCCACCAAATATTTTAGTTAGATCAGAGTAGTCATTCATTTCGATCTCAGGCAACCGTTTTTTTTCTAGGTTGCTCCTTTGTTCTCTGCTTTTGCGTTTGAGACACGCTCATTTGACACGGTTGATCTAAAATTCAATCGTTTGTCATATATTGGTGGTTACGACTGGGATTGATTTGAGGACTACTTTTTCAAAGCATCTCCCGAACACTTAGCATTTTTGTCATCCAAGCACCTTTTAATACCAAGTAATTGTGGCAAGTTACGGTTCCTGCATGCATGATCACTTGACGGAGCACAGAGAATATCTTTTATCATTCATGAACAATTGACTCTCTCAAGTCTTTCACCATATGAGTGATACGAAACTTATAAGATGGGTGTCATAGTTACAAACAAATTTATACCCGCCCAGGCGAGCTAATAGTCAAACGTGTCATTCGAAGTTCAATATATATAAACATACGACGGGAGGGCGTGATTCCACGGACAAAAACGATTTCCATTACATGCTAAGTTCAGTATAAACTCGTCATTGAGTTTTAATTCTTTTCTTATTCCAAAAAGGGAGAGACAAGGAGCCACAAGAGAAGAAAAAGACAAAAAAAGTTGTCAAAAATCTATGAAATTGCTACCAGAAACCAAAAAATACCCACAAGTGCTCTTGGAGCAGAAAGGTATTAGTCGAGAAATAGTTTGATCGTCAGAATTTAAGAAAGTTCATAATTACAATCCAATGCAATGTCACACGTCGCTCCTGCCTCTCTTGTAATTTGACAAAGAATTTGTATTTTGAACTTATAGAAAGTAGTTGCCATAAAGGGAAGGTAACTATTATCTAATTATAAACAATTTATCATTTTGCTTGTACAACAGAATGCTTTAAATGTAGCCGTTTAGCTTTTGCCTTGAACAAATTTAATCAGATGATTGATCAGTAGTTTTGTTTGCCGTATTTTTGGGTTCTTCATAAAGTAATTTTGCTTAGCAATATCTAAATAGTTTTAAAACCTTTCCCTTTTTTGGTGTTAATTTTTCTAAGTTTATTAGCAATTATAACTGTATTTGATTACTCTTTAACCTAGTAAACTTTAAAGTTGTGTAAAAACATTTCTGTAGAATATCGTATAATAAATGTACACAACGTTAACAAAATACACAATTTGGTTAATCTTGCCAATGAATTTGGAGGAAGATATTATATTACTAAAATTACAATATATGGAAAGAGGAATGGACGAGTGGACTAGTCGATAGACGAATAGGGGGATGGAAGAATGGATTGATTGGCACACGGATTCATTGACAGACGGATGAATAAAAGGAAAAATAGATGAATGAATAAAAGGACTTATGGATTTATGTACGAATAGACAAATGGAAGGATGGATGATTGGATGAATGGACAGATGGATTAATGGACTAAGTGATGAATAGTGGATTGACTGATGGATGATTGGAATAGATGTGATAGACGAGCTGATGCGTGCAAGGTCCGGTGGGAGTTATAATTGCCAATATACATAAATAGCTTACGTCATCTTGATGTGAACACATCCCTTTCACTTATTGACCTATATTCATCATCACAGCGAGCAATTTCAAGTCATAAATGTCATTCCTAATCTGCATGTGCACTTGTTATAAATATTTAAAGAGCACGTAAACTTATGAGTTGCTCTCGCCCATGGTACGTTTAGGAAAGTATAAAGTTTGCCATGAAACTTACCTTCGGTATTTGTACCATCGCGTTTAGAGATTACCAGGCGAAACGTTTGGCACTTTTACCTAAAATTAAAATGTAAATATTAAAACATTCATTTATTCGCCAATTATATCATGAAGAGCATATCAAGTATAAGAAACAGCTATTGTAATATTGCCCATCCTTTTAGGAAACTAATATGGTACTATTTCTACAAGTAGCAAATAAAACTTCATTTCATTAGATTTCTCACGCATTGGAACATAGGATGACGGACTGCATGTCTTTCAATTTTTTTTAAAGTATCAAAAAGTATTTGAGACATACTTCCAAATTTTAACGACTTTTACGCAAATTTTATCGACTGTATTGCTGCAAAGACTAGTGGCTTAGCCAGAGAATCTGTGATGCCCACACCAGGGATGCACACTAATTAGAGGTGTCTGGGGGCATGCCTCCTGAAACTGTTTGAATTCTTGGGTCTCTGAAAGAGAATTTCCTGCATTATGAAGGCGTTATTCTCGTTTTTACGGCTGCGGCGCCGAGCTGGATTCGAAGGTTACGATTGGCGTTAAACTCGTACGGATCTTCCAAATTACTTTTTAAGCCACGCGATATCTCATTGATGAAAACAAATTGCGCAAATTTTTAGCGTGGGAGAAAAAAACAGTGCAAAAAAATTCCATTCGTGGACAAAATGTAAAGGGCTGAAATCAAATTACTCAAAATTGGTCGTGCATTTTTCAGTTAAATTTTCCAAATATGTTTTGGGAAACACCCATGTTCGTAGCTGACGCCCGGGCCTGAGCCCGGGTGGGCCCTGGTCTGGATACGCCACTGGCAAAAACCTGAGAGACATATTGAAAACTAAATTTACAGTAATGTAAACAGTAATCGAAAGGTATGCAGCCTAGCAACTGGCAATCTTTTTAGTGTGGAGAAGTTTAAAGCCCCTCTACTTTATTAACATTAACATTCACCCTGCAGCGACTATGTACAGAAATCAAAATTATATAAAGACAGGAGTAACAAACCTACAGCAGAGAAAGTCCCAACCAAAATCCGCTGGAAGGCACAATTCTAAGGTTGTACCTAACAGTTAAAAAGTAAGTAAATATACACATACCTACACATCAGTAATAAAGATAAATACAAGAAAGTCTAATATACCTAGCTTAGAAATAATCAAGATTCAAAAATACTCTCTACTTAGTATCCAGGAATGATTCAACCTTACTCTCAAAACTAAGAAGGCCAATGGCTTATTTTACACTATTAGGTAAACTATTTCATTCCTTTACAATACGAGTAAAATAACTATATTTAAAAGCGTTAGTTCTACTACGGACATAATTTAGGTTAAGCGAGTCATTAGTCCTTAGGTTATAGCCTACCTTCCAATCTGAACAAAATGTGAGCCTGTCAACAAAGTCTATTTTATAATGTTCATTAATAATATTGTATAAAAATACCACATCTCTTGTATACGTTGGATCAGCTAAACTTTGTAAATTTAGCTTACTTAACCTACTCGGGTAATCATCAGCAGATTTAAGAATGGATTTAGTCTCTCTCCATTGAACAACCTCCAACCTATTGACGTAACGCTGTGTAAATGGATTCCAAATTTCACAAGACTATTTAAGTAAAGGCCTAACAAGGCCACAATAAAATGTTCTTAAAGTTCCAATGTCCTTCGATACCCTGGAAGTCCTCTTCACCAAACCAAGAACTTTATTGGCTTTGCCAGTTATAACATCTAAGTGTGTATTCCAAGATAAACGAGACCTAATAGTTAAACCCAGGTCCTTATGTAACTGTACACACTCCAACTTGCGAGCATTGATGCAATAGTCACTAATGGCTGGATTTTAATTACAGGAACCACTGAGTGTTCTAATTAAATCCACAACAACGGTAACTCCGAAAAGCGATATCATTTTAATTCTACGTTTTGACTAAGTTTTAGTCATCATCAGGACGCTTTTCGCAGTACTTTTCTTCTTTGTGATTCTCATAAACTTACACTTCATCGTGTTGACTTTCATTTTATTTATTTCACACCGATCGTATATCCTATCCAGATCTCTCTGAAATACTGATTGATCACATGGTGTATTAATCACCTTATACATCTTACTATCATCAGCATACAAAGGCATATTGCTACCCTCACTTATTACTTCTAGTAGATCGTTAATGTAGACTATAAAAAATAAAGGACCAAGTAAAGAGCCCTGAGAAAACCGCCTCATGATCCACCACTCTCGGTTGACGGTTAGTAAGATAGTCTCAGCACCAATCTAATAATCTACCATGAACTCCATTGTTATAAAACTTAGAGAGAAGGATATCATGATTAACAAGGTTAAAAGCCTTGGAAAGGTCACGGAGAACTACACCAATTTGGTTCCCGATGTCAAGAGTCTTAAGCCAGTCATGTTGGACCAAAAAAAGCTGTGTAGAGTATGGTCTGTCCTTAAGAAAACCATGGTGAGAAGTGTGTATAAAATTCATAACCTGACCGTACACTGCATGATATACTAATCTTTCCTGGCATTTACCTGGAATGGTCAGCAGCGAAATACCCCTGTAATTATCAGCTGGCTCCTTATCACTATATAATGTCTAGTAATCACTGAGCCAGGTGGCCTGGTTGCTCGGTTTAGTGTAAAGGTTAAATTTGGAACTTTATGATAGAGACAATTGTAAAAACTAAAGCGTTCTTCGTCTGGTAGAAATTGAACATGGTCTCTGATTGCCTGTGACAAGCTCAGTTCTCTGATCTGCTTACTTTATCGACTCATTGAAAAGGTTTTGGTTTCCCAATTTTCAAAGATTACCTCACGGGTGATTTTAAAAATTCGGTTTTGATTTCAAACAGAATGTCCGAAATAACGGTCTGTAAAAGAATACGCATAACTTACCTAACACTTTATAGGTTGCAAATTTAGGCAAGGCTGTTCATTAGGCAATTAATCATACATTTGAGACAATACTAGTTAGCAGAATTCTCAGGATATGGACTGGGTTGGGATATTTATTTAGGGTTTATTCGTATTTTTAACTAGCTGGCCTTGTTGGTTCGCAACATAATAGCACCAAGCATATAAACATATGTAAGAAGTAGATATGAATATCTTAAGGAGGAAAAAAATTACATAAGAACAAACAAAAAGGCTCCATCTTTGCAGCAAAAACGTGAAGTCATACTGAAAGGCTTGAAATTATTAGCTATTTCTTATTCTTCTTATTAATAAAATCTTGTATTATGAAGTTACTTCAACAGACCTTATATGAAAGTCTAATTTGATTCTTCTTTCGCACTTAATAGTAAACATAGTTGAAAATGATGTTTATACAATATATCTAGCATTTTAGCACCGAGAAGCTCTAAGGTTTTGTCGGGTGGGTACGAACCCTTTGCAATAATTATTAAATATTTTGTGAAATGTTGTAAATAAAATGTATTTAAAATGTGGGACTATTGAGGTTTTTCTAAACCAGGCTCCAAAATATGCTCTCGGAAATATTAATTGAAGTTGAAGTGGTTTAAAACCTACAAAAGATTCTAGAACAAGTAGATTGATTGCATTACACGTCATTGGAACGAGAATGCATACCACAAATATTTTGCATTGAAGACATGGCAATCATATTATGTTGGATTTTAGAAGAATTTTGCTTTCCTAGAAAACATTCGATCTTCTCTGAGGTTTGTGTACGTCACGGTATCGTCATACCTCATGATGGCGAGAATTATGTCGCGTTCTTTGTATCAATATAGTCTTCGCGGTCTCCTTAAGTATGTATACACACAGTTTCATACATGTTTACATATCAGTACCTACAAATGACGCTCCATCTATCAATATAAGATTAAGCAAGTAATTCTTCATAATATCCAAGCCAATCTGCATTTATTTATAAGACATCGAACAAGCTTCATCATTTACTGATCATTAATATGTAAATATTCTGTTAACGTCCTGTTACTAGACCGTTTGCAGCAATGAAGCCACACAAACTTTAAAGCCGTCTGTCTAGATATTTAACTATTTCGTATTGCAATTGGAAACATTATATACGATTTATGAAGCGGTTTAGAACAGTTTCTCGTTTGGAATGCATTAGTAACATTTCTTAGATAGTTCTGTGGAAGTAAGAGGAAGTGTTAATGTGTCACCTACGCCATTTACGTCAACAACAAGTCATATAAATGATTGTGTGCTATGAAGATTAAGCATGGAAGACTGAAGTACTCACCTGGTAACGTTTCTCTTTGTTTCTTTTCGTTTTGGTTGAGTGTTTATACTCCCATACGAAATGACGAAGTACTGAAACCAGTCGCGGCGTAAAAACTTGAAAAAGATTTCTGTTCACGTGATTGGATCATAATCAAAAAATAGTATTACGTCATTTAGTCCACAAATTGAGGTTAATAAATGTCCGGTCGCTCATGCGAAACATCTCGTGATATTGTAAAAACTGAATCGAGTTAGTAGCAGACTTAATATATGAATGGAATGTAGCTCTCCACGACATTTGCCGCTCAATATTCTACACGAAACAGATTTAGGCGTTCTTATGTGGATCTGTTGGACACATACGCCGTGATATCTTGAAAAATTTGTGCTCTGAAACGGATGTTTTCAGCGTTACCCAGGAGATAACTGTAATGCAAAGCGACAGAACGCATCTGCTGAATGAGTGTCACAATTTTTAGGGTGAAATGCGATTATCCTCCCCCTACTCCTTAATCCCGCATTTGCTACTGGTGCTAAAGTTATTTTCGGCATACGCAACAAAAACCGAGTTTATCGGAAAATCCTATTAACTAAAATCTATTTTTTACGGATCAGTTCTTGATAGAAAAACATCTGATTGAGTAAATGATGGCAGTTTTATAATTCTTCCTGTTGTAGCATGTCAACAAGGACTTCTTTCATAAGGAATTCCTAACCTATGCCACAGAGTAAAGGTTTAACCACACAATTATTCGTGTCCTGATTGTTCAGAACGCGATTGGCTAAATCCTGAAATTTTGAAAATGTTTCGGAAATGTCCTTAGCAAGCAACAAAAGAAAGATGTAATTTTCTTTGAATGACCCTCGATTGAGTCAGAAAGGTTTTCCTCAACGAAAGTTAGACTTGACTGGACATGATCAACCAAATCTGAAACGATAGATTAACTGATAATCCTGGATTAATATTAATTCTATTTTGAGCAACTGGTAGGGGTGAAACTATATAAGCACATTAGAGAACAGAGTAAAAGAAATATTTCCAGAAAGAAAAGATAAAATCAAAATTGGATTCTTGCAACAAAAACTTCAAGTAATATTGAAAGGGTTGAAAATTAAAAGCTATTTTTTAATCTTTCCTTTCCACTGATGCAACACATTAAGTGCAGATGACAGTATGTGGTGTCAACCTCATGACCTTCTCGATGTCGTGGCGTATTAAATATTTCGATTTATCTCAGGTTAAAGAATGTCAACGACTGCTAAAATGACTGAAGGAATTTATTCGAAATACAAACGAGTGTTCTTGTTAATAAAACCTTATATTTTAAAGTTACTCTGAAGAACCTTAGACAAAAGTCTAATTTAATTATTCTTTCGCAATGGATTATATGAACATAATTCAAGATGATATTCATACAAAATATTTGCATTCACTCGCCTTCTAGTACCGAAATGCTCTGAGGTTTTGTATGGTGAGTTCTACCCTTTGTAATGATTACATATGACTTTAACCCAAGGTTAAATTTACGCCCAAATATTGCGAAATCTTGTAAATGAACTTGCATGTCAACCACTTGCAGACTTTCTTTAAAGTCTGATCATCACAGGGTACACGAAACTGTACACGTTTCTGTAAAACAAACGCGAATATATGCTGTCGCAGAGGTTCATTGAAGTTGAAGTGGTTGAAAACACACAATATGGCTTCCAAAACAAACAGATGGATTCCACTTTACATCATTAGAACAAGAACGCATACCACAAATATATTGCATTGAAGACATGGCAATCATATTATGTTGAATTTTAGAAGAATTTTGCTCTCCTGGAAAACTTTCCATCTTTTCTGAGGTTTGTGTACGTCACGGCATCGTCATACCTCTTGATCGCGAGAATTGTCTCGCGTTTTTGTATCAATATAGTCTTCGCGGTCTCCTTAAGTATGTATACACACATAGTTTTATAAATGTTTACATATCAGTATCCACAAATGACGCTCCATCTATCAATATCAGATTAAGCAAGTGGTTCTTCATAATAGCTGAGCCAATCTGCATTTACTTATAAGAAATCGAACAAACTTCGTTATTTACTGATCACGAATAAGTGGATATTCGGTAAACGTCATCTTACCAGACCGAAGCAATGAAGCGACACAAACTTCAACGCTGTTCGTCTTGATATTTAACTATTTCGTATTGCAACTGGAGCAATTTGTACATGGTTTATGAAGCGGTTTAGAACAGTTGGTCGTTAGGAATGCATCATAGCTACATTTCTTAGATAGTTCTGTAGATGAAAGAGGAAGTGCTAGCTTGTCACCTACGCCATTTACGTCAACAACAGTTCATGAATAAGATAGTGTGATGTGAGAATACGCATGGCAGGGTAAAACACTCACCTGAAAAAGTTTATCTATCTTTCTTTTCGTTTTGGAGGTGTGTTTATACTCATACGAGAATCACAAAGTACAGAAACTAATGCCGTTGTAAAAGCTTGAAAAAGACGTCTGTGTTTACGTGATTGCGTCACGTTCCGAAAATTGCATTACGTCATTTCGTCTAAATATAGGAATGGAGTTAGGCCGTCTACGACCCTGTGACAAATTACGACTCAATATTTCACATGTCACGAAATGTCGTTATGTGGACATGCGGTGCGTGCTCCCTGTGAAATTTTCTTCAATTTTCGAAATCTGAAATAGCCTTTTCAGTGTTTCCCAAAAGATAACTGTACGAACTGTACGAAGTGCTTCTTCATGAGGTCAATTGGGAAAGGTACAGAACGCATCTGCAGAGCTAGGGTAGTACATGTAATTCTCTTGAAAAAGAAGGGCGATCGTTCTCCTCCCATTCCCTTAATTCCTCCTATGCAACTTGTGCTAGAGTTATCTCCAGAACATGCAGCAAATAAATGACAGCTTTATAGGCAAATTTTAAGTATTAAAACCCACGTTGGATCTGTTAACTCTAGTTACATTGATAATTTTGCTGATTGAGTAGAGTTCGGCAGTTTTAACTTATAATTCTTCTTGTTGTATCATGTAAACAGGGACTTGTTTAGTAACGAATCAGTGTCACCGATGTCACTCACTTATGGCTTTGCCATGCAAGTTATCCATGGCTGGACATTCAAAAATCAACACTCATACAATTGATGTTGAAGTTGTTATGTTATTAAGATTTTCTTAACATACAACAAAAGAAAGCTGGAATTTTCTATTAAGAACCTTAGATGGGTTCAGAAAGGTTTTCTACAATGAAAGTTAAACTCGACTAGTCAACAAAAATACGCGGAACTGAAACGATACATTAACAGATAATCCTGGATTAATGATAATCGTATTTTTAACAACCTGGCCTTGCAAGGGTGGAATACATACCAACTAGCATGTTAGAACGTATAAGAGAATGAAAGGAATATTTCAAGGTATAAAAAAATACAAAAATAACAATGAATGGTTTGAAAATAACACCCTATTTTTTAAACTTTTCTTTTCCCTGATGCAACACAGTACAACTGACAGTATGTTATGGGAACACACTTGTGTGTCAATTTCGTGACCTTCTCGATATCATGGAGTCATATTAAAATACTACAGCTAATCTGGTTAAAAAATGCTAACGAACCAAAAAAAAAATAATGATGAAAATTGCATGCCGCATGTAAACGAGTGTTCTTTTTAATACAGTGCTGAATAATGAAGTTCTCTTATGTTTTTAAAAGCACAAAGGTAATCACATCTTTTTTATTGGGAACATATTTCGCAATCTTTCCGCTTCACTTCGATCAATCAGTGTATGATTACACCTTTTGCTGTTCATTACCAGAAAATATACTATCATTAACGCCAACCTCAAACTCATTAACGCAAAAATACATTCATTTTCTTCAATCGACATTTATTAGCATAGATACGTAACCATTTGCATCGAAGGGCATTCCATAACGCCAACAGACGACCATTAATATCATTCTACTATACATTAGGCATAATAAAATTTCAATTAGGCAAGATATGAAGAGCAAGAGGAGTAATCCTTGTAAACATTACTTTACACATGCTTTGTAATTCTTCATATTACCGGCGTATTTCAAGCTTGTGATAAATCAATATGGTAAGTTATACCGTGTCATTTTAATTAGCATATCGTAAGTTCATATATAGACCGTAGATGAATTAGTTATTCATATCATTAAATGAACATGGAATAAGTTTTCCGAAATATGTAAACAATACAATAAAAAACCCAAAAAATCAAAACAAAAAACCCCCAAAAAACAAAAAACAATAAAAAAAATCTGTCGTTTACCTGAAATTTTCGAAGTTACCTTGATTGCCGATTCCCCTCATTAATAATTTTTCTTTTATAATAAGACTATAGCATGGCTTTTCGCAGTGTCAACAGACGCCATGTTGTATTGAAAACTCAGCATGTGCATTGCAAGGTATAGCCGAACTCGGCATGGGTCGCCATTTTCAAAAGCGGTACGGCAAATAAGTAAATGTAAATGTGCCGTACCGGGGGGAAAACAATCGGCACCCCTACCGTACCGAAACTGTTTTGGTGTAAACGGGAGATAAATATGCTTTCAACCCTTTAACCTTTGAGGTAACTTGATAACGCTGATGACGTAACCATCTCAAGGTACGGAAAATTACAAAACAGCAGAAATGGCTTTCAGCAGTTTGGAAAGTTAATCACACGAGTCTTTGTACTGGAAATCTTTGCTTGCATCTATTGATGTTTTAAATGTATAATAAAACAATTATTTGATTTATCATACGCATAATATCGAGAATTATCCAGACTTCGGTCAATTTTATCATCCTCAGCTTTCTGCTTCGGCAGATAACATTACCCTTGGTCTGGATAATTCTTTATATCACGCTCAGACTCATTCAATAATTATTTATTATCAGCTAAGCTTTGTGTTCCTAAGACCATTGCCTCATTAGAACGAGTCTAAGGAAGCAACATCCGAGTTTATGACCAGACAAAGAAGTATTTTAGTTAGATAATTAATCAAACTTATTTATTGACGAGAAAGCAAATAAACAAGGAGCAAATTCGTGTACGTTTCATAGGGAAATCAGGAATCTGATTAGCCAGTGACAAGAGCTTTGGAATACAGGGTGTCCCAAAAAAATGTATACACACTTTGAATGATGATAACTCACTATAACAAACTTTCTTTCGAATGCCACGCATTCGTGAGCAATTTGGAGATGAGGAGTTTTATTTCCAGCAAGATGGAGCACCTTCCCACTACCATCGTGATATGAGAGCCTAACTTACGAAAATCTGCCGAACAGATGGATTGGGTGAAGATATAGCAATGAATTCCCCCACACGTTCACCAGACCTCACGCCTGTGGACGTTTTTATGGGGATACGTCAAAGATAAGGTTTGTAGCACAAAACCTGTAACAATCAATGAGTTGAGAGCAGCAATTGAAAGAGAATGCACCCAAATACCAAATGAAATGATCATAATTCGCAATGTTTGCATTTCCATCTGTCCGCGTTATCAGCAGTGCCTGGACCAGAACGGTCATCAGTTCGAACACCTGCGATAACTCAAAAAATTCTACACTTGTCTTCTTTAACTTGGGTTATAAAACTTAGATATGTCTTGATAAATACTGTATTTATAATCATTCAAAGTGTGTATACATTTTTTTTTGGACACCCTGTATATTCTACTTGAAGTTGAACTTGTAAGATAACGTCAAGGTCAACTCAGTTAAGTTAACAGTATGCAAAGACAGGCAGACGATGCAAACTGGCTTTATGCCAAATGTAATCTAAAAGGATTGCTGCGTAGACGGTTGTTTATCAAATAGAAACAGCCCAAGGGTTGTGTATTGCCAAAAAATGTATATAAGCGGGAAGCTGGTGTTTTCGAGGAAGGCTCTGTGCTTGAAACGTTCGTGCGTTTCTTTTTTATATGTTTTTGTGAGTGCACAACTCTTTGGCCTTTTCTATTTTATGGCAAATGGTTTTCCCCATTGCCATCTCTAGTCGAATGTGAGTATTAAAATGGCGGACGTGCAGTCATGACAGGACAAGTCTGCTGTTGGGTTAGCAGGAATGTAACCGTGACTATCACTGTCTTACCATGCAGTCAATAGCCTCGTTCATTAGTCGACTATAGGTAGTGGCATGAAAGTGTTAAGATCCATGAATTTTTGAGTCTGAGAATGGATTTAAGAATGCATTTAGTTGCTCTCCATTGAACAGCCTACAACCTATTGATGTAACGCTGTGTAAATGGATTCCAAATTTCACAAGACTATTCAAGTAAAGGCCTAACCAGGCCACAATAAAATGTTCTTAAAGTTCCAATGTCCTTCGATACCCTGGAAGTCCTCTTCACCAAACCAAGAACTTTATTGGCTTTGCCAGTTATAACATCTAAGTGTGTATTCCAAGATAAACGAGACCTAATAGTTAAACCCAGGTCCTTATGTAACTGTACACACTCCAACTTGCGAGCATTGATGCAATAGTCACTAATGGCTGGACTTTTAATTACAGGAACCACTGAGTGTTCTAATTAAATCCACAACAACGGTAACTCCGAAAAGCGATATCATTTTAATTCTACGTTTTGACTAAGTTTTAGTCATCATCAGGAACGCTTTTCGCAGGACTTTTCTTCTTTGTGATTCTCATAAACTTACACTTCATCGTATTGACTTTCATTTTATTTATTTCACACCGATCGTATATCCTATCCAGATCTCTCTGAAATACTGATTGATCACATGGTGTCTTAATCACCTTATACATCTTACTATCATCAGCATACAAAGCCATATTGCTATCCTCACTTGTTACTTCTGGTAGATCGTCAATATAGACTATAAAAAATAAAGGACAAAGTAAAGAGCCCTTAGAAAACCTCCTAATGAATCACCACTGTCTGTAGACGGTTAGTAAGATAGTCCCTCCACCAATCTACAGGGGCCATGGATCAGCTTTTTAAGTGGGGAGGGGGGGGGGGTGGGTTCGAAAGGGAATGAGCAGATGTCTTTCAATACGCACGAAAATTTTTAGGGAGTCAAGAGGCATACGGTCACGTAAATGAAATCGCTAAAGCACTAAAACAATACTTCTTGCATTTTAAGAGATGTTTTAATTAACAAACAATTATTATTACAACCATCATAATATTCGGTTTGAGAAACAAATCGTGAAATGTAACAAGTATAAATGTAGTATATAATGCAAAATAATTAAATGGAAACGCAATATGTATGGTTCTCGGCACAAACCATGATTTGTATTTTAGTAGAGCTGAAGATCGTCAACTTAAATGTCTTTGTGCAATGTCGCTGGCTTTACCGATTCTATCAATTGATTGATTTCTGATGCTACTTCGGGATTCTTGGATACGTGATTCAACAGGAAAAGCTTTGGTTTTTTGGCTAGACTAACAAACCGAAACTGATATTGTTCAATGTGTTTTGCTTCTTCATATTTTTATGTATCTTTTAATCTGTAGACCCAAATAAGAGGGCATAAACTGATGCGTTACACTTTGTTATAAAAGGCATTTCTTTGTAATAAGGGCACTTTTATGCTTGAAAAGGGCACTTTTTGCGGTTTCAAAAAGGTTGGAGGGGCACAATGGTTTTGATCACCGTTGGTATGGGATTCTTTAAATTTTTGGGATACTTTATATTACATTTTAGCAGTTTACATTAGCAGTTTATACATGCAATCTATTAACATTTAGCTTTTTTCTTGTGGCAAATTCAGTTTTCTGAAAATAAATTGTTTTTCTTAAGGTAAAAAGTGAGGGGGGGCTAAAGCCCCCTGCCCCTCCCCCTGCGCGGCCCCTGACCTAATAGTCTACCATGAACTCCATAGTTATAAAGCTTAGAGAGAAGGATATCATGATAAACAAGGTTAAAAGCCTTGGAAAGGTCACAGAAAATTACATCAATTTGGTTGCCGCTGTCAAGAGTCTTAAGCCAGTCATGTTGGACCCAAAAAAAGCTGTGTTGAGCATGGTCTGCCCTTAAGAAAACCATGGTGAGAAGTGTGTATAAAGTCCATAACCTGACCGTACACTGCATGATATACTAATCTTTCCTGCCATTTACCTGGAATGGTCAGCAGCGAAATGCCCCTATAATTATCAGCTGGCTCCCTATCACTATATCATGTCTAGTAATCACCAAGACCAGATGGCCTAGTTGCTTGGTTTAGTATCAAGGTGAAATTTGGAACTTTATAATTAACCTACACTGCCGAAGTCAACTGAAAAATGTTGACTCGAGCGGGATTTGAACTCGCACCTTCGGGATACTGGTCCGCCGCTCTACCTGTTGAGCTATCGAGTCCACAGGGATTGGAAGCGAGTTTTTATCCAATTTAAGTGCACGAAATATTCTCGCGACAACTTAACGCTATCCATGAGGATGGATGTGTAGTGTTTCAATTCTATTTCAGAATCATCCTCAGGGTATTATGAAATGATAACTTCAAGAAGTTATCATTTCATAATACCCTGAGGATGATTGGAACTTTATGATAGGGAGAATTGTAAAAGCTAAAGCGTTCTTCGCCTGGTTGGGATTGAAAACGGACCCTGATTGCCTGTTACAAGCTCAGTTCTTTGATCTGCTTACTTTATCGACTCAGTGAAAACGTTTTGGTTTCCCAATTTTCAAAGATTACCTCACGGGTAATTTTAAAAATTCGGTTTTGATTTCAAACAGAATGTCCGAAATAACGGTCTGTAAAAGGATACGCATAGCTTACCTAACACTTTATAGGTTGCAAATTTAGGCAAGGCTGTTCATTAGGCAATTAATCATACATTTGAGACAATACTAGTTAGCAGAATTCTCAGGATATGGACTGGGTTGGGATATTTATTTAGGGTTTATTCGTATTTTTAACTAGCTGGCCTTGTTGGTTCGCAACATAATAGCACCAAGCATATAAACATATGTAAGAAGTAGATATGAATATCTTAAGGAGGAAAAAAATTACATAAGAACAAACAAAAAGGCTCCATCTTTGCAGCAAAAACGTGAAGTCATACTGAAAGGCTTGAAATTATTAGCTATTTCTTATTCTTCTTATTAATAAAATCTTGTATTATGAAGTTACTTCAACAGACCTTATATGAAAGTCTAATTTGATTCTTCTTTCGCACTTAATAGTAAACATAGTTGAAAATGATGTTTATACAATATATCTAGCATTTTAGCACCGAGAAGCTCTAAGGTTTTGTCGGGTGGGTACGAACCCTTTGCAATAATTATTAAATATTTTGTGAAATGTTGTAAATAAAATGTATTTAAAATGTGGGACTATTGAGGTTTTTCTAAACCAGGCTCCAAAATATGCTCTCGGAAATATTAATTGAAGTTGAAGTGGTTTAAAACCTACAAAAGATTCTAGAACAAGTAGATTGATTGCATTACACGTCATTGGAACGAGAATGCATACCACAAATATTTTGCATTGAAGACATGGCAATCATATTATGTTGGATTTTAGAAGAATTTTGCTTTCCTAGAAAACATTCGATCTTCTCTGAGGTTTGTGTACGTCACGGTATCGTCATACCTCATGATGGCGAGAATTATGTCGCGTTCTTTGTATCAATATAGTCTTCGCGGTCTCCTTAAGTATGTATACACACAGTTTCATACATGTTTACATATCAGTATCTACAAATGACGCTCCATCTATCAATATAAGATTAAGCAAGTATTTCTTTATAATAGCCGAGCCAATTTGCATTTATTTATAAGAAATCAAACAAAATTCATCATTTACTGATCATTAATATGTGAATATTCTGTTAACGTCCTGTTACTGGACCGTTTGCAGCAATGAAGCAACGCAAACTTTAATGCCGTCTGTCTAGATATTTAACTATTTCGTATTGCAATTGGAAACATTATATATGATTTATGAAGCGGTTTAGAACAGTTTCTCGTTTGGAATGCATCAGTAACATTTCTTAGAAAGTTCTGTGGAAGTAAGAGGAAGTGTTAATGTGTCACCTATGCCATTTACGTCAACAACAAGTCATATAAATGATTGTGTGCTATGAAGATTAAGCATGGAAGACTGAAGTACTCACCTGGTAACGCTTCTCTTTGTTTCTTTTCGTTTTGGTTGAGTGTTTATACTCCCATACAAAATGACGAAGTACTGAAACCAGTCGCGGCGTAAAAACTTGAAAAAGATTTCTGTTCACGTGATTGGATCATAATCAGAAAATAGTATTGCGTCCTCTTATTTTTAAGTATTGTTTTTCTTTATCATATCATCAAAACCTCATTTGACAGATTTATTAGAATGGATGATTTTGGTAATTCTTCAAGGCTAGAAATGAAATCTGATATACAAAGCCAGTCATCAGAATCTGGGATATGGATTCTCAGTCGCTAGTAACTCTTTTGGAGTAAATTATCATAATATAATTAAATAGTCAAAACGTTAAGTTTAGTAATTCATCTGTCCCAGCAATCAAATCTCTAAAGGGATTAAATTTCATTCCGGGCTTACAAAGACGCTATTCAACTCTTTAACGAATGAATTGTTTCCTTTTTGTTTGTTGAATCCCCGTTGTTTTTGCTTTGTTCTCAAGTAACCTTTGATTCAGGAAAATTAATGTGGTCGGGTGAAAATTTGCTTGCCAAAAAATTAGAAAAATTTCAGTTTAGGGAGCAGACCCATTTCAGGGACATTGTCGAAATTTTAAACCTGATAGGCCGTACTGAAACGTCACTTGTAATTAAGAGAGTATATTATGTGTAATCAGATTTTTTACACAACGTTTAACCAGGCTAAAGTTTTATTCCAACTTGTAATACTCCCCTCAATTCCACCGCTAAACGTCTGGGATGGGGACGGTAAATTAATTTTGAGACACGTTCTCTGACTAAAATTTATTAAATATACGAGCTTTCGACTACCTAACTGTAGTCTTCGACAGGCAAGAGTGACATAAATTAATGACTTGTAGATATTTATAGGTGCGTTTTGAATTGAGGAACTATGTGGCAGGAAGCAATTAGCGAATACAATGCTTGTTGACAAGGACAGCGTATTGTCTGGGAAGCGGCTTGGAGTTATTGTCAGAATTCGCTATTAAAGCCGTATGCCAAGATTCTAATGTTTTTCGTGTTCGGTAGTTACCACTATCAATTACTCTACTATTCGCGAAGTCGATATTGTGATTATTTTCCCATGCATGGTTAGCTATGTTTGAACCTTTTTTATAGTTTTTAACATTCCGGATATGTTCCTTTTTTCGTGTTTCAAATGATCTTCCTGTTTCACCAACGTATGACCACGAGCAATCCAAACAAGGTATATTGTAGACAACATTGGTTCGTCGTTCGGGTGGAACTTGGTATTTGGGAGAAGGAAAAGTTTGTTGTAGCGTTCGTAGTGGTTTAGTAGTGACTCTAATGTTATGTTTTTGTAGTATACGTCTGAGAGGTATCTGTCTGTATGTGTGGGTTTCCTGTATACGTCAATTTTGAGGTCGTTACCTTGTCGTGTTATAAGGGTATCTAGAAAAGCGATATTGTTGTCTGTTCGAGTTCCATAGTAAAAGTAATGAAAGGGTCAATGTTGTTTAAAGAATCATAGAAAGTGAGAATAGCCGTCTTTTTAATAATACAAAAACTGTCGTCAACAAAACGTTTCCATGTTTTTGGTTTCGTAGGAGTCGCTTGAATGGCCATATTTTCAATTGCTTCCATACAAAGGTTAGCGATGACTGGGCTAACAGGGCTACCCATGGCACATCCGTGTATTTGTTTGTAAGTGTCGTTGTCATAAATAAAATAATTGTTAGAAAGTGTAAAATCTAAAAGTGAAATAATATCGTCAATAGTAAGGTTAGTACGAGAGCTTAAGGTCTTGTCCTGTTCAAGTTTTGTCCGTATGTATTGGCAGGCTTTTTTGACGGGGATAGCTGTAAACAGAGAGACGACATCAAAAGAAACCATAACTTCATCATCTTCAATCTTGATTTTGGTCATCTCACTTGCGAACTCAGAAGAGTTTTTGACAGAACAACCATTCTTGTTTTGGATGGGTGAAAGTATGGTTGTAAGAAATTTTGAGATGTTATAGAGAGAGGAACCAATGCAATTGACAATGGGTCGCAACGGGTAGCCTTCTTTGTGGTGTTTTACTGAGCCACGTATAGTTGGTGGTAAGCCGTCTGTCGAGCGTAATCGTTTGTAGGTTTTTTCATCAATTTTCCCTTTGTTCTTTAAAGTTAGGAGTCTAGCATTCAGTTCTCGTTCAATACGGCCAAATGGCTTTTTTTCTTTCACTTTGTCGTATGTGGCTTCATCTGAGAGAAGTGCTTTCATCTTATCATCGTAATCAGAACGGTTCATTACAACAAAACAATTACCTTTGTCAGCTTTCGTTATTATTATCGTTCTGTCTTCCTTTAGCCGTGAGGCTGGGCAGACAGTCCTTAAACTTGCAAGACGTCTAGAAAAATCCATGTATAAACTAGAAGCTCATCATCGCCATCTTCACTTTACACATCAAGCTATTACGAACTGTTGGCTACCGACGTCTCTACGCTTTAAAGCTCCCAGTAAACATCCTATCTTCAAGCGGATTATGGAAAGAGGTGGCAAGCACTGCATGAAAGCAAGAACAGCGATTTGTCACGATCAAATAAAGAACTTGAAACTGTCTGTCAAAGAAACCAAAAACAATTTGGCTTCACTCCTCCAGGCTGACACATTTCAGTCCTCCTCCCAGTTCCTTGATAGACGAGCCTTATCCGACCATAACAATATCAATGAAAGACATACGAAGAAACTCAACAACCTACGGAATGAATACTGCCTCTCAGATAATGTCGACAAAACGAAATGGGTTGTCAACATCTCTTCAAGACCACTTACGAAGACCGAGACCCAAGTTCTACAAAAAGTTCCGAAGTTTGCTCCTGCCCCTTCAAAAATACCATACAAAGATATCGTTGCCAACATTGAAGCCGGCATTGAATATCTAACTGATGAATCGAAATAGCACGTCCGTAATGCTACCGCGAGCATCCTTGAGAAAGCCCATCTCCCTGCCAACAACATCAGCAATGACGAGAAGAAAGCCTTATCTCTCCTAAAGAAAGACAGAACGATAATAATAACGAAAGCTGACAAAGGTAATTGTTTCGTTGTAATGAACTGTTCTGATTACGATGATAAGATGAAAGCACTTCTCTCAGATGAAGCCACATACGACAAAGTGAAAGAAAAAAAGCCATTTGGCCGTATTGAACGAGAACTGAATGCTAGACTCCTAACTTTAAAGAACAAAGGGAAAATTGATGAAAAAACCTACAAACGATTACGCTCGACAGACGGCTTACCACCAACTATACGTGGCTCAGTAAAACACCACAAAGAAGGCTACCCGTTGCGACCCATTATCAATTGCATTGGTTCCTCTCTCTACAACATCTCAAAATTTCTTACAACCATACTTTCACCCATCCAAAACAAGAATGGTTGTTCTGTCAGAAACTCTTCTGAGTTCGCAAGTGAGATGACCAAAATCAAGATTGAAGATGATGAAGTTATGGTTTCTTTTGATGTCGTCTCTCTGTTTACAGCTATCCCCGTCAAAAAAGCCTGCCAATACATACGGACGAAACTCGAACAGGACAAGACCTTAAGCTCTCGTACTAACCTTACTATTGACGATATTATTTCACTTTTAGATTTTACACTTTCTAACAATTATTTTATTTATGACAACGACACTTACAAACAAATACACGGATGTGCCATGGGTAGCCCTGTTAGCCCAGTCATCGCTAACCTTTGTATGGAAGCAATTGAAAATATGGCCATTCAAGCGACTCCTACGAAACCAAAAACATGGAAACGTTTTGTTGACGACAGTTTTTGTATTATTAAAAAGACGGCTATTCTCACTTTCTATGATTCTTTAAACAACATTGACCCTTTCATTACTTTTACTATGGAACTCGAACAGACAACAATATCGCTTTTCTAGATACCCTTATAACACGACAAGGTAACGACCTCAAAATTGACGTATACAGGAAACCCACACATACAGACAGATACCTTGACTTCTACTCACACCATGACATTAACCACAAAATTAGCACAGCCAGAACTCTTATACACAGAGCACAAACACTACCAAGCACATACGATAGCAAACAGAACGAACTCAACCATGTAACGACAGCCTTACAAAACAACGGATACCCAGAGAGAGTTCTGAAACAAACCTTCAAAGACTTGACAACTAACAAACCCGTACCATCACCTGAAGAACTGGTAAGACAATTTTTCAAATGTGTGACTGAAAATGACAAACCAACCGGCTACGTTACTTTACCGTACGTGAGTGGGATAACTGACGCTCTCAGACGTATACTACAAAAACATAACATTAGAGTCACTACTAAACCACTACGAACGCTACAACAAACTTTTCCTTCTCCCAAATACCAAGTTCCACCCGAACGACGAACCAATGTTGTCTACAATATACCTTGTTTGGATTGCTCGTGGTCATACGTTGGTGAAACAGGAAGATCATTTGAAACACGAAAAAAGGAACATATCCGGAATGTTAAAAACTATAAAAAAGGTTCAAACATAGCTAACCATGCATGGGAAAATAATCACAATATCGACTTCGCGAATAGTAGAGTAATTGATAGTGGTAACTACCGAACACGAAAAACATTAGAATCTTGGCATACGGCTTTAATAGCGAATTCTGACAATAACTCCAAGCCGCTTCCCAGACAATACGCTGTCCTTGTCAACAAGCATTGTATTCGCTAATTGCTTCCTGCCACATAGTTCCTCAATTCAAAACGCACCTATAAATATCTACAAGTCATTAATTTATGTCACTCTTGCCTGTCGAAGACTACAGTTAGGTAGTCGAAAGCTCGTATATTTAATAAATTTTAGTCAGAGAACGTGTCTCAAAATTAATTGTCTCAACCTGGCTGCGCAATCTCCATATTTTCTCGTATTCGCCGTGAGACGGTAAATTGTCACGAATGAACGTCAAATAAGATATTTTGCTCTACCCTGTCAAAATGTCCGTGGATCAACAGATAGCAGAACATTTGAAGCTAAACAATAACGTCTATAATGGGATTCTTAAATTTTCTATGTGATAATGTAAATAAGTGTTTCAACTGTGTCATCGGGCATATGCTAATAGCTAGGTCTTTAAATATTGTAGTATAAACGCTTTATTAATGGGTTTTATATCACATTTACCGGCAATTGTTAAACATTAATTTCTTTCCATTTTGCATGCAATGACTTAATTTTAAGGATCGGTTTTAGGAATAAAGCTCTAATCGAATTTCTATCATGCCATCATAAGTTCGATATGGCAGGTTATCGGTTTATCATGTTTGCCTTTCCTTTAATCTAGTGAACATCCTTCAGATTTTGCATGTGTACGGTTATCATAGCATATGGCTGCTTCAAACCGGTATTATCAGAGTGCTGTACAGTTCCCATGACTTCTTTTCAAGGTAGAACAAAAATACTTACTGTAAAATACTTCAAAGAAATCGTTTTGTTTAGGAAAGACGCATTTAAATCAGTTTTATTTCTGTAGTAAAGCACCATACAAAATTCACAAATAGAATATACTTGGCTTTAGCCTGGTAGATATCAGAAAATTTTATTGAGGGAGGAAATGACGTTTTGCCTTGGTAATGGTTTATTCCTTGGTATAACGTCGAGTGATATCATTTAAAGTTTTAACAATTTGCAAAGAAGCCACTCTAAGAGTATTATTCTGAGGTAATCAGCTGTTATATTAAATACCAAATACGAATATTTCATAAGACGGATCGAGACAGGAATAGGATTAATAACATCTGAGGTTTCAAAAAGTTTATGCTCATCGACTAAATTCTAACCCCGGAGATCAGGTCACCAACTAAGTCTCCACTAGTCCAATCTTTCATCCTAGCATTCGTGCAAGAGATTTTCACTTTTCAGATGATCTGCGTTTGCATGAAAGTTTATTAGTTTTTTTTTTATCGTTTATATCTCAGTCTAGAATTAAGCCATGCAGATAGTTTCCCTGAAAACATTGCAGCAGAGAGAAAGTGTAAGTGTACCCAAGTCAATATCTTATCTAGGTAGAATTTGATACCGTGATTTTAGTGGAAGGAAAGATCGAATTAATTCGTAGTTCAGTTGAAATTAATGTTCTTAACACGCACGCTCTCAAACTGTTCTCTCAGAAAAACTTTCTGAGTCCCTGACGGGAATCGAACCCGTAACCTTCTGATCGCCGGTGAGACGCTCTAACCATTGAGCTACGAAGACTCAAATGGTGAGCGAAGGTTAAATTTGTGTACTGGTTCGTATAGATGGTAGACATATGTACTGCCAGTCTGCTAGTCTCGATATGTCGTGTATTATTTTTGTGTTAATCAATAATGTAATTGTGGTAGCTTGGTAATTATGTTCTTAATACGCATGCTCTCAAGCTGTTCTCTCAGAAAAAACGTTCTGAATCCCTGACGGGAATCGAACCTGTAACCTTCTCTGTGCCGGCGAGACGCTCTAACCATTGAGCTACAAAGACTTGCTAAGTTTCATGAGTACCGAAGCGCAGCAGTAGGCGATTGTTAATCGTCCCGCCCATTTTGTGGGCTATAAGATAAAGCCAAGTAAAAAAAGGTTTTCCAACAGCTATACCAACTGAATGCGAACCTTTCTACTGTTTTTATTTATCAACGGTGGTTTCGCCAACCCAGATTTAACTTTTGGGCCTCACCTAGGGTGCACTTGGTTTCCACTAATTAACAGTTTAAGAGCATTTTTAATTAACCGAGGGGAACACAAAATTAATAGCGGATGTTCTTTAGATCTCCCTGTGGTTGAACTCAATTAATTCGGAACTTTGAGGGCTGAAACTCGATTACAGAGTAAACCCAGAGTATTTCCGCAAACAGAATTTCTTACTGGCACCTGATTGGTTATGATTAGCCTGTTGAATAGGAATTGTCTAGAGCAAGCATTTGTCTATCAATGCAAAGTATTTTTATATTTTTGATAACTCTTTCCTGTTGGAAGGTCTGCCCTTCGTGATTAAAATGATTTTCACTTAGCAAGGAAAAATTTTTGAGGTGTCGCTTTCGTGTTTTATGCTCCTGTACTACGAAAAGGAAGAAAATAAATTCACAAATAACGTTAATTACTCTCTTCAAGAAGTGATGCTCTCAGGATGGACATCTAGGGGTACCTGAGCACATTAATCTTCTTTAATTACGCCTAATCTGACTCTCGATGTAGATGACTCGTATGATATTTTGTTATCAAAAAAAATTCCAATCAAATTACTACAAATTGTCGAGGCTGGGTTAAAATAAAAAGACTGATCAACTTTATCACTACATTTATTTTAATATGCTCGTTCATGGGAGCGTTGACTTATAAATCTCTAATAGGATTTTGGGCCATAGAATTTTGTTATAGTTTCTACAAATATATTAATTTTAGTTATTTTGTTTTCTTATTCATAGATATTTAAAGTAGTGTGCTTCACCATTTTTACAAAAACGTTATAGCTTTTCTCCTATGATAGTGGTTCTGACGAAAAACGTAGAATTTCGGTTTTAATTAAGCTGCTTAAAAATTTTGTATAGGATGTTTGTTTTTTGTCTATTTATTATTATCTTTTTAGGTATGTTTGTTATTTTTTTTAAATGCTCTGAATTCCAACATTTGGCATCGCTGTTAGTTATATCTCCAGTTCCTTTCTTGAATTTTGAAATGGCCAAAACTAATCCCTATACACTGTTTTGTTGCTTTTTAAACATGAACTTTGAAAGTTTTGAGGACATTAACTTATGCGGAATGTGAACTTCAAAATATGTTGACATTATTAGTAAATTTAATTTGAATTGATTTATTATAAATTTGAGTCCTATTTTATTCACCTCATATGACGTTTTGCTTAATGGCCCCAATTTCAGAATTATGTCTTTGCTAAAATATATTTTACTGTTTTGAAGCAAATTTAATAATTTTACATTTTTGGCATTTAGATTTTGAAATCTTTAAATTGGACAATGCAAAATTAAGCTTTACCTTAACATGAAGTTCCTTTTCTTGCATTTGACGTAAAAATATAATCTTAAATTTAAACCCCATTTACACTGTTAACATTTTGGGCACCGTACCGCTAAAATTTTGGCACTGGTGCCACTACTTTTTGGCACTGCAAGGATGATCTTCATCGTGTGAACGAGGCGTAACTCTTAAAATTCCATACGTGTGCCTGAAAATTTAGCCTTGTCAAGTACCTCTACATATGTAGGTCTCGAAATGGCAAATACCTAGATGTGTCCAAAATGTTACGATGTAAACGGGGTTTTATATTCTTTATTGTAAGAGAGTCGGTTGACACATATTTGGCTAACATACTTCAAATACCGATTAGTTTATTGTCTCCAGTTAAAACTTCAAATTCATCATGCAAAGAGGATTTCATAAGCAATCAAGGTTCTTTTATCAAATATAATATAATGATTTGAAAGCCTTCACTCGGAAATAACTTATTTGCGGGAGTGGTGGCGAATTAGCCTGATTAGTCTTGAATCTGTCCTGTTATTGATCTAAGGCAGTCAATTACTATTTCTCTAGAAAAAAAGAAAGACAAGAACTGTCGTGCAGGTAAAAGAAAACATTGTGCTTAATTACTTCTATTTTTCACCAACTCTAAGTGAATCGGAAGTGTAAAAAGTTTAAACAAAGAATCATTTGCTCGTGCTATTTTTGTAGGATTTGTTTATTTCCCTTCAAAAGGCGACAGCGTTTACGTTACTTTGAAACTCTCTGACGATGGCACGAGCAAACGAGACAAATTTCATGACAGATAAAAATAAGACAAGCATAATCGCTATCTTTACAGTTTACAGTCACTATTTCAGACATCAAGAAAAAAAAGTTATAAAGTTATAGGCTAATCGATGTCAAAAACCTATCGGCAATATGATTTCATCTGTAAAAATGAAAATCAAAGATTGCTGTTTGATGAGAACAGCATTTGCGACTGCTCTAAAGAGATAAAACAAAAATGTGCCACATAAAACCTCTGCCGAACTTATGACTCCGTTTAAAACTTATTACTAAGACTATGTTAAGGTCTTTGATCTCCGTGTCGCGAAATGATGGACACGCACGTGCAGTATTTTTAGACCTAGAAAAATGTGTAAGCCGCATTGAGGCTGCAAAAAGGAAGTTTACATTGAAGTTGGCTGAAATAATCTGAGTTTTTCAATCTTATTCAGTTAGCATTTACCTCAACTAAAATTTAAAACAAAAATTTGTATTTATTAATGGTAATTCGTTTCAGTGGGGCAATATTTAGGTGCCAGGTGAGCCAGAACAGAAATATAAATAAGTATACATAAATAAATAGATAATAAATAGATATAATGTAATAATATAATAATATAATAATAATATAATAATATAGTAATATAATAATATCATGAAAACATAAATAATTTATAAAATAATAATATATAAAATATGATATATAATGTATAAAATGTTATATATATATATAATATATAATATATATAATATATATAATATAGATATATAATATAATAATAATATAATAATATAATAATATAATAAATAAATATAAATAAATTTATATCAATAAATAGCGAAAAAACATTGAGTGATGTTTAATAATTTCAACGTTTTTGTTAAAATCCACGACTGAATATCCAGTACTTTCTGTCTGGTTCCTCTTCCTAATATAAGGTGCATCCAGAATCAACTTACATGAACAGGGATAGATAGTAGAGAACTCAAGCAAATTCTGCGGTAAAGTTTAAGGGAATGAGGTTCGAACAAAAGAGATTTCCATTGAAAACAAAAGGAAGGAATAATTCGATGTCCCCAGAGTATTTGCATGGCCGTCCTTATTCTATACAGTACCTCTTAGAGAGCGTTTCCACGGTTTCACTGCTGCGTTGGCTCGGAGGATGTAGAATGTTTTGCGTCTTTAAAGTGTCAACAAACCAACCAGACCTGTTGAGAAGAGTTTCGGAGGTGTAAAAACAACGTTCAGATTTACACTTGCGGTTTTGTGCCTTGGGATTGACATCTTGGACTATGTGTTAAACTGACGAGAGTATCGATGACAACCTGCAACGAATCCTAAGGCTATATCCTGCTGCGTGACTGTCATGGGTTTGTTGCATACTCCAGAATAACAATCGCAATGTAAAAAATCGTACTTTGTTACTGTAATAAATCAACAATATTTTGAAAACCTGCTTTGTTTCCATGAGCCAATCGAAAGAAATTACTAGTTTTAAACAAATTTCAAGTCATTCGGCTTGAAAAACCTTAGCTCTACTTCATTTCCAGTTAAGAAACGATTTCGATTTCGTGATAGAGGATCTCCAATCTTACCAATTTTTCCTCTTCACTCATATACTGGCTGAAGCTTCAATTTGAGTGGTCCAGCCAAGACCAGAGGTATCTATATGGCACTATGACAATCGGAATTGCACCACAATGATACGCTGGCGTCAGAGGCACCAGCACAGCACAAACTAACGTTGAAAATTAAGTTACTGAATAGAAATTCTTCTAATTTCATGTTATAAGTTCCATTCGATTGGATCTCCAGATATGTCTCCATGAGATTACTGTTTTCACCGGATTTCTGATAAGATGCATCCTGCAACAAGTCTAAGTGCTTACTGGCAAAAGGAGTGGTCAGGTTCTTGGCGGACCTGCCGGCTCGCTTCCATCAATCATGATAGTAATATGAAACGTCTCAACGATATTGACCTCAGATTCATTGGGAAGTAAGGACCTCTGGTCCTTTTTAGAGTAAAGTCAAAAGAAAATATATTTTAAATGCTGATGATTGATGCCTTTACAAGATTTTGTGACGAACGTTTTATAAAATATAGTACCTTGACATGCAGAGCAAGCTATTTCTAAAAAGTCACAACCCATACTAGATGAACACTAGTTAAAAAATCACTAGTAAGCTTAGGTGTAGTTAAATTCGGGTGCAATTTTTACAGCGTGGTAATTGTTCTGCTTCCACGCGATAGAAAATACTATGATGGTTTTTGTTACGTTTAATAGGATTTTATGAATCACTGTATTTGCAAGTCTTTAAAAAATATTCACTGTTACTCAGTATCGGTGTTTATCAACACTACATAAAAGAAAATGAAAGGGATAATATAGACACATTTGAATGAAATGAAATACAGTTTCAAACAAAAAATATTTTTCTTTAATCTGTACAAATATTAACATTAAAACTTTTAAAATATTTTACATATTATGTTCTTACAAAAGATTGGAGACATTTTAATACTAATCGAAAGAGTTCCGCTAGGATCTTCTTTTGAAATCAATTTCAGTTTCTGAAAGGCATTATTTCATCACATCTCAGAATAGTTCTAAATTGCTATTCTACATCTTAAATATCAGTATAATATATTACAACACTTTCTTAGGACAAATCCAGGACCTAGAATAACAAATTCCTTGCAGTATTGGCGTGCTTTTACACTCGTTAAAACAATGATTTTAAGTTAAGGCTGTTGTTGCAATGAGGGCTTTTTCCAGTGACCACAAATGGGCGTTGATGTCGATTACATGCAAGAAAGAGCTGTCGGTGATTTGCATTTTAGTTTGAAGAGGCCATTCAGGTATTAAGTTAGAACAGAATCGTAATACAGTAACAAGAATTAGTAGATTATTCCATGAGTCTTTGCACGTGAGAACGCAAAACTTGAGAACGCATCAGATTCTTTTCTTGACTCAAGCTCAAAGACGTTTGTTTCCATGGGATCAAAGTACAGTCCTTCACGTTTTCTCTCAAGGTTACTGTCGGCACCTTTGTTGATGGCCATCTTTGAATACATGAAATCACTGAAGGATGTATTTATGTCTTCTTGATGTGACACATTGACACCAGAATGTATTTTCTTCGTAGCAGTTATGATTGCAAATGCATTTTGAAATGACTGAAATACATTGGCCGTGACTTCTGGATTGTTGCATAACAACACGTGAGCTTTAAGGGGATAATCAGAAATATCTCGAGCAACGAAGATACAAACGTTTCCAAATCTTTTGTCGTTCTTGAGGTAAAATACGTCTCTGACGTTAGACAAAGGAATGGTGAACAACACCACTGGCTTATGTTGTCTCTTGCTGTCACAAATCATTACTGATTTAGAATCAATAAATAGGTCAAACTGGACCACATTTTTCAACGATTTAGGCGAGTACTGAGCAAATATTTCTCGAGCAGTTTCGTTAAAGTTACATTCGCCATTTTGATCAACATCCGTTCGCCCTAGATAACGTACTTTAAAACTCTTCTCTGCCAGGACACCATTTACTTCGTCCAGATATGACGACTTTAAGAGCTTGTGATTCGTCTTCCACAGTCGACTTATATTCATCTTTCACTTTAAATTTAGCTTGTTATTTCTAAACCAACAAAAGAATTAATGCAACGTTACACATAGAGCAATATCTTAACGGCCACACAATCCCAAAATGAACAATAAAATTGTGATGAAGCTTCACCCAAGGGCTTAGTGTAATCTGATCTTAGTTGATACGACTTTAGATAAAGATTTTGGCATATCAACAGAGAAAATTGAATTGCGAAGCAGTTTATAATCTACTGAAGAACTGTACTGATACGAAGTTGTTTAAAACTTGTATTAGCATTGTGCGAAACCTTTCTTTTATTTAAGAGCATAACGTGCATATTTTGAGTCACATAACATTAAATAAATTTAATACTTACCAAATATTTAGTCTTCACTCTGAATACCTCTTTGAGACGGCGAGTACTGAGGTGATTTGTTTTGATCAGCTACTTAAATACAAGTCAAGTGGATTTCCGTTGTATAGCGCTTGTTTTCGCGACAATGCAAAATTCATGATAACATCCCCAACATCTGGGTTCTTAACGGAAATAAACTGCCGGTTACGTTACTTAGTTACCATTAAAATTACGTGCACCTTCAGACTTAAAAGTCTTTCAAAACCACTGTTGCGTTCGATTTCTTTTATTACCGAGATTGATCTTTAATTGAAGAAGCATGAAGCGATATTTAGATTAAAAGGAAACCCACTGGACAAGGTGAACAATTTTTTCCCTCTTGTTTCTATAGTGGATTGCAGACCAAAACAAAAATACGATGTCAAACATAACACAACCGAAACGTCATTCTTCGTCGTTGGGACGCTGTGTAATTATCACATCTTTTCTTTATGTTGATTGTATAATAATTATCTTTACATAGCAACCGCTGTTCTTCACACGAAACTATGCAATACGGTTTTCTAGAATGTTCGTTAATTGCTTTGCTGCCCCCTCAATCAAGTTTCTTAACGCAGAATTTTTACTAACTATGGTCCAGACATTGATAAGAACATCAAACGTCCATCATGATTTATAACGTGTAAGTATCTTAGTCAGTGGTGTAAATCATGGGGAGATAGGGGGATGCATCTCTCCATTTTTCAGACAAGGGGAGATGGCTATTGTAATGATCACTTTTGAACTTGAAATTTTTAATAGAATATGAAAGTATCGAATCTGATATTCTATTAGATTCATTCGAATATTACATTTGCTGTGCCTTGTTTTCAGTTGCCTACTGCGCCAATAATTACACATCAGCCAGCTACAAGCTAGGTTTGTGTGATTATTATTCCAGTGTCGTCTCAGTTGTCGCCTCAATAAGCGGTCTTTGCCATCCGAATATTCACGCCTTCCCCCGAGTGTACCTTCTGTACCCTAACTCCATTTAGTCACATCAACAAAATACATGGTCAAAACATTTTTTTTTCTGTTTTGCCTCTTTGACTTTAAATTGAACGACGGATTAGCCGGATCACTTAAACTAAACTAAAGCCCTAACCTAACTATCCCAGTAGGATGTTTACTGTCTCATTTATACCCTAAGTTGAACCACTCGTCGGTATATAACTCTAGTTTTAACATTTTGACCATGCGAAAACTTGAAGAAAATAAAAAAAAGCACTTTGAGTGCTGAGAAAATAAAATAGAGAAAAACACCATTTCGCACGGATTCGGACCCTCTCGCTCCCAATCCATATTACTTGCATTAACCACAGGCAGCTTGCAGGCATGTATGATATGATCATTTAGTGAGGGTCCCCAGGGGAAAGCGAAACAAAATTGGAATGGCAAAGACCATTTGCGAAAGGAAAAATGGGCACGCCTTTACGCGTGGGGCTTCGGATTGCTGGGGCTGATTGGGGATGTGATTACGATGAGATTCATGCATGGGAAATATTTGTCTTCACTGACAACAAGAAATGGGCACTCTTGCGGGGTTTTCATTCGTTGTGTTAGTTATTGACTCATTAAATATTGCATGTGTTTGCCTTTCAACAAGGTAGTAGATCAACATAGCAGATCAACCCAAAGTTCATTAAAACACCAAAACTATGTACATTATCTAGCTTTGTTTTATTCTATTCCAATGGCCTCACACCAACGCAGCTCGGTCTCCCACGCGTAGGTCCCTTAAATTGTTAGCATGCAAGCACTAATTATATCAGAACTCAAGCAGTAATTGTTTTCGAGAAACATGCCCCCAACATTTTTGATGGATTTATGCCCCTGATCATGATCTATTTCCTACTCTAGTTCAAGCGTGTTGTCCTACTCAATTTAAGGATGAAGTGTCGAATAAAGAATCTGCTGCTGTAAACATCAAGATACCATATTGCTAATGGTGAACAAAGCTAAACAACAGGTCATGCTATGTAAATTTAAAATTATGTATGATATCTAGACGTCAATCAAAACATATACATCCACATACATTTTTAAAAGAATTTCTAGTCATTTTCATCATAACGGATAGCTTGACCGGTAAGATTTTCAAATTTTCACATTTTCAGTCAAAGTAACTACTGCGTTGGTGGATGTACATCGATTGATCCCTGAATATTAAAGAATATTCTAGGCCTAGTATGGCATGTTGCTATGCTTTGGTATGGTTAAATTCGTATAGGATATCCGGTTGATATCCTTAGCTTCGCCACAGCTTATTGTTCGACAATAAAAAATTAAAACTAGAGAATTTTTAGCACCGTTTTCGACAGTGGTGTAGGGAAACGGCGAAGGAAATATGGCAGATGAAAATAGTAAGTGGGATTTCAAAATTTTGTTAGTCTACTGAACTTTAAGGGATGTTTGTTTGTTTCTTCACATCACATAGATGTTTCATAGTTTCCTTAAAGACGTCGTTAGAAAATGTCTGGATATTATAGGATGTCCTTTCAATGTTACTGTTCGAAAACCTGAATTACTTTTACACGAAAATTAACTCACTGGTAAACTAAAACCATCTTTAAATGCCATATTTTATCCTTTTATGTTTAACTTTATCTTTTCCTTCATGTATATTATATTTATCTTTGTTATGCTCCGGTAAGATTTATTTTTATTCTATGATCCGATTGAGTAATGTCTGTAATTAGTATGCACTTGTTACCATAGATTTAGCCTTAATGTGGTTTTAATTTTGCTGTTGACGTCTTTGTAAATTCACCCTTTTAAATAAATAGCAAATTGCACAAAAAACCATTTCTAAAACCATTTCTACCATTTTTAGTTCTCGCGAACAAACATCACAATTTAATTATTAATGTGAGCTGTATCTATTGGCAAACATTTCTGTTGGCATTACATGATACAACAAGAATATGACACTTAGTTGTATGAATATCCAGAACCAGTCGACAACTTTAGCTAATAATAAAGAAACAAACTCCGACCAATAATGCCATCTTGATAATTTAAGATATGAGTTAAAATCAAGGAAATTACAATGAAATTGTGATATTTCGTCTTTTTTGAAAGAAATCATCAGACAGATTGATGATGACAGTCAGACAGTCTGTCTGATGATGTCTTTGAAATAAAGACGAAATATTACAATTTCAATTTCAGATTTTGGAAATGTAAGTGCTTAGATGTATCATGAGATAGAGGGACGATCGTCAAGCTCTATACTCAGAGAAACGATTTCTGAGCCCCAGACGGGGATCGAACCCGCAACCTTTTGATGACAGGTGAGACGCTCTAACCATTGAGCTACCAAGACTCAGATGGCACTATATATAGTGGCTTACGCTTAGGTCGCCCATATATGTCGAACTTCCACCTTAGCTCGCCATCTGAGTCTTGGTAGGTCAATGGTTAGAATGTCTCACCGGTCATCAGAAGGTTGCGGGTTCGATCCCCGTCTGGGGCTCAGAAATCATTTTCTGAGTATCGAGCTTGAAGATCGTTCATCTACCTAAATATATCCAAACTCTCACGTTTCTCAAACATTAAAACTGCTCCAATCATTATTAATATATAGTGGCTTCCGCTTAGGTCGCACATATATATCGAATTTGCACCTTAGTTCACCATCTGAGTCTCGGTAGCTCAATGGTTAGAGCGTCTTACCGGCCATCAGAAGGTTGCGGGTTCGATCCCCGTCTGGGGCTCAGAAATCATTTTCTGAGTATCGAGCTTGAAGATCGTCCATCTACCTTAATATATCCAAGTTCTCACGTTTCTCAAACATTAAAGCCAAATTGTCTCAATGTAGGTGGACTTTACTTAAATTTGAAAGGAAGAATTAATCTTGCCGGAAACTTTAGAAAACATTAATCTACAATGAAATTGAGATGGTACAGATAGCATATACGATCATGATCAATCTTCTCAGGATGTAAGATCATTTGAAGAAGTTAAGTCTCTGAACAGAGGATTCAAGATGGCTTTGTTGAATATTAATAGCCTCAACAAACATATTGACAAGCTGAAGGCCTTAATGCTCAGCAGGCCCCTTGACATCTTAGCAATACATGGGTCAAAGCTTGATTAAAGCGATCGTGATGATTCCACTGTTTGATCAGGTTGCAATTTTGAACGTAGAGACAGAGATAAACATTGTGGTGGGGTTTGTCTTTATTTGCATTGCTATATAAACTACAAAAGGAGTATTGATTTAGAAAATTGGGATCTGGAAATAATTTTTTTGGAGATAAATGCACTAAACTCTCAACCGTTTCTTATTACTACATGGTATCGACCTCAAAAAGGCTCTCTAGAACACTTTGATAAATTTGAATGTCTCTTAGAGAAAATAGATCGCAAATTCAGAGATTTACATTTTAGGTGATTTGAGCTATAATTTTCTGTCAAATCCCCCCGAAAATCATACCAAGAACGTTTTGGATTTAATGATCAACTACCAATTAACACAAATAATCACTGATCCGACAAGAGTTAATATAAATTCAAAAACTTTAGTTGATGTGTGTAACACTACCTGTAGTGATTCCATTATAAGTTCAGGGGTTTGCCCATGCTTAATTAGTGACCATAATTTAATTTATGCCATCAGCAAAATTGGTATCCCGAAAGGGAAACCACGTTATGTTGAGTCAAAATTTTAAAACCTTTCATTAGAACTTATTTAAGTCCAACTTACAATCCGCACAGTGGCCTTCAGTAAAAGACTGATGATATTAATAAGGCCTGTGAAGCATAGAAGTGGAGTAATTGATAAACACGCGCCTTGTCGTAGTTTTAGGGTTCGCAGTAAACCTTACCCCTGGCTAAACTCGTCGATAAAGTAGTAAAACTTTGACAGAGATATGCTAGAAAAAGAAGCCATGTTGATGGATAAACCTGATGCATGGCTTAGTTACAGGAGACAACGTAATTTGGTAACAAATGAAATTAAGAAGATTAAAAAACAGTATTTAAGGATGAATCGTAGTTACTCAAAAGAGACATGGAAAATCTTAAAGAACTCGACGGGTATAAATCTTAAAAACACTGAAATTAATAAAATATCAACTGGATCGGATTATGGTTTAACTAAACCATGTGATGTAGCAAATAATCTAAATTCGCATTTTGTTGAAATTAGCCCAAAGTTAGCATCGGAAGTTCCCAACTGTAACAAATGGGAAGAAACGAGAAGATTACACGTCAAAAAACGAAACTAAATTCAAGTTTAAAAAAATTTGAGGGTGATAAAGTGATAAAGTTGATAAAAAAGTCGAATTTGCTTAAGACTTCCGGCCATGATAAAATCTCTAATAAGCTGTTGAAAACACCTGGTCCTTTCATTTATCTCTTAATCCTTCAATTGAAAAAAAGTGTTTTCCAAATGATTGGAAAAATGAAAAAGTTTTTCCATTGTATAAATCTGGCGAAGGAGATAACGTGAATAATTATAGGCCAATTTCAGTGTTGTCCACTATTGCTTATTTATTCGAAAGATTAACGTATGACCAATCCCACAGTTATTTAACTAAATATGAGCTCATTAACACCAGGCAATCAGATTTGCGTTCACTCTATTCGACCTTGACTGCACCACTTGATATGATAAATCAGAAGTGTTTCAATATTGACAAAGGAATGGTTAGTGGTTTTAATATTCTTGGATTTATAAAAAGCACTTGACACTATTGACTATGAAATTTTATGAATGAAATTGGCATGCTATGGCATTGATGACGGTAGTCTACTTTGGTTCATATTTTATTTATCTAACAGACAACAGATATGTCCTGTAAATAGAGTTTACTCTAAGAAAGACTACATCACTTGTAGAGTCCCTCAAGGCTTTATTCTTGGTCCAGTCTTATTTTGTTATACATAAATGACTTACCAAAATGTTTAAATTATAGCATAAGTAGACTATTTGCTGATGACGTAAATATGACCTTCACTGGCTGAAATACTGAATCAATTCAAAAAGAAATGACTGGTGAGTTAAATAAGATACTCGAATGGCTTTATGTTAATAGAGTGACAATGAATGTCTTGAAAACAGAGTTTATATCAATTGGGTCACGGCGAACATTAGCAGCTCTTGAGGGTTCTATAGTATTGTTAGCGAATGGTGTTTCATAGACCAAAGTTCGTTCGGTGAAATATTTGGGAGTTGATATTGAAGACAATATAACCTGGGAAATACATATCCAGGGCATTCGATTAATGGTATCCCGTAATCTTACAGCCCTGAGAAGAATAAGAAAAATTTTAAATCAGCAAAGTCTTGCGTCTTTATATAGAGCAATCATTGAACCATATTTTATTTATTGTTGACTAGTGTGGGATAATATAAGTGACACGTTGGGAAAGCACTTACAAATTCTAAAAAATAGAGCGGCTCGCATAATTACGGGAGCACCTTTATCAAAATCACCTTCGCTGATTTTGACTGAATTAGGTTGGAAAAATATTTAGGAAATGAGAGAAAAACAAAAAGCCATTGTGATGTACAAAATAGTACATGGTCTGGCACCAGCATACTTATCGGATATGTTTACACTTAGTAGCAGTTTGAATGATTATAATCTTCGTCAATCAAAGTTAAAATTGGAACTCCCAAATAATAGAACCGAATATTATAATTCGAGTTTTGCTTTTACCGGTGCAAAACTGTGGAATTCTTTACCTGATGAAGTAAAAGAGGAATTAACGTTAAAACGGTTCATAAGAATACTTGAATCGATTACTATTTGTACTAGTAAATTATTTATTACTAATCTGTACATATTTATATTTATGTAATATTTTAAATATTGTATATATATATATAAAATCTCACAGATTCTAATCTGTGAGATTTTATAAATATCTTTTAGATCCGGGGGTTGGAGATGTTAGATTTATATATATATATATATATATATATATATATATATAAATCTAACATCTCCAACCATATATATATATATATATATATATATATATATATATAGATAGATAGATAGATAGATAGATAGATAGATAGATAGATAGATAGATAGATAGATAGATAGATAGATAGATAAGAGATAAGCGGGATTTTTGTTAAAAATCGTACGAAGAGAGTGCTCAATACCAGAGTAGAGCGAATTACAATAGCAAGACAAGGTAAACTTGGGTTACTTCATAAAGATTTACTACAAATTTGTTTCGTATGGCAAACTGGGCCTGCCACACTCGTCAGGTAGTGATCGCGGTCTTTGTATTCCACAGCAACAGCAATGTTGGATCTTATTAATGAGTGGTGCTGTAACATTGACAGAAAACTTGTAAATGGAGTATTATTTTTAGATCTTATAAAGTCATTTGATACTGTGCACCATAATATTCTACTGAACAAGTTGCAATATTTTGATCTAGATCAGCCAGCCATTGCTTGGTTTGAATCCTACCTTAGTTGCCGTACACAGGGGTGCACGGTCAATGGTACTTTATCTAATGCTCGCCAACTGACTTGTGGAGTCCCGCAAGGAACAATATTAGGACCTTTATTATTTCTTATGTACATCGACGACTCACCAAATTGCGTAGATTATAGTTCAACTCGAATGTATGCAGATGATACCAACCTGATTGCAACTGGGTGCAACATCCCAGAGATCAAATCTATGCTAGAAAATTATATTCAATGAATAGTAAAATGGCTTTGTGCTAACAAGCTGACACTGAATGTCACTAAATCTGAACTTATGGTAATTGGCTCCAGGCGAAGATTAGCATCCCTCTCTGAGAACCTAGAATTAACTGTTAACGGCATCTCACTAAAAGAAGCTGATGAGGTTACATGCCTGGGTCTAAAAATTGATGAAAATTTAACTTGGAAGGGTCATATTGAAAGTATTAAAAAGAAAGTTACAACAAGTTTACGCATTATGAAAAAGACCAAACCATATCTTAACCAAGAGCTTCTAATGAAGATCCACAATTCAATAGTAAAACCGCATTTTGATTACTGCAGTGTTGTTTGGAACAGTATTGATATGAGCTTAGCAGATCAACTACAAAAGTTGCAAAACCGTGCTGCTTGTATTATTACTGGTACTCCATACACGGTTCACACTTGTGAAATTTTTTCAAAACTAGGCTGGATAACATTAGCTCAAGAAAGAAAATGCCAAAAAGCCACAATGATTCACAAAATTATGAATAACTGTGCACCAAGCCATTTATCTGAAATGCTTGAAAACCAGTTTGGCCCAACTAACTATAACTTAAGATTATCTGAAAAAAGCATTCAGATACCAAAATTGAGCCTGTATGGAATCAATAACACTTTGTTAGAATAGTTCACTTCATACCTAGATGACAGGCATCAGTGTTGTATGGTCAATGGTGTTCAGTTCGAACTCAAACCTATTACTACAGGAGTTCCTCAGAGATCCATGTTAGGTCCACTATTATTTTTATTATACATCAATGACCTTCCAAACTGTTTGACATCTACCACTCCTGGTATGTATGCAGATGATACACAAATTACAGCTTCTGCTGAAACTGTAGATGATCTTCAAAATATTTTAAATTATGATCTTAAAAATTGAGAAGGCATAAAATTGAGGATTTTACTGTTGACATTTTGCAACAGTAAGTGTTATTAACTTATTTGTGGAATTTAATCTTTAGTATATTTTTCGCGAACTTTTACAGTGGAAGGGACCTCAATAAAATATAAAAGAAATACGAAAATGCAACCACCCCTCATCAACTTTTCCGTTGCACCCCTTGAGAATGCAAGTGAAGTTGATAGGTTGTACAGGTTGTCAAGGAGACAAAAATTAAATTTAAAAGTACAAATCTTTGTAATTGTGACTGGACGTTATTTATGGAGGGTATTGTTTAGGAGTGAACGATGAACTTCAGAGATGAACGTACAAATGTATTGTGATGATTGAAATGTGTGCCATGATCAAACCTGTTTCGCATGCAGTATTCTTTTTACGGCATGCAACATCACTCGCTCATAGGTTCTTATAAAAGTTTTTGTTTCAACAGGCCCTAATAATGCTCACCAACAGGAATTCTTAAGGTATTTTTCCATGGTATATGATATTTATGATCTTCATAGTTTTTTAAAGGATCAAATCTTTTCAAACGATCGCTGTCATAATTGTCGTGACAAGCTGGACGTTGTTAAACATTTCAGAAATTTGAAAACAGAAATCACTGGATGAACAAAGAAATTTAACAGTTTAAATTTAACGTTTCATCCAGTAGTTCGTCCAAGAACTAAGATTAGTAACTGTTTTACAAAGCTTCGTACACTAGTGGTGGAAGATGTGGGTTAAAGGTTGGGAGGAGGGTAAATTTGTCGTGAAAAATTAGAACAATGGGAGAACAAACTGTTGACCTCCAATCTAAATGTTTAAAATTTAAAAAAAGAAACATGTAATGTAGAATTTTCTTACTTTGGTTTCATGAGTAAAGGTGTCAATCTGCATAGAACTTCCCTACCTCATTAGTTAAGCAAGGTAATGAACAAAATTTTAATATAGGTCTGAAAAATATTGAAGGGAGATTAGCTTCCTCGTCAGAAATATTGGAGGATATAACCCCACAGCTTTCCGTAGTCCCTTATTCCACCACCTATGCTTTCTGCGTATTGGCCTTGATAGTAACTCGCTATCCGATAAACATTGATCACACTTGCTCTCATCATTCTTGCACATCTGCCGCTTGCTAGCAATCTAGATGCCAGTCCCCGGATTTGCATATGGCATACCACAGGTAGTAAACCGGAACCCATGTATATACATGGAACCCATAAACACAGATATGCTAAATGAAACTTTACTCTTTTAGTGATCCTGTGTAAATAGTTCCAAGCGCGTTGGGATTAGTACACTCGCTCCGCGCTTCGTCCGAAAGATGAAGGAATTAAAAGATTGTAAAATTTCAGACAGATGTCTCAAGTAACTTTAAAGATATTAATTACTAAATTTAGAGCAGTCAGTTTACACCGTAACTTGTAAGTTTGAATCGGTCGGAATAGGGTAAAACTAAGTGAATTCGAATCTTCATCTTTCATTTAACTATAGAGAATCTTATTATCTCAACAGCGGAGTAAGATATGGAATAGACATTAATCCCACCTTTCATAATTTCTAACATTCTTTCAAATAAAAAGATTTTTTCAAACTACTTCCTTACACATGTGACATCGTCCTGAATGTATTCCATGAACAATTTTGGACACAGAAAATAAACAATTATAAGACTCGAAAACACTAAGTCAAACATGTTTGCAGCAATGGTGAAATTTATTTATAATAATTAATCAAAAACGGAAATGATATATTCAACATTTTTTTACATAAAAGACAAACAATTATGTGTAAGACTAACTTTGTCAACGCAAACACTGCCTTCCATTGAATCATCAGATTTAGTTTACACTTACGGCTTTTGCCTACAGTGACAAATTTGATCAAAAAGTACATCTGATAGATGTACCTGTACGATGGATTGCTATATATACGATATTGTAAGACTTCCTTGATAAACGATTACTTCAAAATGAAGGTGTTGATGCGAAGCCTAGTTTAGTCTTTATATATGACATATATGTACATTTATTGTTTAATGCTAAGAATAAAATTCTCCTGTTACTCTACAGTCAAGCTGCACTTAGTCAAAATGTTCATCAACCTTTAAATGACAGATAATGTTTATTAAAACCGTGGTGCCTGATTAAAATAATATAAACTCTCTAAGGATTTACGAAATCATACGTCTTTCTTTTTAATTAAACAATAACTAAACATACATTAGACATGTCGTACATCAATTTGCTCTTGATTTTATAGCTTGTTTCTATTCAATTTCTTTGTAAACAGTACGGAAAATTTTAAAATTGAGTAGGAGGTTGATATATTATTTAGCACTACTGCATTTTCGTTAAAGGGGAACTGAAGCTTAATCTTCAATAAATTAAAAAAAGAATTAAGTAAATAAAAAGTGTAGATATGGATTATTAGAAGCATTTTGTTTCAGTGATCACCCTTTTCAAAAAAGAAAAAACACCAAGTTTGAAATCACAAATGGTCTAATTTTTGGTATTCGTACAGTAGGTGTTAATCTTGAAGTTAACGCCTACAGAATAATGCTGAGGGTTCCTGTCGTTATCCGGACGAAGTGAATAAAGGCAATTACAGGAGAAAGTTTCTAGGAATGAATTAGTGAATCAGATTTGTGTTATTTAAATGTATTCTGTTAGTTCTTAATTTCGATGTTTAGATATAACACATGACACAAAATCCGATCATTGCCACTAAAACAGCTAATCTAAGACATAAGCATGCGAATAAAACAAAATAGAATAAAATTAAAAATAGAAATGAAAATAAAAACAAATAAAACAAAAGAAGTCTTTAGGAGTCTTTCAAAAGTTAATTAATTTTACACACCAGTTCCCCTTTGAGTACGATGCGAAATACGATTTGAACAAAATACCAGCAAACTGTTTCACTCGTCGGTCTTTGTTATTGCAACTTCCATTATGTAGGACATTTTGATTAAGACAGCTTGTACTTAAAAGTAAGGTTGTCACCGATAGAAAGATGAAGGTGACCATATTATGATTCTACCTTGTTTAGGGAGAGTTAGTCCAATGAAGTTTTTAATTTGTTTTAGAAATTAATTACTCGTCAAGACTATAGGAACTCTAGCCCTTCCAAGTCCCTAAGACAAAACGCCATTGGCTAATTTTTAACACATTGCTGCTGTCTATCATTTCTCGTACAATTAAGCGGTTGCCTTTGAAAGTCGCGCTGATGTAGCTCAATCATTGATGATCTTAAATGTATAACAATTGCCATGAGATAGCAATCATAATGAACAAGAAATAAAATTTTAACATCATTTAAGTTGCCAACGAAATGCTGAAGTTTGCCTAGTTTTGTCTTGATTACTTATTGAAATAACTGACCATCAACCCTGCCTGCACAAATGTCAATCTATTTGACTACCTCGGGCAACGCTGTAGCATCAGAAATGCTTTGTATGAGAAAAGACGTCCGGAGGACATTTATGTGGGATATTGTACAGACAAACATCAACTCCATGTAAACCTGTTTTCCTGACCAAATTTCAACATATTTTAACATTTCTTAAATTTTGTCGCCAGTATTGGATGTTAAGAGGAATTCGCTGCTGGGTAATGTTTTTGAAAAATTATTGTAAACAGAAGTAATCAGGCGCAGTAATAAAAGCTTAGAATTGTTATATATCTTTTCCGACCGCTTCACTAATATCAACTAAGAAACGTTTATTTCAACAGTGCTTCTGTTGTCATTACATTGTTTTTACACATAAATCTGGAAAAAATACTTGGAGCGAAAAAGAATTCAAACAAACAAATGAAAATGAAGAAAAAATCAATTCGAAATAGAGACGAAAAAATTACTAACCCAATATCAATGGATGGTGAGCAGGCATTAGTATAGATAAAAAAAAAAAGTACAAACAAACAAAAACAGACAAAGTAATAAAGCGAACAAGAAAGTGAGAAAGAAGAGAAAAAGGAAGAGAGAGAAAAATCGAGAGAAATAGAGAGAGTAAAAGAAAGGCAACGAGAATGAATGAAAGAGAGGAAGAAAGAAGGAAGGAAAGAAAGACAGGAAAAATGATTAACAGACAGGCAAACTAGTTGATAAACCATTAGACATAAACCAATATAAAGACCGACCTACAAACAATCAAAAATACAGACCAACAAAAATACTAACAGACAGAGAAATCAAAAGATGTAGAGACCAACATACAGACAGGCCAATCGATAGACCAACACACAGATAAAGTGGCGGACATAGAGACCACCTTACAGACAAACAAACAGAAAGAAAAACCAAAAGACAAAGAGACAGAAAAGATGGCAAGCAGTAAGAAAGAGAGAGAGACAAACCAGGCCGACAGACTGATAGGAAGACATATAGACACACGAAAAACAGACAAAATAAAGGACAGGTGGACGAAAAAATTACAAATTACTAGGCAGAGATGACAAAATTGTCAATACTAAAAATATTTTAACCGCTTTCAATACAATTCAAACTGGCTTCATAACTTTACAGAAATCTGAATGTCCACTTGTAGAGAAAGACATGTTACTCCAATGTTAATGCTTTGAAAGTATCAAATACATCACAATCTATTTCTTTTGTAGTTCGCAATCAAACCTACTTAAAATGTTTCTCAGAGCAAATAAAACTTCGTTTCGCCTTTTTGTTGCTTAATTTTCAGATTTAATCGCGCAACTGAATGTTAAGGTGAACGATAATGACTTTTTGGTCAGCAGACAAGCTGCGAAAAAGCTTCTCTTCTGCTGCACATTATTAGATAGGTTCAAATACCTACAAGAAAAGAATGTGATGTGGCATTGACTTTTTGATTTTCAAATATGTTAAGCAAGTCATGCCCAACATAAATTGTAGTACATACGTACTTTTTTCAAATTTAGAATTGCAATTATTACTGTTGCATTGAAAAATTGCAATACTTGCTTTGAGAATATCTCAAACGCTTTGCAGGCCAATTGAGCCTGAACAGTCTTATTTTTACTGTTGTAATGATCCACCAGGCCTCCGCACAGGATATTTCAGGATGGTGAGGCAGCTCAAATACGCTTTCATGCATAGTGATTCGTCATCTAAAGGTCGTTTTAGTTGGAGGAGATACGACTAAGATATCACAACATACCAGTTGACAACAACTATGATTTGTCTACGACATTTGAAAAATCTTGAAATTGACAACTGCATAATATTTAGAATATTTATACAACAACTTTTTCCCTTTGTTTGCCGCTTCACCAGGCTATTCCCCTTGGACCGACCCAGCTTCTTTTTAATCCGTCCATACGACGACAAAGCTACATATCACTTCTACACGAAATTTTTGACATAATATCCTAACTAAACTAAATTGGTAATACTAATACCTGCTCACCGTCTTTCCTATTCTTATACGAATTGGCCAGGTTAAGTGTCTTCCCTGATTTATATAAATATATTTCTATATAGTTTTTGTGAATAAACGGCTTTATATTGAAGATTAGCCTGGAAACATAACCCAAACAATGGAAGCCTCTAAATGTCTCATATAAGTGTCCTCCGGTTAGTTAAAATTAGATCTGAATTTAAAACACACATAATGAAATTTTGACTATATGTATACATTACGATAAATAAAAGGCAATCAAAAGCCATGTAGCTTCACTTTATGTTTTTATAGTTTGCTTGATTTTTTTTTGTTTCCGTTATATATTTTCTGTTTTTTCAGATTTCTATCGCAGTGGTGGAGTCCAACCTAGGTTGACGAAAGTAACAGTGGTTGCATATATATTTTCCAGTTGATAATTCTTAATGAAATAGTAAGTTAGAAAAACAACGTACGAAAATACTAAGCTTACTGTTACCAAGTAACTGTAAAAAGTCGAGTATTTTTTATGAATTTTCCGGGTTACTAACATTGTGGAAGTTGACAGGAAGGGTTAGGATGATTATAATTTTGGAAAATATTTATTAAAGCTAGAAACAAATAGATGCCAAAGCCAGCTGACAATTTTAATAAACAAAAGCATACATATAACTTAAAAAGCGTTATCTTGTAAGTTAACGTTCTCGTAAAAAACAAGATTCGATGCAGACAAAATACGTTTGCATCTCAATTTAATTTCAAATTTGGTAATTGTCAAACTATCATCTGGTTTGACAATAAATTTCAAAAAATTTCGAAATATCACTGCACTTTGTATCCTTTTCTATATTGTTTTAATTTGAATGTGAAGTTAGTAGATGAAGTATTCTGCTTTATATTTTATTAATGAATAGTGTAGTTACGATAGTGCGATATATATGTTGGAAATGTGGAAACTTGGAGTTACCTTGCATGAATGACAGATGACCGATTCCTTTCTCCATTTGGGGCTCAGAAATCGTTTTTCTGTGATAAACAACTTGACGATCGTTCATCTATCATTCACACAATTTGCGATAATCTGGACAAGTTTATGCAACCGGCTAATAAAAATCTCTTCATGAGACGTAAGCTGAAAACACTCAAACTTGACTTTCACAAGTTTTCAATTACGAAAATTAATCTGAAATTGCAAATTAAAATTCAAAATTATATTAGTTCTCTCAAGCTATAAAGCTTGGATTATAAAATCCAGAAAAAGAAATAAAATTTTAAACCCTATTATGCTTACCTCCTTCAACATCATCCGGTAACCCCTGAAATGAACAAAACAAATTCTTGATATTTTTAATTTACAAAGTTATTTCTGATTAATATAAGTCTTACAAACTAGCTTTGGGCATAACTTTTTATATCAAAGGCACTTCAGTGAAAACATTTTCGGCGGTAAAGACCTTAGTCAACTTGTCAATTGAAATAGTCAGTTGCAATCAATCCCAAGGTGATTTTGGCGTAGCCAGAGTCTTGTCTTTTTGATGGAAATTTTTTTGAAAATCCTCAAAAATTATCCGTCAGTAGTGATCCAGAAGCATGCTCTCTGAACATGCATTCCCTCTCGAAAACCTACTGCAATACAGCAGCTACTCAAAATAGCTGCTGATAAGGTTCTTTTGTTAAGAGATCACAAACATGGTAACCATGAAGTCAAATTCAACTCAATCATAAAATGTTCAACTAGGCGTTCCCACAAATTTTTCTTATTATATATTAAAATTTTACTTGCTATATTAAATTAAACATTCATGTAATTAATTTTCTTTTTAGTTTTAAAATTCTGTCCATCAATTATTAAAATAATAAGTATTTTAACTTTTTATCTAAATATTGTCCAGAATTAATACGTAGGGGATAGTGACCATTTTCACTGATAGTGATAAAAACAAAAACGTACGGGATTATGCACTGCACCAGAATGGCAAATAATATTCATCAGTATCTTAAGAAATATTTCTTTCTCGCCCTCTTGATAAACATGCGTTTTCCTAACATTATTCTTTTTTCTGGATCTAAATCTGATTCACTGTTTGGTGCAGCATAAATTGTATTTGTTCTCAAATCAGTTTTGGATTTCCCTCGTAAACTTTTGTAAACTCCTCTTCGATAAAAGTTACCGACGTAATTTTTGGTAAATTTGGTGATCATCTTTGTACCTTGAGGAACAATGATGTTAACAAGTCTGCCTCTCGACATTTCAACCGTCTAAATCATTTGGTATCAGACACGGACTTCTGGGGTCATTTCACAAATGTCCTGTCATAATGATGGTCACAGGAGATAATAAAGGTTGTCTAGATTTTAAACTTCGGATCATTCATCCCATGCATGCGTTCATCTAACGTTTTTCCAAGATCTATTCGTTATTCTTTATACTGTTTTAAATCTATACCATTTTTGCTTAGTTTGTTTTGGTCTTTAGGTCTTTTATTGTTTTGCTCAGTATTTCAATACATATTTTTGCATTACGTTATTTTATCATTAGGAAAAGCCTTACCAATGTTGATTTCGTTTTACGATTCATTGTCGGAGGAACGATTTTCGCTCGCAACATTAGCACTTCTATCCACAAATTTGATAATAAATATGTTAGTTTTTACTACGTCATTTAAAATATATGACCTGTGGCAGATCCAAAGGGAGCGTTCAAGTGGTTTAAATCGTCTACCTTGAGCAGCCAAACAACATGGGGATTCATGGTCATAGTCTCTATGTTTACATAACAAACTTTATTTGTCTCTTTATTCCTTAATCGAGCACCCCATTTAAGTGATAAAAGAACCACCACGCCCTTAAAACCTGAAACAATCATGGCCAGGTTAACCACCTTCTCAAAAACATGGAACTATACCTGACCTGGCAAGTTTCCTCTCCTTCCACAAAGTCTTAGATCTGGCCCTGGAGGTGCAACGCACCTTTTAAGTTCGTTGTTTCAATCAATGAAATATGTAACCTCAATCGCTTAATTCCTATAATTTTTTGGTATTTAATAATTTGTACTTTTTGCCCTTCCTTAAAGCAAATAAATTTTTGGTTTAAAATGTCTTCAATAACGCAAACAATCTATCACTTAGATTAAATATATGTTCGCTAAGGTCATTTTCTTCTTTATCAAATGTTAGTGGCCATATAGTTGTAATTCAATCGGCAACAGTCGCCGACCAACTCTTAGAACACTTGGAAACATGTACGAGTTATAGCTGTAATACCATTGTCTAAACATATATTTGATTTTTAAGCTATGGATTGGATTATCCAAATCTGTTGAGCTATTCCAACCAATACCTGCGTTTTTCCTTGAAGGAGATCCAGATGCAATGCCACACGGTAAGATACGTTATCATAATATTGGCTGCCCTAAAATTAGTAATCAGAGAAATATCACTTACTTGCAGAGAACTGCTGAATATTGACTGTCACATTGTAATTAATAAATCTGATTTTGAAGACATTTTTGCTTACCTCATCATGTCCTGCTGCAGACATTTCCTCTACCATTTTCCCCATTTCAATGCTTTTTACAACTGCCTTACGGAACTAAAACCACAGATCCACATAAGTATAACCATATTATGTGACCATTGCATGAGAAAGGAAATATGACAACGCATATTTATGCATGCAGTGACTGCAGATATTTAAATAGAATGAAATGCAAGATATGTCTAAGACATGAAAATAGAGAATCAGTAGGCGTTCTTCTATCCAGAAAAACAATAGGCCTACACCTAATTCAATTAAGGTTCATGTGACTTGAGAATTAAATCTATTTTATATTTAAAACTGCCTAAGTGATGAAGATTTTCGGGTCATTCACAGCATTTCTATATCTTTATTTTTTTTTTCTTGAGATATTCATACTTTTTTGGAATGAGTCTATTAAGTCAACAGATTGACGGATCATTTCCACTATTTAGAGAGTCCTTGTGTTCCTTATCAAGAACTCGTTTGAATATTATGCGATAACTTTAGGTGAAGCAACTACCTGAAATATACGAAAAGAAACTTCGACGTTTCGAGCGGAGGCCCTTCGTCGGGAAGTTAGTAGCGTGGGTCGGGAAAACAACATGAGCTTTTATATTGTTGAATACAAAAGCGATCACGTGATAAAAAATAGACCAATAAGATGGATTTGGTAAAAACAAAGTATAAACAAAAATGTAAATCACATAACAGAATATATTAAGGAGGAAACTAGTTTATAATTGCATAATATGCGGATAAACAAGAACAAAATGGAAAAGGTTAGTAATACAGATACAATAAACTAACATCGGGCCTAGACAAATAGACTTAAACATAAGAAAAACGCTCATTAATACCATGGGCGTAAACGGTGCCGAGTTTCGAAATGAGACACATTTCATGTCTTTTGCGGCTATCATTGTTACCAGAAATGGGACAGAGGGCTCGAATTTTCATATCTGAAACACTGTGATTTCCAGCATTGAAATGTCTGGCAACAGGCTGGTTAGCATCGCCACCAATGACAGCGCGGCGGTGCTCACCAAACCTTGTCCTCAATCGTCTTCCAGTTTCTCCAATGTAAAGCATGCCACATCTACTGCATGAGATGCAGTAGATGAGATGGGAGGAGGTGCACGTGAAATGGTGCTTGATATGATACTTAGATTTAGGTGCCAGAATGGTGGTGGAAGAATCTATGAAGTTACAAGTTTTACATTTACCCACACCACAAGTAAACGTGCAGTTATATGACGACGAATTCTGTGGCAGGGAGCTATGGACTAGGGTTTCACGGATATTTTTGTTGTGTCGAAAAGAGACTAGGGGTTTACTGGAGAAAATGGAAGATGTTTCAGGGTAGGCCTTTATAGATTGTGCTAGCATAATTTTTGGCATAATTTGGAAAAACGAGCATAATTTTTGTACTTTTTATAAAAGTAGCACTGCTAGTATAATCAGCATATTTTTAGGTTGTTTTTTTTTTTTTTGTTTTTTTTGTTTTTTTAAGAAATATTACCAGAGTCATGACTTGTTTGGTCTCTAAGATTGATTGTTTTCAAGTTCGGTCCATGGTTCACTCGCTTTACAATTTTGCAATGTCTTGGGGGAAGAAGGTTACCGCAAAAAAGCGTCGTCCGTCGTCTAGACTCTAGAGTCTAGAGGACTGGGCACACCGGAAGTAAAGATTGTGTTGGTCGCAGTTCCCGCCTTCACTGGCAACAAAATGGCGTCGAACTTACAGTTACGAGAAGAACAGCCACCCAACAGGCCAGAACTAGCTCAAATCTCCAGAGATTAGAGCCTGTAACAAACTAAAAGCCAACACAAGACCAGAGGGGCATCTGACGTGAAAAAAGTTTCATTACATGATCGTATTAATCAATTTCCAGGTCAGCATTTAAGTGTTAGAGGTAACACGATATTTTGCAATGCTTGCAAAGAAGTTGTTTCATCAAAGAAAAGCATATTGCCATCCCATTGCACTTCCAAAAAACACACCAGTGGGAAGGAGAAGATCAAGAAGTCAAAGTTGAGAGAACAAACCATTACAGAAGCACTAAGTCCAGAGAAGGGTCGCCAAGATAGTACATTACCCTTAGCCGAGCAAACATACCGACAGGAAGTAGTGAAGGAGTTTTTAAAGGCCGGGATTTCCATCAGAAAAATAGAAAGGTTTCGTCCTCTGTTGGAAAAAAATGGCTATCGACTTACCAGTAGCTCCAATCTCGGGCAGTAAATAGCCCTTATTTTAAAACAGGAAGTTGCTAGGATAAAGAAAGAACTATCTGTGCCAGGAGAGGGGGAGATGACAAGGGATGTATCGGTAATTTTTGATGGCAGCACCAGACAGGGTGAGGCAATTGCAGTGATCGTTCGCTTCATCGATGACGCATGAAACATAACGCAACGCCTCATACGAATTGACATCTGCTCCCAGTCAGGAAATTCAGAAGGGTTGGCAAGAGTTCTCAACGAAACCCTGTGTGTTGAATTTGGAATACGGGGAAAGTCGTTGCTCGCAGTGATGAGGGATGGGGCAAGTGTGAATCAAGCGGCGTTGAATCGGATGGCATTCATCTTCCCAGAGATGCTGAACGTTGTTTGCTTTTCCCACACGCTGCACACTGTAGGCAACCATCTGGATATTCCTAATCTTGTGGAGTTTGGAAACCTGTGGATCCGGCTCTTCAGTCACAGTTACAAAGCAAATTTGGCGTGGGAGACCCTGACTGGTCGCAAGCCAAATCATACAGTGAAACACGATGGTGGTCGAAATGGGAGGTGCTCAAGCAGCTGTTAGAGCAGTTTGGAGATGTTGAGCAATTTTTACAAGTGGCTGAAGTAGATAGGATCGCCCCGCATATTGTATCACAGCTTCAAGCTATTCTCGCAGATCCAGAGCGCCTTGTCAGTGTTAAACTCGAGTTGGCTGTCACCATTGATGTCGGAGAGCATTTGTAAAGGCCACCTACGACTTAGAAGGTGATGGCCCTCTTGTGTTTTCGTGCTACGAGAGGTTGAAGGCTGTTGCCGAGGCCTGTCAGGCTCCACATTTTCCTCATACACATACAATTGCTATTGCAATTGCCAATGAAGATGCTACACAGGTCGCCGCAACTCTTGAACAGAGAGCAAAATCATGTGTGCAGCCAGCTATACAGTGGTTCTTGCGGAAGTTTAATGTGGAGCTTTATGACACAGTCTCGGCCTTCAAGGCTGCAAGAATCATGTGCCCAGCCACTGTCCAGTGGTTGAGACCTACTCCCGCTACAGTAGAAACCCTCAGAATCTTCCCGTTTCTCAACAGTGATGCAACCATCAATGGTCTGATCAGAAAGCCACCGCAATACGTCGCCGCTGCCGAAGAAGTGGTCATCCAATGCGAGGAAAAGAAAATAGAGTGGTGGCAGCTCCACGCAGAGCGACTTCCTAATTGGTCCTCCGCTGTCAAGAAGGTGCTACTGGTTCAGCCCTCTTCTGCTGCATCAGAGAGAGTATTTAGCATACTCTCAGCTTCGTTCAATAAACAGCAGGATAGTTCACTTTCGGATTACTTACAAGCAAGTGTGATGCTGCAATACAACAAGCGCTAAGCTATGCTAGAACATATTAAATGTAATACATCATTAAGTAACCTATTCTAGTCTGGAATGAAGCGCAGTAGTTAGTTGTGTTTTATTAGGGCAAGTGTGCTACTCAAGACAAATAAGATATCATGCTTTATTAACAATAAATACATAATTTGAACTTGTTTCGTGTTTCTTTTCTGAAAAACACATTTCAAGAAAAAGTAGCATAATTTTTAAAAACGAGCATAATTTGAGCATAATTTGGAAAAAAACCCGGCAATGCTAGTAGCATAATATGCTACTTTTACTAGCACAATCTATAAAGGCCTATTTCAGGGTCGTTTTTCAGGATATGATAATTCTTCATAATGAAGTCTCTAACTTTGAAATTAAAAGGATGATAAGTTAGAACTAGGGGAATTTTGATATTAGTAGTGACATTAGACACATGGTCTCTAAGGGTCTCAGATCGGGGAATTTGGGAGGCCTTTGAAAAGGCAGTGTCCAAAAGAGAGGAGGGGTAGCAACGCTGGACAAAAATGTTTCTCATTTCCAGACTTTTGGCTTGAAAGTCTTCATCTTCACTGAATAAGCGGCGAAGATGAACCTTCTCTCAGTTCCTAGTTCTAACTTATCATCCTTTTAATTTCAAAGTTAGAGATATCATTAGGAAGAATTATCATATCCTGAAAAACGACCCTGAAACATGTTCCATTTTCTCTAGTAAACCCCTAGTCTATTTCGACAAAGCAAATGTGGCATGCATTACATTGGAGAAACTGGAAGACGATTGAGGACAAGGTTTGGTGAGCACTGCCGCGCTGTCATTGGTGGCGATGCTAACCAGCCTGTTGCCAGACATTTCAATGCTGGAAATCACAGTGTTTCAGATATGAAAATTCGAGCCCTCTGTCCCATTTCTGGTAACAATGATAGCCGCAAAAGACATGAAATGTGTCTCATTTCGAAACTCGGCACCGTTTACGCCCATGGTATTAATGAGCGTTTTTCTTATGTTTAAGTCTATTTGTCTAGGCCCGATGTTAGTTTATTGTATCTGTATTACTAACCTTTTCCATTTTGTTCTTGTTTATCCGCATATTATGCAATTATAAACTAGTTTCCTCCTTAATATATTCTGTTATGTGATTTACATTTTTTGTTTATACTTTGTTTTTACCAAATCCATCTTATTGGTCTATTTTTATCACGTGATCGCTTTTGTATTCAACAATATAAAAGCTCATGTTGTTTTCCCGACCCACGCTACTAACTTCCCGACGAAGGGCCTCCGCTCGAAACGTCGAAGTTTCTTTTCGTATATTTCAGGTAGTTGCTTCACCCAAAGTTATCGCATCTTGTTATCCTCGACTACCTACACTGGCACCCATTGCTCAAGATTTTATCGTTTGAACATTAATCTATCAGATGAAAGTAAGCCTATCAAGGTCAAAATCGCCATTGTCAATTTAATAAATTTGTCCCCAGATTTCTTTATGTTAAACAAACACTATGCATTTCCCATGAAACCATACCATAGCAAGGAATTCTGGGGTTTTTTTGTCTTTCGACATGCAAAATTTGTTTGAAGCATTTATCTGATTTCTTAAAGAGAGAAAAATCTTAAAGAGAGAAACAAAACTGTTTTATAAAGGTTTAAGATGGAAAATATTGCAATTACTCAGGGAACTAAAACATATATATATATATATATATACTATAGTAAGAAGTTAAAAAGGCAAAAACAGCTTCTCAATCACTCGAGTGTCACGCTCTAGGCAATCACGAATAAAATGACGAGGGGCAGAGAAACTTCTCACTGGTTCATAAAAACTTTTATTAAAAAGACGTTTCAGACACTCGTCCTTCACCAGTTAAAAAGCTCCTTAAAAAATAATTTGGAGGAGACCTCTACATATACAAAATCATAAATAATTAACATACTAACTTACATTAAAATGAATACCCCATTTATTATAATTAATACGTGTCTGAGTACTCCCACATCTTATTAAGACCAGTAGGTTGCAGGGTACCTAACTGGGCAGCCCAATAGGCCTCCCTAGTTAAAAGCGTTTCTTCTTTTTTCTGACTGTTAATAACCTTTTCAATAATAGTAAACTAAAAATCTGTCAAGGAATGAGGCGTGTTGTTAAAATGAATAGCAACCTCACAGATATTTTTACCGATATTCATAGCCGATTGATGGTTGTGAAATCTAACTTTAAACTGGTTGGAAGTGGAACCTACGTACTGCAACTTACATTTCCTACACGATGCTAAATAAACAACATTGGTGGAGGTACAATACTGGGCTTGTTTAATTTTATAGAAACGCTCCGTAGTCAAGCTAGTAAATCTATCACTTACTACCAAATAGTATGTCCATAGATCACACTTCCTTTTACATTTGATAAAACCTACTACACCCAGATTGGCATTCTTATTTTCAACATTAACTTTAAATCTAGATGGAGCCAACAAATCTTTCAAATCCTTCTTTCTTTTATATGCTGGAATAATAAATCCCGTAGGAAATACTTTCATCAAACGAGCCACCAAATGAATCAAATGCATATGCCTTTTAATAATTTTACTTACGTTAGGCACCCTGGGATTATATTCCAGCATTAAGGTGAATGTTTTTTTCTAAAATTTGTTCTCAGGCTTAAGAATATCGGATCTTTCCCTTTGCATGGCTTTTTCAAATTGTTTGTCAACCAACTTCATATCATAATTTTGTTACTTGAAGCATGCCTTATATTTAGAGCATGCTAAAGTATAAAACATAATCCGAAAATTAACATCTTGAAACTTGAGATACAAGTTAAAACAGGACGAAGACAAGTGCGGTAATATATCGACTTTATTGCAAAGCCATTATCAAACCGACGAAGTTTACAAAACATGCTGAGATCTACAGTGTGTCCCAAAAAACCCGAAAATTATTGAAATCACCAAAAACAATTTAATTGCTAGAATTTGAATGTCTTAGCACTCTGTTGGTCCCCACGAGTGCATAAATGATTGATATAAGTAATTTTATACATAATGAAGCTGTCTAAAACGGTAAAATGTTGTTAGTTGGAAACCTTTGTTGAAAAGCGTTTCGCACTTCCGTTGTACTTTGGGTTCGCGTATAATTTATCACAATAAAAATTCTTTGTTCTGTGGTCACTTGTACCATTTTCTTTCGAGGCGATGACAGGACTAATTTGAATTTTATCATTTTCACAAAGTTTTTCTCTGTTAGAATTTTATAATTTGCTTTAAATTCCCACGGGCAAAAAATCCGCACTTTACAAGGCGATTTTCTTACCTAAATTTTAATACATTAATACAAGTGATTTCAATAGTTTTCGGTTTTTTTGGGACACCCTGTATATATACACATAGAAGATGATGCCGTCACTTATTTACATGCTGCGAAGATACTTAAGAGTTAAGAGGGTGACAATAGGGATTAACAAGTAATAGAGATCACAGGAAGTGATTAAGTAACAATGGTGCGATGACCGGGTTCTGGCAAATATCATCCTAACAGAATTTGAAAACAAAGTTGTTTCCGATCTTGTTCAGTCAGACATTATAAAATTTTACCGACGATATGTTGATGACACTTTACTGCTCATCAAACCATGTGATATCACATCTGTCTTGTCTAAGTTTAATAGTTTCGATAAAAACCTGAAATTCCCTGTAGATAATTTTTCTGATGGAACAGTTCACTTCCTTGATTTAAAGATAACTGATTACGGTATTGATGTGTACCGTAAAACCCCTCACACAGGGCAATATACACATTTCTCGAGTTTTGAACCCCTTTCTCACAAAATCACCTGGATCAATTCATTGTTTTTCCGTGCTTCCGAAATCTGTAGCAATTCGCTTTTATTCACACAACAAATTCAATCACTCAAGTCTTTCATGTCCTGGAACGGTTTTCCTTCTACAATTAGAAATTTTCTGATATGCAAACTTAAAGCCAGGCAATCTGACACCTCGCATACATGCAAACAAACTATTGATGATTCTTTACCAAAAATCTGGTTAAATGTACCTTATTTAGGCAAAAAAGGTGAATTTTTAGTCAAAACTTTAATTAGAAAGCTGAAACGTCACTTGAAAATTCACGTCAATTTCATAGTTATTTATCAGACCAAAAAAACCCTCCTCCAATAATATAATTTATCAAATAACATGCCCAGGTTGCGGCCATAAATACATAGGAAAAACAGAACGACGACTTAAAACTCGTCTTACCGAACACTCTCTAAATATTTCAACTAGCGTCATAGCACAACACCTTCTTGACTGTCCACTTGCTCAACACATTGCTGACCTTAACACTCTTTATGATAATCTTAACACTTCTTCTCTTCCAGTTTCTAATAGTCTTACCAATCTTATCTTCAATAATTTTAAGATTCTTCACTCCTGTAAATCTAACAATCCGAACAAACTACTTATTTTGGAAGCTCTTTTAATCAAATATAATAAACCTCAAATAAACAATTGTATAAAAGCTAGCAAAGAGTTCTCACTATTTCCTTAGTATAATTGCATCATTGTTACTTAATCACTTCCTGTGATCTCTATTACTTGTTAATCCCTATTATCACCCTCTTAAGCTCTTAAGTATCTTCGCAGCATATAAATAAGTGACGGCATCATCTTCTATTCGTATATATAGACCTCAGCATGTTTTGTAAACTTAGTGGGTTTGATAATGGCTTTGCAATAAAGTCGAAATATTACTGCACCTGTCTTCGTCTTGTTTTAACTTGTATCTCAAGTTTCAAGATGTTAATTTTCGGATTATGTTTTATACTTTACTTTTTAAAATTGTCGGCTAGTTATGGTTTTTAGAGCATGCTGTTTTAGTAAATTCAGCCGTAGAACAATTACGGTTAACCCTTAATGCCACCCGGTAAGGTATGCCTTTTTTACAATGATAGGGATGCGAAGTAGTGAATGGCAAGTACAAATGACTGTCTGTGGGCTTGGAATAAGTGTCAGTGATTATATAGCCGTTTTGGAGGTGTAGCGTAAGATCCAAAACATTAAGAGACTCCTCCGAATAAACCAATTCAAATTTTATCGTAGGATATAGAGAATTAATACAATTCGTAAATTCCAGGAGCTTAGATTCTCCCTGCGTCCAAAGATCGAAAATGTCATCTCGGTAACGCCACCAAAGCTTCGGTTTAATTTCACCCTCCTTGGCCTTATCGTCAATGACCCCCATAGCCAAGTCCGCATAACTAAAAGCATTTTTAGATCCCATTGCCGTACCATGTTAGTGCACATAATTACGGTCTCCAAACTGACAATTGTTAGATTTCAAACAAATTTATACTGCGTCCGTAATACATTTGGTAGACGGTACTTTAATACTACGAAAGTTAAGTGCCCGTTCAACTGCAGATATACCTAACGTGTTGTCAATGTTAGGCAACATGGAAACCACATCCCATGAGACTAAAAGAGAATTTTCAGGCAATGGCTCTTCCTTAGTAAGGTTTTCAATCTTATTTATTAAATGGGTGGCATTCTTAATAAAAGAAGGCAAACCCTGCACTAACGGCTTCAAATAATGCTCAGTAAAAGCCGAAAGTCGTTCATTGGCAGTGCCACAACAAGATGTAATAAGGAGAAGAGGATTACCACTCTTGTGGGTTTTAACATTGTCAAAAGCCACTCCCGGTTTTGACTCAACATTGGTAACCCACAACGCGACCTCCCGACTTATCTGCCCTTCTCTAAGCCACTTTTCAGCCCTCACATTAACCTTTTGTAAGTGGTCAAAGGATGGGTCCTTAGATAGCTGAACATAGTGTAAGCTATTATCTGACTTAACATTTCTAACTGATAATCGTCCTTATCCACAACAACAAATCTCGAACCTTTGTCTTGTATTCTAATTATCCTATCATCAGATTTTAAATTTTAAATGGCTTCCCTTTCTTCTTTGCTAAGTTTATCCTTAGGTTTACGAATATTTGTTAGGTCTAAAACATCCTTTCTAATATTAGATAGAAATGATTCAAGTTCAGGACATGCCTTTAGGTGGATTCCACTTACTTTGAGCCTTTGATAACTGAAAATTACCGTCCGTCTTGTTTCCATCCAACGTTTTCTTCTCATGGAAGTATGTAGCTATTCGAATTCTACGCTCAAATTGATCAAGACTCTCGTGTACTTTTTGCCAGTTTATGTCTTTAGGTACTGGACAAAATGGTGGTCCCTTGGATAGGACTCGTTGTTCGACTTCTGTTAGCTCCTTGGAGGCCAAATTAATTGGATTAAGGTCCAAGAGTTCTTCAGCATGGACGCTGTTCTGTGCCTGACCGAACTGGACATTGAGAACCGGATTGCTTCTCCCACGATTTGGCCTACGAAACCTCCTATTGGGTTGTTTCCGCACTTCAATTGTTGACTTAGCTTCTTGAAATAATAAAATGGTTTTACTTAACTTCTTCTTCTCTCTCCGTTCAAGTTCATGCTTAAAGGCATTCATTTCCCGCTTGGTTTCATTCCAGACACGGTTAGCAAAATACGAGTCAAAATTTTGGAAAAGTTTATTACGCTCCAGCTGTAAATTCTGCTTCATGGTCTTTACTTCCGAAAAGGTCCCTTCCTGGATTTTCTTCATAATTTCAAAAGAAGCTTTCCGTAAGTCTAAATTGATCGTATCCTTCAGTTCAGTATTCTCCTTGACAAATTGCAAATTAAATTTTAAAAGAAGGCTCCTAGGAAGACAATTCTTGGCCAAACGTAGATTTAAAAAATTGTGATGGTGCGAATGCCGGACCAACTTATGCCAGGTATTAAATAAACTCGGATTAAAATAGGATGAACTGGACGTTAGGACCATCGGAAAAGTGGATGATACATTGCCGACCACGAAGTCAAATACGTTCAATAAAATAAAGCCAGGCAAAACAAAAAGGCCCTCAGAGGAAGGATCCACCATGGATACCAATTCTGCTCTCTGAACGGTGTTCTATTATGAATAAAATGAAGAGAGACAGAGAAACTTCTCATTGGTCCACAAAAACTTTAATTAAAATGACGTTTCTGACATTCGTCCTTCATCAGGAGGATGAATGAAGGAGGATGAATCTTCCTGATTCATCCTCCTTCATCAGGAAGATGAATGAAAGACGAATGTCCGAAACGTCTTTTTAATAAAAGTTTTTATGGACCAGCGAGAAGTTTCTCTGTCTCTCTTCATTTTATTCATAATATAATACCGTTCAGAGAACAGAATTGGTATTCATGGTGGATTCTTCCGTTGAGGGCCTTTTCGTTTTGCCTGGCCATGTTTTATTTAACGTATGTATATATATATATTCATATACATATACATATACATATACAATATATATACATATACATATACATGTATATGTATATGTGTATATGTATATGTATATATACATATGTATATACACATATGTATATATACATATGTATATATATATATATATATATATATATATATAGTGAGATTTCGCTTAAGAGTATATGGTTGCTACTCCGAGTTTCACATGCCTATATAATGTAGGCTTCTCCATCCTGCTTGTCAGCACTGCACTGATGAGGTCCAATAGGCCGAAACGGTTCCGTCTGCAGTTAGATATCGCTCTATGGCCGCTGGGTCCATATTGAGCGCTCTTCGGGATGAGTCATGCCGTTAGCGGATTTGCGCACGCTCACTAGTCTCTAGTTAGAGCGCTCTGGCATGGCTTAGATGTACCACATGCGTGGCACATTTGAGTTGCCTATATAATGTAGGCTTCTCCATTCTGCTTGTCAGCACTGCACTGATGAGGTCCAATAGGCCGAAACGGTTCCGTCTGCAGTTATATATATATATATATATATATATATATATATATATATATATATTATATATATGTTTTAGTTCCCTAAGTATATGTATAAGGCTAAGATTTCTAAATTTAACATAACCATTAAATCAGGGGCATAGGTGTTCTCAACATGAACGTGGAGCATGACGTCATTTAAAGATTTATCGAACAAAAGCTATACATAAATACATAAATGTTGGGGAGACACATATGCTCCTGATTTAATGGTTATGTCAAGTTTAGCAATCTTGGCCTAGATCTTTTTTTGAGTTAAAATTACTACATTAATCTCAATGCTGGGATAAGGTAAGTTACCAACATACCATGTCTGCATCTGGATGCTGAAAGAAGCCTTCAGCCGTCTTTGCATCGAACACCTTCAAAAACATTATAAGGAGACAAAAACTAAAATTGATGTAAGACATAGTCGGGCAAAAATAAGACAAGCAGAAGAAAAGGAAATGAGATGGAATGAAATAAATCAATATAAGTGACAAAATAAATGCAGCACACATACACTGGTATTTTTAAGTACACCTTTTTCGATTTCTTACCAGAAAATATAATATCATTAACGTTAACCTCGATCTCATTAAGTAAAAAATTTATTCATTTCATTGAATCCGCACTCATTTACCTTTTTGTCACGTCTATTCTATATTTTGTTTATGGAGTAACATACTTTGGCATATATAAGCAATCATTTTCACGAAAGGCCATTCAATGGCGCCAACAAACGACCATGCATTAGTACTATTCGTCAGCACTTTAGGAACAAAAAAAAATGTCAATTACGCAAGACATTTGGTCATTGTGCAGCAGGGTTATACAAAATCCTAGCATATACATTTAAAATTGTTGACAAATTTTAGTTTGCAGCACTTTATTAAAACACATGAACTCTCTCGAATTTGAGAAAAAAAATATTTTGCAATCAAGCTTCAAAATCGAAGCTTAATCATTTCCAGGGGCGAAGAATCATGACATGGCTCACTATATAAAGCCAAGTATACAAAGTCAACCTGATGAGATAATCTTACACTGTGGAACGAATGATCTTCAAAAAACCGAAGTGAAAGCCGTTACAGAGGATATAATAAACTTGGAAAAACAAATTGAAAGCGAAGCAGATTTGCCAATTAAGGTAACTATTTCTGAACTTATCTGTAGATCAGATTCTATTCTTAACAACAAAGTAAGTCAAGTTAATAAACAGCTTTCGAAATACTGCAGGCAGAATGGCTGGGATCTAATTAGTCACTCAAATATTACTGTGAAAAACCTTAATAAAGGTGGCATCCACTTGTTGGCGTCTGGCAACGCAACCATGTTCAGTAATCTCATAAAACATCTAAATTAAATTCCTAAACCACTGCACCCCTTTAATAATTCTTGTATTGTCTCACCAGCAACGGTCGTTTCTAGCAGCTCTACCCAAAATTCACTTTCCTCCACTGTAAATGATCAGGAAAGCAATCTAGACTTTAATCTACCTCAGATCAAGGGTTTCAAAATCGCTGCTCTCAATATAACTAGTTTACTCAAACATATAGACGAGCTTCGTGTTCAAATGTTTAACAAAACACTAAATATATTAATAATTAACGAAACTCGCCTTGATGATACTTGTTGTTAGTCCGGGTTTCATATTGATGGTTACTCTGTTATTACTAAGAATAGAAATAGGCAAGGCGGAGGGGTTGCAATATACATACGTGATCCAATAGATTTCATAAATAGAAAAAATCTCCAAAACGAAAATTTGGAATTCTTGTGTGTGGAAATTAGAAAACCAAAGACGAAGCCATTTCTGGTTAGTACCTGGTATAGGCTACCAAACTCCTCTATTAATCTCTTTGTAGATTTCGAAGCTATTCTTGAAAAAATTGAAGCACTAAATATTGAATCACACATTCTAGGAGATTTTAATTGCAACGTTGCAACCGCCTCCCCGGATGGATATACTACAAAATTACTTGAACTTTGTGACTTATATCAATACTCTCAGCTTATTAATGAACGCACAAGAGTGACAAGAACCACTTCTACTCTAATAGACCTTTTTTAACTAATGAACCTAGTAAATTCAATATATCCGGTGTGTCACATACTGGTCTAAGCGACCATAGTTTAATATATGGCGCCAGAAAGCTTGTAACGCCCTCGGTTAAACCAAAAGTTATAAGATTTAGGAGTTACAGGCATTTCGATTCCCACCGTTTTCTAACGGACATTAGCCAAGCTCCTTGGGATCAGATTGAGTCTTACAATGATCCCATAAAAGCATGGCAACTTTGGAAAAACATGTTCTTAGAAATCGCTGACTGGCACACTCCTACAAAGTCGAAACGTGTTAAGAACTCATCTACCCCGTGGTTAACCTCCGAAATAAAAAATTTAAAGCATGAGAAAGACCGATTAAAACGAAGTGCAATTATTCAAAACACAGAATCCGACTGGATAGCTTACAAGTGTGACAGGAATCATGTAAATAAATCTATAAAATACAGTAAGGCTCAGTATTACAGTAATTTCTTTTCTATGAATTCCAGCGATATGCGTAGAACTTGGAAGGGAATAAATTTCATCCTGTCCAAGAACAATAGATCTCACTTTAAACCTACTAAGTTGGAGGTGAAAGGAGCTACATTGCAAAATCCATTCGATATTGCAAATGCTTTTAATCAGCATTTTGTCAATATCGGGCCGGAGCTAGCTTCTTCAATTCCATCACCAAATACTGATTTCAGAAATTATGTTAAACGAACAAATTCAACTTTCGAATTAACACAATTATTACAATCAGAGATCTTTGAAATTATTAATAATCTGCATATTAACAAGGCCAGTGGCCTTGATATTATTCCAGCTAATCTGTTAAAGTACAGTGCCAATTATGTCTCTAAATCCTTAACACATATTTTTAACCTGCTTATAGACACCGGAATTTTACCTTTCGACTGGAAAAATGCTGGAGTATCACCTATTTTTAAAGACGATTCTAAAACAGATCCTACTAATTATCGTCCAATATCAGTACTTCCAGTTACAATCAAGGTATTTGAAAGGGCTATATTTAATCAGATATATAATTATCTAATCCGTAATAATATTTTAGCAAAATTCCAATCTGGATTTAGGCCTTTACATTCAACGATAACGGCACTGTTGGATGCCACGAATGAATGGTTACTGAATATTGATAATGGTCTAATTAATGCCGTCTTGTTCCTCGATCTCAAAAAAGCTTTTGATACCATCGACCATGAAATCCTTTTAACAAAACTAAATCTTTATGGATTTCAATCAAAAGCATTGGTGTGGGTGGCAAATTATCTATCTAATCGTACTCAAACGACGCAAGTCCAAGGAGTGCTATCCGATTGTTATGCTGTCAAATGTGGAATATCACAAGGATCAATTCTTGGTCCTTTGTTTTTCTTATTTTATATTAATGATTTGCCAAACTGTGATTTATCATGCAAAGTACGCATGTATGCTGATGATACTTATCTTACATATGCCTCAGCCGACCAATCTGAAATATCTAATATGTTAAATCGTGATCTTGAGACCATTCACGAATGGCTGAAAGCAAATAAGCTCAGTTTAAATGTTACCAAAACCAAATATATGCTAATTGGGACGCGTCAAAAAGTTTCATCTATGCAATCAAACTTGGACATAAGCTTAGATGGCAAACAAATTGAACGAAAAAAACTTTTTAAGTGTCTTGGTGTTAACCTTGTTGAAATCCTCTCTTGGGAGTCACACGTAAAATCCATATTTAAGAAAATTGCTAAGGTACTTGGAGCATTACGTAGATTGAGGTCATATGTGACTCAAGATATTCTAATAATAATTTACAAATCATTGATTTTACTCCACTTTGATTATTGTAGTGAAGTATGGGGTAATTTGGGTAAAACATTTGCAGCTGATCTTCGAAAGCTGCAGAATAGAGCTGCTAGAATTATTACCAGTTCAAGCTACGAGATAAGGTCAGACAATATATTAACTAAATTAAATTGGAAGAAATTAAACGAAAGACGCCAGTCACAGTTTGCTTCCATGATGTACAAATGTGTGCATAATAAAGTGCCCGTTTACCTAAGTGATATATTTTCTACAACTAGCTCAGTGCACAATCACAATTTGAGAAACTTGACTCACGCCTTATTCGTACCTAGACCAAATAACGAGTCTGGGAAAAAGTGTTTCTCTTTTAGGGGTGCAGTGTTTTGGAATTCACTCCCTAAAGCATGTCAAGTTGCGAGATATCATGCAAATTTTCTCCGCTCACTTCCATAATACTGTGTATATTTTAGTTTTAAATTTTTAATATTGTGTTGACGTAATGGAATTTCAGTACCTTATATATATATATATATATATATATATATATATATCATAATTTAGTACTTAATTTTATAAATAGTTAAAATTAATTTATTCTTGCACGGCTCTCTGGAAGAGCATACATGTATGAAGAGACATCCGTGGATAAATAAAGATTTTGATTGGTTGATTGATTGAAGCTTTCACTGCTGTATGATTTGTTCGCGAATACTCTTTTGTCTAAGCAGTGAAAGTTGATGTGTGTTAACAAAATGCTGTAAACTATGTTCGTTAACAATTTGAAATGTACATGTTTAATAGGACTTCCATATTACCTTATGAATCGAGCCTGCAGACTGGAAAAAAGTGAGTGAAAAAATGAATGTATCTTTGCGCTATTGAGTTCGAGTTGATGAAAAGTTAGTTCGAGTTAATGAAAGTATATTTTATGGTAAAGAACAGCAAAAGGTGTAATATATAGAAACACTCCAAATTAGAGTGTTATTACAATATGAAGCCATGATGCGCTATACAGCTGGTGATCTTTCTAATGTGAGAAAAATTCGTTTTCAGATTAAAAGCTGTTGTCGCTATTGCTATTCGATATCACTCTTAATATCTTGTCTGTCGACGCATTTTCCCTGAGGGTCAGGGTTGCGTTCTCGTTGACATTTTCATGGAGATTTCTTGTTACATCTTTACTTACCTGAATTAATTCATTCAACCATGGAACTTTTATTCTTTCCTACAGACAGAACACTTTAAATTATCCACTTTTCATTACAGAATTTTATCACGTAATAAAAAAATGTCTAACAAACAATTTAGTTCTTTTTTTACATCAAGCGTTTGGGTGACTTTTTCGAGAAATTTTTTTAAAATTATTGACGTAGCAGCTTCGCCTTGCTAGATTCAGTCCTTTATCGTAATAAAACAAAAGAAAAACAAAAAAAAAAAAAACAGGACAAAATACGAATATGATTCGAAGATATGGTTGGCGTATTAGTTGATAGATGGAAAGATGGATTGTTAAAGGGATAAGAGGATGATTACATCGATAAGCACCGAGATGGATGAATAAATATTTGGATGATTGGATACATTGAGGATAAATGGATGAATTGTTGAATTGATTGATTGGCGATAGAGTGGATGGGTTTATATATCATCTCAGACGTAAACTAGTGTCTTTACCTCTCGACCTTATTAAGACTGGGCTTTATTGAAGTTGCCAAAACTTGGAGCTCCAGAAATTGCTTGGTGACAATACTTCAGAAATTACAGTATTTATAGAATGATGTACTTTTTAAAATTTAGAAAAACACAACATGTTTCTGTTGGAAGAAAAAGTAATGCTGTTATGATGTTACAGGTTTTGCTCGGATCTTTGAGTTATACAGCAATTAGAAATTTCACTTTTTAAGAAGTTAAATATAGGCTTATTCCTTGTTGATTAAAGTCTATTTAAACGAATTTTTCTCAATCAGATAAAGTATTTTCAACAAGAAAACTGATTAAAATAAGAAAAAAAGGTTTATTACAGTTGAATTTTCAGTTAAGTAGGTGTAATGCAATTGTCCTTAACAATTTTCTGATAAATATTACTGCCAACTTTTTGAAGCAAGAGTGTCAGTAAAGTTTAAAGTATTCTTAAAATTTTAGAGGGTTACATTGAATGACTTCACATATAGTATTAACTGACAACGTCAGCAGGGGCACTTTTGGCTACATATTCTTTGTCAAATACAGTCCATCTTTACTTAAAGACTCGCGAACAAAAGGAGGTCTTGGGATTATTTTAATAAGAAACTCTTAGTGCGCCATCTAAGACCAGCACCAGAAGACGGTGCCCATGTACGGCTGGAATCTTAAAATGAATATCGCCAGGCGCTTCACTAAACCAATATGAAAATGTTACACCACTGATTGAAACCAGGCGAGACGTGTGATATTGCATATAAAATTTTGCAATTAATGCTAAAAAACAGCATCTCTACATATTACTGACTTCAAGAGTAGTTGCTCCCCATACAAAAATTTTGCCATCCAAATTCGCATTTAAAAATATTATTTCTTATGTGAATCTTTTATTTCATAATTATGTGAAATAAAGGTTTAGGGAAATGTAGTGAAACCAGTTCACTGCATTTGTGAATTAGAGATTTTTATACATGTAAATGGTGTGATGTTCCGTTTTCATATGTTTCTCTCATGCGAAATGAAATGTCTACACCTCTCCTAAAAGAATGCATATTTTCGTCTGCCTATCAACCTTGTTGTTCACTTTTTGTTTTCCTTTGATTCTAATCTTTGGTTTGCTTTATTTCTTACTTAACTGCTCTGCATGAACCTATTTTATGGTGCTCTGACATTGCACTTCTGATGATCCATAAACCCTGTGCACTAAGGCTTAAGTTTGGCAGCATTGCTGAAGTTGTTCATCATTTTCTCCATAAAACACTTCCCTTCGGTTAAAGGTCATTTGATGAACTCTTTGGCTGCCAATAGTACGTATCTGTACGATGTAATATGTGCCAATTAGATTCATGAACTTATTTCAACAGATTTTCAAAATTCTTAATTGAGTGAATAACTTAAATTCTTTTTTTTAAAAATCTGGAACCTAAATAGTTAACTGAGTTCACTACTTAGCTTTTACGCTAACCAAACCCACTCGCGGATTCACCGGTGAGAGATATTTTCTCGGTTACGAAACCTTAACATGGCTATGGATGGATGGACGAATTGGCGAAGTGATGTATACATGGATAGAAGGAATGGATGGACGCATGATTGGACGGATATAATAACGATGTATCAAAATAGCTCGAGTCATTTTAACGCATATACAGATCATTATCCCGCATCAGGCTTTATTCGGGCGAACAACTGATATTAAATACATGCTTTTCAACCCTTTCGAGGTGGTGGCTACCTCTTCGTTGAGTAAGATCGTCTGGCGTTAGCCAGAGTAAAATAATACACCTATAACGCCACCGGAAAAGGGTTAATGGCATTACTGCAAATAATTGCAAATCAGGACTCTTTTGTTCAAATCCTTGCTTGTGTTTTAAACATTCAAAGAGTACACGTTATACATTTAGGAAAAGATATAAAATTGGTATCAAGTTTGTAATTTACCTCTGGTATTTGTACCATCGCAAATGTTGACCAACAGGCAATACGTCTGGTTTTCTTTTATGAAAAAAGAGGTACCTGAAATTAAAATGAGCTTATTAAAAGATTCTTTCTCGCAACTTTATTGTAAAAATCGTAGGATGAATGGGAATAAGCCATTGTATTGTGGCTGTTTCCTCAATAAAAGTACGGCAAATACATAATGCAATTTATCGAATTTCAAGTAAATGGTGTTATCAACATTGTAAAGTCCGAGGATATTTGTTGGATACTTGTGAAACTAAAAATTAACCTTAAAAAAAGGGGAAAAAAAGAAAAAGAATAGATCTCTGAACCCCAGACGGGGATGGAGACCGCAATCTCAGTGTGATGACCATAGAATCTCGTAATGAAAATTATTGCTCAGCAAATAATTTATAGAACAGACATATTGAGAATTCTTTAATGCAGCTAACATTTCGTCACTTTACACGTAACATCATCAGAACGAAATGAATTACAAGGGATAGATCTTAAATATCTTATACGATTACAAACTAAGATGTGTGGATATAAAGTAATTAGCGAGATAGTGGGGCGGCGAAAGTTGATCGAAAGGTGTTGAAAAGTCTGGAGATTAAAAGTCAAAACAAAACTAATGGAAAAGATCGAAGGTTTCTGTTGAGAGGACTGATTTTGTTTATTAATAAACTGTCCCTAAGAAGAACGTCTAGTTGAGAATCAGCGGAAAAAACAAAAAGACAGAAAGAAAAAAGAAAGAAAGGACATGGCATGGCGAACTTGTCTAACATGCGAGAGGACTCCGGACAGCAAAGAGGGGGAGGTTTTGTTACTTGTGTAGGCCGAAATACCCATGTGTTTACAAACCCTAGTGTGTAAAATTCATCAAAGTTCGCCTATATTGAAAATTTGGAAACAGCAAAGGTTCTCAAACGCATAGGAATTCGGACTTTATAACAGGAAAATGTTTAAAAAAAAAGAAGATCATTTGTTGTTTACAAATTTACTAGCCAACACTAATACGCGTTGTATATTGGCAAAACTTGGCAAACTTTACACGCTAGGGTCTGTGAACACATCATAGGGATTTCGGCCTATACGGGAGAGAACATGATTATGACAAATGTCCAGCCTTTAATCGACGGTGTATCAGTTGTGGCAAATCTAACCATTTTGCCTCCGTCTGTACCTCGAAACAACCTCTGTCAACAAAGCAAATAAAAAAAGGGAGGTAAAAGCAGTAATGAATTGCAGGATTCTGATAATAGCAGAGGACGTCCGGTCCAAAACAAGACAGAATTCTTCATCAATTTAATCGAAGATCATCCCACTGATACAAATCTATGGCAAGTATCCCTTACGATAAACGGAACGTCGGTCACCTCTATGCTTGATTCTGGTGCTCAAGTAAACGTTCTCCCAGAGAAAATCTAAAATTTGCAACGAAAGATACCTAACTTACGGCATTTGACGGAGGAAATATTTCAGTAAAGGGTAGATGTATCACTCATATCATGAAGAAATCAAATAAAACCTTTCCAGTCAGTGGCGGCGGAACAGTTTGAGTTTTGTGGGGGCGAAGTCCAAATGTTCAACTAATTATAGGGGACTCTTGGATCACAGTCTAAAAAACACCATTTCACGAATGCTAAGGCGTGGTGTTGTATCGATTCTTTTATTGAATTTTTATAATTTTAAGTTTCTGTTAATTCTTTATTCCATTTTTACAAACACGTTAGGTGTTTTTGTCTGCACTGCGGCGCGTCTTGCGCGAAACAGCTATAAAAATTTACTGCATTTCATCTTTATTTTATTAGTTGAATGAATTTCAGGCTTTCGGCAGCTTGCTCCTGGTCAAATTAGTTCAATTAGCATTCTAATGCTTTTCACGGCTTATAATGAGAACAATGAAGGCTTTGCTTAATGGCAAAATGGTTGAGGACATTTAATGTTTGTGAAACGTGAGAGCTTGGATATATTAAGGTAGATGAACGATCTTCAAGATCGATACTCAGAAAATGAATTCTGAGCCCCGACGGGGATCGAACCCGCAATCTTCTGATGACCGGTGAGACGCTCTAACCATTGAGCTGCCACGACTCAGATGGTGAGCTAATCTGATTGGGGACATTGTTACCATTCGTGGGGGCTATGCCCCCACCGTTTCAGTGTTGTGGGGACGAATGCTTCCACTGCCTCCCCCGCTTTCGCCGGTTTTGTTTCCATTGCAATTTTTTGTGGTCACCACGCGCTCCTCGCCCATAATCGGACTCAAAGGTTGTGAGAAGCTGAGCCTTATTAAACTCATTTACCACCCACGATGAACTTATTCAACGTTATGATTCATTGAACCTTAGGTGATTTTGACTGTTTGCCTGGGAAGTACCATATTAATATCTACCGTAACGTAAAACCTGTAGTTCATACAGCGCGAAGAGTCCCATTTGCGTTACAGGCAAAACTCAAAGTTGAATTGCAAAGAATGGTCTCACTGGATGTACTAGCAAACCCACAGATTGGGTTAATGGTATTGTTGTTCTTGAAAAAGCAAATGGTGATATCAGAACATGTCTCCACCCAAAGACTTAATTTTTTAAAATGCCAAATTAAACCAGTATATTCTCAAATGGCGACCGCAGAAGAAATCATGTCCCAGGTGAGACGTTAAAATTTTTAGTGAAGTTGACGTGAATGCAGGATATTGGCAAATGAAGCTTGATGAACCATCGTCTGACTTGTTAGCTTTCAACACACCATTTGGAAGATACAAATTTAAAAACTTACCATTTGGTGTGCACTGCGCAAATGAAACATTCAGCAAATTTCCGAATTAATTGATGACTTAGGGGGTATTGTGCATGTACAAGATGACATTATAGTATAGGGTGAAAACGAAGACCAACATGCCAGTCGACTTAATCTAGTGCTTGACCAAATAAAAGCGTCAGGGTTGAAGCTTAACAGATCCAAATATGTTTTTGGCGTGGATAAGATCACATATGTTGGTCACATTTTTTCTCACCAAGGTTTACTGGTAGACCCTAGAAAAATTAAAGCGATTACAAATGTGCCTATACCACAGAACGCAGTTGATGTTCGTCGATTTCTTGGTATGGTTACATACCTAGAACGATTCATACCAAATTTGTAAAGGAAAATTCCGAATTACGAAAATTACTAGAGAAAGATCACAAACGAAATTCGAAACGGAAGCACTTGGATCAGTTCCGGAATCTTCAATATTGCATCATCAATACCCAAGTACTGCGGTATTTCAACACTGCTCTTTCAATCAAGATGTAAGTGGATGCTAGCAAGAGTAAACTATAGGCGCAGTTCTTCTCCGATTACATGAACAGCCTCGAATAAATCGGAACAGAACTACCGCCGGATTGAAAAAGTAACGTTGGCTATTGTCTTTGGAGCAGAACATTTTAATCAATAGGTGTATGGTATCAAATTCTTAGTTGAGTCTGATCACAAGCACTGCAGTCTAATTTTAGGAGAAATATTAACAAGACACCTAGTGGCTATTGATTTTTCGGGAGGAAAACGAAACCTCAGTGTACATGTTAGTGCCCAGCACAAGACTTTAAAATGGAATCCCATTGATGATAAGAAATACAAAACTTTATTAAAACATTATATAAATAATATTTTGTTAGGAATATATAGGTGAATTATATAGGTGAAACCATTCGCCATTTACACGTGCGTGTTTCTGAACACATGGCAGTTTCTGCTTACACGGGAAAGCCTATCTCCTTCACCACTTTATCTGCTGTTTTAACACACCACAAACAGACTGTCCACCGCGTTTCTTTGACTGATTTTTCTATTCTAAGCTCTTGTTCTTCTAATTTTGAACTCCTTCTCAGAGAGAGTCTACTTATTACTAAGATAAATCCTTAGCTCAACGCCAAGATCAGTTCACTTCCTTTAACCTTGTTCTAACTGTTAATTTTTTCCTTGTTATATGTTTTTCTGACACATACACACCTGGATTCACTCACTCATACACTTTATCGCACACTTAATTATTCACCGGTTTTCACCAGTCATTCTGTTAATTACTTCCTGTCATTGCAAATAGAATAATATATAGTCGAGAACACCTTGTAAATCTATCACTTACCCTGAAGATGTTGCAGGACTGGCAACGAAACGTTAGCTAAATTAAAAATATTTTTCAATAACTCATGTCTGTATTATTATGGGTTTATTCAAAATTATATGCCGGGCTTTGATATTCCGAACAAGATTACGCTTTCCGCCTGGTTCCTGAATTGCCACTATTTTGGAAAATAATATTTTAATAAAGTAATGTATTCCTTGCCATTTATGGGATTCCATTTTAAAGTTTTGTGTTGGACACTAATATTTATGGCAAGACACTTCCCCGCATCCATCGCATGTCTCCAGAAGTATTAAATAGAACTGCAGTTTACCCTTAGTAATACAATTCCAGTGGCTGATGCCTTATTTAGGGCTTTACTCTCAAATGCTGCAGAATCCAAGTTTGATTATCAAGTACATCTTTTATTGAGTAGTCTAACAGGATCTGAAAACAAACTCAATAAAATCCGTCGTGCTACAGCGGCAGATAAGGTACTTCAAAAAGTAAAGGAATACTTTGAGAATGGGTGGTCAGAAAACAATCGTGCACTTCCAGTCAAAGTCGTCCCATATTTTCTGCATAGAGATGAATTAACTATTATGCAAGGTCTAATATTCAAAGGAGAATGGATAATTATACCATCGGTTCTTCGCAAAGAAATGAAAGAAAAGATACATCAAGGCCATCTTGGAAGAGAAAAATGTAAGGTTTGTGCTCGCCAAGTAATGTTCTCGCAAAGGATCATTAGTGAACTTACTGAATTGGTATCTAATTGTACCAGCTGTCTTGAGAATCAACGATCCCATCAGCGTGAGCACTTAATCCATCATGAAATTCCTTCCGGCCCTTGGTAGAAGGTCGGAATGCACCTGTTCCATATGAAAAGGCAAGAACTATATTGTGATTGTAGATTATTATTCCAACTACTCAGAAGTGTGCAAGTTAAAAGACTTACATAGTGAGACGGTTATATCTCACATCAAATGTACATTCGCTCGTTTTGGAGTTCCTAAATTGGTTATTTACGAAAATGGCCCGCAGTTTGGAACATATAACGTGTAGGTCCGTGTATGTGAGATGGTGGAAAGTGCGGTCAAGATCGTTTAGAACATATCCAAGAAATCATAACAACAAGAGGAGGATCCGTACCTCGCCCTTCTAGCACATCGATCAACCCCGAGCACCAACGATATGAAGGCACTGGCGGAGAAACTGTTTAGTTGACCATTACGTACCAATTTGCCTGATCTCAGCATACTGGTGACAAAATAGTCTAAAAAGAAATTCTACATTCCTTCAAAATACCTCCTTCAACGTATGGAAAAAAATCAAAAGAAATCGTAATCAAGGTTCCAGACATTACCAAAGATCCCCACTGGCTAAACGGTTCGCATTACGGCGTGTGAAGGCAAGGGTGGCGGATGCAGGAATACGTCCCAGATCTTACCTAGTAGAAACAGAAATGAGAACTACAAGACGCAGAAATCGCCTAAGTCTATTGACAGCAAGAGAGAAATTTGAAAAGACACCAACGAATTTCGAAGTCAAACGTTCTGAACCAACCAACACTGACATGATCGATTCACCAATCATTGATAACTCGCTTTCATCGCAACCTGAAAATGTTGATGCGGACCCACAATATTGATCTCGTTTGAGAACATTCATAAAATCACCAGTACAATATGGAATCGATGAATAGGTGCTCAATGCACAACATTAAACATTCAAAACTTAGAGCATATTCAGATTTAAGACTTCTTAAATAGCAATTGAATTTATTTCCGTTTGTTTGTTCTTATATCACCAGAGAAAAGAGAATGTGGCAATATATAAAGACATTGATGATAGAACTACGATTGACACGTGACAAGCAAGGACGTGGCTCTAGAAGGAGGGAAACTCTTGTTGTAAATAAGGAAACAGGAGATTCTCAGTGAATACAGTTTTGTTCAAGTTATTTGATGAGTATCGAAACATTCGTTTTACCTTTAGTTTCCCATCTTTAGAAAATTTAGCACACTTCTTTGGCCACACAGCAATAATGGATCCTATTAAATACTCGATTATGTAAAATTGGTCCAGTAATATTTCGTCTGAACACTCTTTCCATGTTTGCGAATGTTTTCGAAGCCCAAACAAGAAGTGAATATTAAGGTCGTGTAAATGACTGGAACTGACGTGCAAGACCGCGAAGAAGACTGAAACTGGCATACAAAATTATTCTCTCTGGACGGCTATCTTGGCTTCATTTTTTGCGTGGCCAAGTGACTGCGACTTAGCGATCTAGAGATGGAAATCGAGTTCACTGGTAAATGCTAGTGGACAGAGTCGAAGGTTAAACTCTTACGTAACAAGATAAAATAGAGTTATACATGAAAGAACACCGCTTTTTCCCAAAAGGTGGACCAAGAGACAGAGATGATTTAATCTGCATGAAATAATTCGTGTCTTAAGAAATACCTCAGTCAAAAAAAGAGGAAGTAACTGTTCTTGATCCCTGGTTTACTGTATAATATGTACGTAATTTTACTTATTTGCCTTGTTCTGTTCTTGATGAATACATTACTCCAGCAGGCTTGACGTAAAATGGATTGGGAATCTCGGGATCCAAGGGCTGCGATTTATCGTCGCAATCCGAGAAGAGGTGAACTTCTTTCCATTCCCATGGTCCTATCCGAAGTCGAATCGGAGTTTTCGATTTCTGGATTCTGTTTTGTTTCCAGGATGTTCCTGGGATTTTCATGCACAATTTTGTTTTAAGCATCTTTGTGAATGATATCTTTATATTTTATGAAAATAATTTCAAGCACTTTTCATGCAATCCTTATGGCTTTTAGAAATCAGTGACGTGTCTAAGTGGTTGGGGAATGCGGGACATGTGCTACCCTGATAAAATGTGACTCCTCGAGCTTATCTCCCAAATCATAATGAAATTTAAGACTTGTATTCGTCAATCCATGTTTAGAACTAAAAAGAAAATTGAATCAGATATGATGGATAGTTATGATAATTTATAACTGCACAACAATTTATAAATGTACAACGTTTCTCATGCTCCACGTTTGGTCCCAGACATAGAAGTGTTGTCTTCCCCTACATTTAAAAGCCAGGGTAACAAATGATCCCACCAAAGCAACTGATTGATAGATTTGAGATTGAGCCACAGTGAATGATCGGCAGAACTACCCTGGCACTGGCCGATTGATTACATAATGCCGTTTTCTGGTATAAAAAGCTCAGTTTATCCACTCCAGGTATAATTTATTCTGGGAACTAAAAAATTTCGCCTCCTTTACTTTGCCATTAATTCAAAGTAATGGCTTTGGCTTAGGTTGATAGCCAGATTTGAAAGTCGTTTACACGTTTGTTTATTAGAGATATTGTTATATGTACAATGAATTTTGGAGACAAGTAGCTCTTATGACGAACGTCTGGAAAGAGCAAGTTTGCAAAGAGTGCAATATTTCAAATTTATTGCCAGTGTCATCAAAGATATAATGATAAACAGAGTTACATGAATTATCGTATAAACCACACAGATAGTCCGAGTATCGGATAAGTGGTCAATGCTCGACATTTTGCCGACATTTCACCGTCAAAAAAAATATCTTGGGAATGTGGTTGTATAAATTGAGCCACTGGTTTCTACAACATAGCGAACAGTCTGTATCTGTTATGAAGTCATATACGCAGGAGCATAAACTTTTATCAGGAAATCATGTGTGAAATCATGAATTGGTATACTTTCTACAAAAGCCAGTCACCAGACCACTTTACAAGTGCTTCCATGCGAAAATTTTAATCCCATTCTCCTTGATATCATCACATTACAATTGCATGCCTCGATAGCTCGTTTATCCGAGTAGCGAACAATTATTCACCGAAGGGGAGGTGAATGGTGGTGGATATTAAAATTTTTACAATTTTACAGGATGTTGGCTTGTCGCCCACTCATCATTTGGAAACACTTTGAAACACACAATGAATGCATTTATCGCTTAAAAAATGGAAGAAATACATATCTTTGAATACTAAAATTACAAATTTTGTTGCTTTTTTAGTGATGCCTGGCACGGCGACTTCGTTTATTGAAAAAAAGTTCTTCTTCCGTAACGTAAACATAACTGGACGCCATTATGCTTTACTCGGAGGTGAATAGTGCAGGATATTCCGAGATAGGGGAACCAATCATATTGCGCAAAAAACACCATCCACCTACGAGGTATATAATAAATAAAGTTATTTTAAGTTTTGAAAATGTAAAATGAAATTCCTGTAATGGATTTCTTGTTATCGTTGCTTTTATTGTGAAAGACATGTAATATCGTATAAACAATCTGATTGGACAATTGGTTTAGATGAAAACTGATATACGAACAAGCTATCGTGTTCTGGGGGTTCGCAAGGACTGCGAGTGCTGCTGTGACAATTCATATATATATATATATATATATATTTGTGTGTGTGTGTGTGTGAGAGTGTGTGTGTGTGTGTGTGTGTGAGTGTGTGTGTGAGTGTGTGTGTGAGTGTGTGTGAGAGTGTGTGTGAGAGTGTGTGTGTGTGAGTGTGTGTGTGTGAGTGTGTGTGAGAGAGTGTGTGTGTGAGTGTGTGTGTGTGAGAGTGTGTGTGAGAGTGTGTGTGTGTGAGTGTGTGTGTGAGAGAGTGTGTGTGAGAGTGTGTGTGTGTCAGTGTGTGTGTGTGAGTGTAATAAAGCTATAGAAAGGTAAATTCCTCAAGATTCCTCCAGAACAGAATCTTTATAGTCCCATTTGGCAGGCTTTATACCTGGTTGTATCAGAGTGCATCAGTTTGCCTATCAACCGAGGGAATATATTTTCTATGCAAAACTTTCCTTTTTATCTTAAAACCGAAGATAACTTCAATTAAACGATGTGGAACAAAACCAAAACAAAGAAATAATTAACAAAAAAACAATAAATAAAATAACAAAAAAAAGAAAGCTTCCTGTGAACCATTGTTGCATCGTTCCTTTAAAGCAATCGGAAGTGAAAAACTAGACTGGAATCATAATCTTAGGACAAATCTTAATACCTAACGGAAAACATGGAACAGAGCCATTGAATAAAATAAAGGATTTACTAAAAAAACTAACACTTCGACGCATTTCATCACAGCATCAGAAAGTGAGATATTATTACAAAACAGCGAATATATATAAATAAACGGAAGTATCAAATTATAAGTGTGCAGTAGCCGAAAGTAAGGAGAGAAAATTCAAAACAAAGACAAAAGAATGGAGCTGGGATTGTCATTTAAAAGAATGTTTAACTTTGGAAATTATGAGGTTTCCTCTTAAGAGAAGTCCAGAAGGAGAAGAACAAGAAGAAAGAATTCTAAAGTCGCCCAGAAGTGTAGTATGGCAAGTTTCGGAAAAATGTGCTAAAATGCTGGATGGAGTAGGGGTGGCACGGTTTTTACCAGTAAGGGAAGCGACTCGCAAATGATCTGAGACTCATGTTTGTAAATGGCGAGCCGTTTCACCTTCATAGAATGCACTACAGCATTGACACTTGGAAGAGCAGACAACGTGAGACCTCAGACCCTAAGGAATGCTGTCCTTCAAGGTAAAAAAGTGGGAAGGACGTCTGGTAGGGCGGAAAATGAAACGAATGTTGAGATGAGAAAAGTCTGTGGAGAAAACGGTGGAAATTTGTTTGCAGATTTGGAACAAGCGGATACCAGTAAAAGCTAAGCAAAGATAAAGAACTTTTTTGGGAGCAATGTGTACCAAATGATTGGCGGAGAAAACTTTATGGAAAAGAACGCTGACACAATCACCAAAAAGGTTAGTAGGGTAACCATTTAGCCCGTACATCTTCTTAAAAGTCTCAAGTTCCTGATGAAAATTCTCGTAATTAGGGCAAATGTTGAAAATACGATGAAGCAATGATAAAATTAAACCTCTTTCAGAAGAAAAAAGAATATAACTGTGAAAATTAATTAGTACGGAATCCAGTAGAAGATCGTTTGTGATTAACAGGAGTTGAAAATGAGCCATTTTAGCGCGTGATTTAAATGTAAAGAAAGCGAAGTGAGGCATTACATTCAGTTTCAAAAGTAAAGTTGATGTTAGGATGCTGTTGATTTAGGTAATTGAGAAATAAGAGAATGTGTTTAGGCGAGCGGAAAACAGAAAACAGTCACCAACGTAACGTCGATAAAAGAACGGCTTAAGAGTTGAAGGGCAGTTCTCAACACAAGTTTTCTCATGAAAACACAAAAAAATACGTCGGTAGAGAGGAGGCAATGTGCATGCAGATTCCATAGCTAAACCGTCGACCAGTTCATAAAGGGACCCATTAAATAAACAGTGACCATCTTTAGCAGCAAAATTTAGAAGTTTGATGAATTAGTCAAGAGAAAAACCATGATAATGCGTACAGTTACGAAGTAAATGATTGGCAATGATGTGTGTGGTTTTATCGGATAGAATGTTGGTGAAAAGGGAAGAGATTTTGAAACTGGACATGATTAAATGTCGAGAGTCAAAATTCAAGTTGAGTAGCTCTTTATCAAAACAGAGGGAATCAGTAAGAGCATATATACAAGAAGAGATGGGACGAAGGAGAGGAACGAGAAATTTGACAATCTTGTAAGAGTGAGTGCTTATGGAGGAAAGGATTGGTCTTAGGGGAACATTGTTTTCGTGTGTTTTAGGCAGTCCTTAAAGAATTCCAATTTGAGAGCCAGACGGATAAAGTTTTTCACAAATTGTTTGAGAGATGTCTTCAGATATCTTGAGCGAGCGCAGGAAATGCTTGACTTTGTTCTCCTGTTGGATTGTTAATTTGTTAGGATCTTCGGCAAGGCGTTTGAACTTTGAAGAGTCAGCGAGGATATCCTTCATCTTCTTATCTTAATCATCTCTTAATGCAATACTTAAGTTCTTTAGCTTGAAAGAGCGAAGTTGAGTCCTTTAGATAAAACTTGTTTTTCTTGATCGGTTATGAGTCGCGTTGAGAAATTAAAAAACTTCGTTCAACTTTGCTCTTCCACCTAAAGAACTTATGTATTGCGATTTCCTGACTCCTTTTGAACTTATTACAGACAAGTCAAAACAGAACCGATTCCTTCTTCTGGCTAACATCCTGATCTCATCAAAACGAAACTAAAAGACATTACGCTTTTCCGTTTCAAGAGTTACCATCGCCCAAGTATTTTATCTACGGAGAAAGAACTCAGTGTTTTAAAAGGTTTAAAGAATGGACATGATATTGTCGTAGTCAAATCTGATAAAAGGAGTGTAGTGGTCATCCTCGGCAGAGATGATTAGGATAAGAAGATAAAGGATATCCTCGCTGACTCTTCAAAGTTCAAACGCCTTGCCGAAGATCCTAACAAATTAACAATCCAACAGGAGAACAAAGTCAAGCATTTCCTGCGCTCGCTCAAGATATCTGAAGACATCTCTCAAACAATTTGTGAAAAACTTTATCCGTCTGGCTCTCAAATTGGAATTCTTTAAGGACTGCCTAAAACACACGAAAACAATGTTCCCCTAAGACCAATCCTTTCCTCCATAAGCACTCACTCTTACAAGATTGTCAAATTTCTCGTTCCTCTCCTTCGTCCCATCTCTTCTTGTATATATGCTCTTACTGATTCCCTCTGTTTTGATAAAGAGCTACTCAACTTGAATTTTGACTCTCGACATTTAATCATGTCCAGTTTCAAAATCTCTTCCCTTTTCACCAACATTCTATCCGATAAAACCACACACATCATTGCCAATCATTTACTTCGTAACTGTACGCATTATCATGGTTTTTCTCTTGACTAATTCATCAAACTTCTAAATTTTGCTGCTAAAGATGGTCACTGTTTATTTAATGGGTCCCTTTATGAACTGGTCGACGGTTTAGCTATGGAATCTGCATGCACATTGCCTCCTCTCTACCGACGTATTTTTTTGTGTTTTCATGAGAAAACTTGTGTTGAGAACTGCCCTTCAACTCTTAAGCCGTTCTTTTATCGACGTTACGTTGGTGACTGTTTTCTGTTTTCCGCTCGCCTAAACACATTCTCTTATTTCTCAATTACCTAAATCAACAGCATCCTAACATCAACTTTACTTTTGAAACTGAATGTAATGCCTCACTTCGCTTTCTTTACATTTAAATCACGCGCTAAAATGGCTCATTTTCAACTCCTGTTAATCACAAACGATCTTCTACTGGATTCCGTACTAATTAATTTTCACAGTTATATTCTTTTTTCTTCTGAAAGAGGTTTAATTTTATCATTGCTTCATCGTATTTTCAACATTTGCCCTAATTACGAGAATTTTCATCAGGAACTTGAGACTTTTAAGAAGATGTACGGGCTAAATGGTTACCCTACTAACCTTTTTGGTGATTGTGTCAGCGTTCTTTTCCATAAAGTTTTCTCCGCCAATCATTTGGTACACATTGCTCCCAAAAAAGTTCTTTATCTTTGCTTAGCTTTTACTGGTATCCGCTTGTTCCAAATCTGCAAACAAATTTCCACCGTTTTCTCCACAGACTTTTCTCATCTCAACATTCGTTTCATTTTCCGCCCTACCAGACGTCCTTCCCACTTTTTTACCTTGAAGGACAGCATTCCTTAGGGTCTGAGGTCTCACGTTGTCTGCTCTTCCAAGTGTCAATGCTGTAGTGCATTCTATGAAGGTGAAACGGCTCGCCATTTACAAACATGAGTCTCAGATCATTTGCGAGTCGCTTCCCTTACTGGTAAAAACCGTGCCACCCCTACTCCATCCAGCATTTTAGCACATTTTTCCGAAACTTGCCATACTACACTTCTGGGCGACTTTAGAATTCTTTCTTCTTGTTCTTCTCCTTCTGGACTTCTCTTAAGAGGAAACCTCATAATTTCCAAAGTTAAACATTCTTTTAAATGACAATCCCAGCTCCATTCTTTTGTCTTTGTTTTGAATTTTCTCTCCTTACTTTCGGCTACTGCACACTTATAATTTGATACTTCCGTTTATTTATATATATTCGCTGTTTTGTAATAATATCTCACTTTCTGATGCTATGATGAAATGCGTCGAAGTGTTAGTTTTTTTAGTAAATCCTTTATTTTATTCAATGGCTCTGTTCCATGTTTTCCGTTAGGTATTAAGATTTGTCCTAAGATTAAAAAATGAAAGAATGAATGAATGAATGAACAAAAAGAGATAAATAAAAACATCTCAAACAGGCTACAGTAATCCTTCAATTGTAATAATAAACCAGTCAACTCTTAGCGGCTGTTTTAAAGATCTATTCGTAAATTCATGAGACCTTACACCGTCTATTTTGACCATGTATGAAGGAACGGGTTATTGGTCTAAATTCCTTTTTTTCCTTTTTTTTTCAACCTGACTAATCATTTCATTTGTGAGTTTACAATTTGTAGTCTGTAATAGATTTTTTTGTAGTTTACGAAAACCTGTTATCCGGCCCGTTGTCTTGATTATTTTCTGAAATCATTGCGGAAGATCAGTGGAATGTCATTTACAGAAGTGTCTTTATTATGACCCAACTCTTTCCTTGGTAAATTCATGAGTAAACTTGCTATTCTGTCGTCGTTTCATGTAGAACTTCTTGACCAACTTCACAGTGCATAGTTAGGTTTTCTTTTCTGATTAGTCAAAATATACTTTCATTTCACACTTTGTCAAAAACTTCAATTTTTATTTCATGTGAAAAAGGCTTTTTTAAATTTCCTTGCCCTGAACGGGAAATATCCGACCGCTTAGTAACCAATCATGTTGTAGGATTTCCGTATTCGGACCGCTTGCTGCCACAGCCACATAATAAATTAGGAAAATCAATTTTACACTATAATTATATAATAATAATATACATGGTTCAAAATTTTTGTTTGGTAATAAGATATAACAATCCCTTGTAACATCTAAGAAACATGAATCTGTTGCCAGAAATTTAATCGAAAACCGATATTACACGAGGCTGATAGCTGTGGGTACGAAGTACACCATTGTAATTGGCCGTCTTTTCATATTCACTGACTCAGCACTTCGTCCGGCAGAAGTCGAAGGGTGTTGAACAATAGTAAGTTTTTATTACATTATGAATCACAGTGAGAAAGTATCGATGGCCTTACAGTCAATGCTATGGTAAAGGTACTGTGGTTGGATAGTCATTCTAGGAATTAATTCTCTCATTTCCAGAAAATGAAAACGAAACCGGAAGAGACATGCTGCACTGTTTTCTCACTTATTTAACACACGTACTATTTAAGAGCTCAGAATATGTGAATGTGTCTAGAGAAGCACACTCTATTTCTGCAAAGTCGATGCTTCAATAGTCTTCGCATAAACAGATTTTTATTAGTACTATGTACCCATTTGCTCATGCTTAAAGGGTATTGAAACATGCAATTGCAGGAAATGTTTCTTCTTCGAAAACAGAGATAGAATATTTTGTATGGTGATGCTACCAACGAATAAACGTCTTGTACTTTTAGTATACGTTTGCCACTGAGACGTGATGGATTTAGATATTATGTGCTGGTTAGTTGCAATTCGATTTTATTCAGATGTGCCACATCTCTGGGAATCCAAATGTTCAGGACAGGTATATGTGCATTGTTTGTGGCATGTATGTATCCACGTATGTGTGTTTGTATGTAAGTATGTATATAAATCGATATACCAACTATCATACTAATAACAGCGAATATTGGTGTTTGGTCAGTGCAATTTTGCCTTTCTCTGACAACCATGAACCTGTGTTGCTTCATCGCTTTTCAACAAGATTGTCAAACTAGTGACAAATTACTCTTACTTCATCGGTGTTCTTCCTTGGTTACAATGCATTATTCAGTCAACAAACGTTCTAAAGGTAGTGGGATTTTTGTAACTGTTCTAAGCCTATCTCTTTCTTGTTAGACAAGACAAGGAACCAAACAGTTAGATGAATTTGATGGCTAGATATTGTTCACCATGCAAATCTATTATATCCACTAAAGGATTGAATAAAAATGACTTTCACGCTATTTCATATCAAATACGTTTTCTCGATCGATTCACCAAAGAATGTGTGAGAAAGTTTGTCAGAATTTTGGAACAAAAATATGTTCGCTGTTAAACAACATTAATCGATATATACAGTATGAAGACATATTCTTATGATTTTAGAGATGTGAAAGCTTGAATACATCTTACGATAGATGAACGATGTTCAAGCTCTATAATCAGAAAATGATTTTTGAGCTCCAGACGGGAATCGATCTCGGTAGCTCAATGGTTAGAATGGTCTCACCGGTCGTCAGTGGGTTGCGGGTTCGATCCCCTTCTGGGGCTCAAAAATCATTTTCTGAGTATAGAGCTTGAACATCGTTCATCTATCGTTAGATCTATTCTTATAACATTTAGAAGACTATCACTAGTGATAGAATATTTCAGTTTTGAGACACACAAACACTCGAAAATTTTCTTCACTAGAAATATTAATCTGTCAGTAATCGAGTGTAAATGCCACAATATTCGTTGAACATCATGATATCCTCCTAAATACACAAAAATCTTAATCAATCAGTTTTGTGTGATGGCGTGAAAGCTTAAGATGACTAAGAGCTAGTATGAAGAAGATAGTTCCACAATCTGAAGAATCGGATACACAGATATCCTAACGATTTCCCGTTTCAGAAAGTTTACAAAATAAGCAGTATAAGTTTACAACGTTGATTGATGTCTCAAACAGATTCAAAACACATTAAAGGCATAAAACATTTGATTTGAATCCAGTAAAATATACTAATCTATGCATCGTACAGTTGGCAAGTATCTTGCTGTTGCAATACGATATTTGAAGGCTTCATAAATCAGAAATGAGAAATTAAGCCATTATTGCTTCCAGTATGAAAGGAAGTAGTGTTATGACTGCATATATTTCCTCCTACATATTTGATACACATTTATCAAATCATTTATCCTCCTACTCATTTATATATCGATGTAAAGGTTCATATCATTGCCAATTCCCAACGTGAGTTATATTTGATTGCTACCTTAAATCTAAGTTGACTGAAGCTCTGACTCCCAATTTACCAGTTCATCAACAAATGTGAGCTTTCATATCTTTGAAAAACTTCCCCCTCTTTTTATAGCCTTGACAAAAATCTTTGATATATGTTTAGGCTTACCTGAGTAGAGCCTATTCTTTAATCAGTTCTCGAACTAGGAATGTCAGTATATTGTCTTTAAATCGACAACGTAATATAATATGGCCAGCTATTTTAAAAATTAATTACGTCATCTTCGTCTTTCTTGTGGGACCTTGAGGCTCAACAATTCCAAAATGTCATCGAGCAAAATGCACATTATGTTCCCTAAGCTTAATTCTATCATCAAAAATGATGAAGCACTAGGTCACTCGTGATGCATAACATCGACATTTCTTAGTAAAAAGAATACAGATCAAGTTAAACCATTTCTGTGAATATAATCAAGAAGTTGAAATGCTTGTCTTTTAGCTATGTGGACGTAGCACGTTTTAATATTAGTATTGGAAAGCGCCTTCTATCTGTAATAGGCTTGGAACTTTGAAAGAGCATTAAACGCAATAATGAAGATTACACTGAAATCGAAATGCGATCTGAATCTCGTCGTTGTGGGATGTGATAATAATTGGATTCCAATATACGAGTTTCGTGCGTGAGGGCGATTGCGGTTCGAGTTAGGACGAGTTGTAGAGGTAATACAAAAATACGAAACCAGAAAACAAGAGGTGTTCAATTTATTTTTCAACAATATTCTATGAGAATGTTGTCTGGTGTTGTACGGAACGTCACAAGTGCTACAAAAGGAAGACACATTTTATGCTGGATAATTTAGTTGATGTCGGTTAAGAATTTATGGTATCTTAATGATTATTTAGGAGCATTTTTAATTTTTAGTTCGATTTTCAGTCTTTACTATTTTTTCAATAATAAGTTGTTCCTATCCAGACTATACACCATACGTAAATACTAGATTTTCCCACACTCCAAGTCAGTTTACTTTCGCTGAATTGTACTAACCTGATAAGTAAACTTTCGCGCTTGTTTCACTTATTACTTCTTGCTGGCAGTGATAGTATGGAGTTCGGACAACTGAATGTTAGGTAAGTGGTCAGTTTTCCTAAAATAAATAAAATAATTTAGCTTATAATAAATACAAGTAACTTTGATTTGTTAAAAGATTCACGGTCTCTGCTGCAAGGGTAGGGATATAAACAACGATTCCAAACTGCTCTGCTCGGATTTCTTATGAATTTGAGCCAAGCGTGTACTTTATCCTTCCATGAAGATATTTCCTTCAGATATACAAATGGTAAATTGACATTGGTAAATTTAATTATTATAAAACGGTATTTAAAGGAGGAACTCCAGCCAAAATACAAGTTGAACTCATATAAAAGAGCATACCTAGTTTAGTTGGATCCTGAAGTATGTTTGTGTAGTTTTGCTTAGTTAAGGAGAAAATGGCCTGCAAAGACGTGAAAATTAGCAAATGTCGACGCCATGTTTACTCTTCTTCGTGCAGACGCGGAAGTAAGCGGCTATGCACGTTTTGACGTTACTGAGTGCTACTCACCAAACAGGTAGGTCGCATTGAGGCGGTAGAAGAACTAGAACTTGAAAATTCGTTATCAGATGAGTAATCATGAGGAATATTCATCATGATACCCGACAATGATAGCGCAACTACGCCTAAAAGGCATCGACGCCTACATAGGTATGTTAGAAGAAGACGCTGGATCCGACAATAACACAGAAGAGATCATAATTGAAACATTTTTACCAGTAACGACGAAAAACTTTTTTAAATTCAACATGGTGTCAAATAACACATGAACTCAGCTCGCAACACTATCCTCTTATGATCCAACATTTCACAATTATCCTCAAAGGACACATTTGATCCGCGCACCCTTTATTTACTGGGAACGAACAACTCTACTCGCTTAAACTTCACATCACCACTCGTTCACGCTCCCATTCTGTCCAACGCTAACATGGATGCCCACCTTCTCTCAACATGCGGTAAACTCCCCTTAAGATTACGATGGCACGCAGAATTGGTCTTTCCAAGACGCACAACAAGACTGGTAAGCACACATCTTATCTTTTTCTATTTATATTTTATTTGATTTGATTTCATACTGATTATCGCTTCTCTTCCGACTGTATAACATCGACTGCCAACCCCAAATCCCTGCTGAAGAGGCCACAGATGGCCGAAACGTACGTCCAGGGTTGTGTCCCAAGATATTTATGCACAGGACAATGTTACGCATCTTTTAGTCTTTCTCTCTGTATTCATACATACTTCTTTATTAAACTCTACACTGCATGGCCAACTGCGTAGCCATCTAACTGTCGGTAAAACCCTAAGGCCTGGTGGTCGCTTTTGAATTCCCGTATCACACTCGTGCTAATAACTAATACACCTTCACAACACTAATGTATACTCCACGATTTACTCTGAAACTAAAGACTCATACTCATTCACTCAACTCCACATGGCATACCACTAGTGTAGCCATGTCACGCTCACTATAGCCCGCGGCTAAAAGCGCGTTCCATCATCAACAGTTTCAACTCCCAATCGTTAGAACAATCACAACTACACAACTGTAACACCAGTGTGGTTCCAATTACCTGCTTAAAAACCAAAAAACCAAAAATTCAGAAAAAGCACTCTGTGACGTCAAAATGGGTATAGCCGCTGAAATCCGCGTCTGCACGAGGAAGATTAAACATGGCGTCGACATTTGCTAATTTTCACATCTTTGCGGGCTATTTTCTCCTTAACTAAACAAAACTACGCAAACATAATTCAGGACCCAACTAAACTAGGTATGTTCTTTCATATGAGCTCGACTTGTATTTGGGCTGGAGTTCCCCTTTAAGTATATTTTCCTTTCAACAACTTTGCACAAGTAATTATTTTACAGCCGGTTTATTGGTGAAATAATTTGTAATATATTACTTCAATCGTAGAGATTTTGAGTAAACGTATTCCGTGAACAAAGGTGTCGTTCTGGCAATTTGAAGTGGAGACGTAAAATGAACGAATAACTCATGTAATTTGCTGAAACCTATTCAATTCGTCCGGCTCAGCATGATACCTAGATACTTTCACTTTCGAAATACGTTTGAAGTTGTTTGAATTGATTTCAGGCGAAGGAATGAAATGTCTCAATGGTTTAGAATTATAAAATACGTACAAGTATAACAGTAACATATTCGTAGACAATTTTTAATTCGTAATAGCCGATATTACAGTGTGAATTATTTGACATTGACATAAATTTACAGACGTTAAGATAGACAGAAAGCTCTCAAAAAATGTGGCTGTTTGTACTTATATTTCCCTGTACGCGAATGGCCGAAACCCAAATGAGTCAGTCTTACCTTATAGGCTTTCCAGTCTGGGACAATGACAAGTTTAGATCTTATCGAAGAAAATTACTTTCTTTAGCGTATTTTGTGAACATCAGGACTTCCCCTTTAGTGCAGGGGTGGTACGACTGGAGGGGCAAGTGAGCATCCCCCCCCCCCCACAAGGCAAGAAGGACTATTTTCATGGCCGACTTTGAAGGGAAAACCCCTACACTTTTGCTACTGATTTGAAGCGCAAAAATCTCTTGTTTCAAATGGACAATGTTTAGATTATCTTATAACATGCGGAAAGAAAACCACCCCATTACAAGGAAACCTCCTCATTATAGTTTGTCGCATAATTAGTAAAATTGAACATAGATGTAACCCTCTTCCTAGAGAACTATTCACTGGAGCATAGCAGTGGGTCAAACGTTGGCTTCTTTCTCTTATTTATGTTTCGTCAATAATTTATCAAATTGCTAGGAACGTTCTAGCTCATAAATATAAGATTACACGAATCTCCTTGTATCTGAAGTAGCTCGGCCAGATTTACAAGAAAGCTTAGAGAATGATTTGAAAATAGTTAATCGATGGTTCTTTTCTAATAAATAGTCATTGGCAACAAAGAGACTTCAACTAAAAGTTTAGAAGTCTATTTATAGAAGCTGAATATTCGAGAACATCACCAAAACTGTTTCCATTTAGGGCCAGAGGAATTACAAAAGTCATACCTTTTCTATCGTCGTTACGGTATCTATGCCAAACACTTATATTCTATCACATTTTGACATCTTGTGACTTGATATTCAAGTTGGAACAAGAAACAGACAAGTTAAAAACAGTAATATTTCGGCTCTATTTCTGAGTCATCATGACTTGGTCTGATGATGAATCTGAAATAGAGCCGGAATATTACGGTTTTCAACTTGTCTGTTTCTTGTTCTAACTTGAATATCAAGTCACAAGATGACATTATTTGGTCTGTGTTTTATCCTTTGTTTTTTCAAATTGTCCTCTGGTTGTGATTTTCTATCACATTTTGATTATAGTGAAAAGATGTGAAGAAATTGCATGCAATAAAGCTAGAGTGGAAGCTAGAGTGATCACTGGCGATAATTATTATATACAAGCTGAAATCATATGATCAAAATTAGATTGGGAACCCCTTCATGAAAACAGGAAAGAAAAATCATTTCCTCGAGGATAAAGCCTTCAAGAATAGCTCAGCTTGTGTAGCACAAATGTTTCTCCTTCCAAATGGAAATATTATGTAGTAATATTATGTAGTAATGAAATATTATGTAGTAATGATGAAATGCTGATGTTGTCACAATCAAAGACACACGTTGTAAAGAGACGTTTTCTAACTCGAGTGTCAAGAAAAGGAATGCTTGGTATAGATTCTAGAGATCCTTGGAGTAGTACTCCAAGTCCTGTGAGGTTATCCCAAAACCAAGGTTAACAACAAGAAAATCGTGTGGTAAGTGGTCTGGTTTAGAACGTAGATCGAGGGAAATAACGTACGGGCGTGGCGTAACGATTGCTTTTACGCTACTTGACTGGCAACAAGCCCACGAGCAAGTAACTAACCTATTATACCACGATTGTATGTTTGATAAATTTCATCCACAACCATCTCACTCTTCATTCAATGTTTCAATTGGTAAGTATCTTTCTACTAATTTACATTTTACTGCGATAGGTGCAAGCTATCACGGCAAGGGTCATTGATCAGTTCAAAACAATTCCTGGTGGAATAGAGACTTCACAAATCCAAGTATCACAATCGATGACATGGGAAAAGAGGCTTCAACTGAGAATCCAGTCTTTGCTCGCGACCCCAACAGACTTAGGCGCACTGGGTTTTAAGCACTTGGCTATGCATGCAACTTCGCCCTCAATCTAAAGAGGTAAAATATATTTATCATTTACCCGGCAGGGATGTGTTCATCAAGAATAAGTTTAATCGCGATTACGTTAATATAAAATTTGGGTTTTAATTCTGTCGACCGCAATATACGCCTGTATGCATTCAAACACTACACCGTGATATTATTATATGCAAAATAGTTTAAAGGACAGGGTAAATCTTAATTGACATTCGTCAACATCTGTTGCCAGCAAATGTAGAAAGATGTTGAACAAAACAGAAACATGCCTTGACTTATTCAAATGCTGATTGATGTTGATGAATATTTGTTGAACAGTGGCAGCCACTTAACATCGTCATATTCCATAAATTAAAAACAAACTCTGCAAAACTACTCACGTACAAGTGTGTATTCAAATACTATTCCAACCAATCTTTCTTGAATACCAGATGTTCTCGTTGGAAGATAATACAACTTATTCCTTCAAAAGAAAATTTATTGGCCAAAAAATATAGAAGACTAATTGCCTACGAAGTTCGGGAATGTCCCCTTACAAGTACTGGAATGCGACTTGCCGTCGCAAGTCTGATCAAGTGGGTAACAAATTTGCGTTAGCTTCCAACAGAGTCCTCGTCTGTCCAGTACTTGACTTTTGGCTAATACAGCAAAAATTATATCTGTCACATACCCAGTTTTATGTATATCATTTGCTAAAGAATAAATTGAGCATATTCTAATTCCTAGTACTTTGAATCAGCAATGTAAATCAGTACAACAAAATGGACGAGGAACCAACATTTTTCCTGGAATTGAAAATTAGAATTTACTTCCGCTTTCTTTTTTTTTATAGGAATATCGCTTATACTTTTAATATTTTTCTTACGATGCACCTAAAGGTTATATTTTTGCGGTTTGATGTGCAAACAAAACAGATCAACAAGTATTTAATTCACTACTCAAAATTAAAATATCGTGCAATACTGATTCAAGAGCTATCGGATTGCCGAGCGCTTTTTCGCGTTAGGAGGTTACAAATTCCAGAGGGAACTTTTAAAGTTATTTCTTAATTTAGATTACAAAATCCCGTCCTAAAGAGCCATTAAGACACAAAATCATTTCCTTAGGATCCTTTTAGGTACATAACCGACAATATTGGAAAATAATGAACTCCTATAGAATGGTACTTCCTTGTTGACTTTTGCCCGAATGGAAAATGTAGCGAGATAAGTGACCCCATTTTCAGTTGACGGAGAAGCGACTTTTCATAAAGAAAAACAAGCGAAAGAGTCTAAGTGACAATCCATGAGAAAGGAAACTTCTAGGAAAAACTTAAGGTGGTTGGATACTATACTCCCTTTACTAATTTAAAGCGGGATGGCATAAAAGTGAAAGCCGTGAGGTCTAAATCAACAAGTTTCATTTCACATTGTTTATCTTGCCAATGTACAATATTAATTGCCTAAGACAAAATGGATTACCATAGTTTTTCAGAAGAGAACTTATTTTCTAAGAAATAGTGATGTAATTCACCTTGACAAATTGGATTCGAAATATGTTCCCTTTTATCAACGATAACTTTTGTTTGAACTTACCCTTTCCACTAATTCCTATTCAATGCAGTGAGGTAAAGATGAACCTGGACCCTAAAGCTCACTGTCCACAACTATCAAAAATATTTCTTGATTAAAAATCATTTGAAGTATGTCAAAATACAATTTTTAATGAGCATATTTTTTGATAATTTTGATTGATTTTCTTGGGCTGCTGAGAACAATGACTTTTATTTCACAGACAAAATGACATAATTCCACCAAATAGATCAAATTCCCGGAAAAGAGCTTTAAAAATGTAAACATGATGTCGTAGGTAAAATATTTCTTGGTAACGACACGGTCCCAGGAATTAAAGCAAAAAACTTTTCCAGATGAATAATTACAGTTTCATAAAATATATGCCATAATCGTGTACAGCAAAACGCACATCCATTTTTACTAGAGATTTAGATGGCTTTCACTCCAGAACATATCAATTTCAATTTAGGTGTACGTGATGTACTTTCAAGTATACAAAAGTTTGCTAACTAGAGACTATCATGAACATTAAACATCAAAGTTGAGCTTTTGCAAAGTCACCAAAGATGATGTTATGCAAAAGTGATGATTAGCTATACGCAGATGCTCGAGAAACTCAAGTTTGCCGAAGATGTTTCGCAGGCCAAACCAGAGTCGTATCCTTTTGATGATCCGTGAGATGCTTCAACCATCGAGCAGCAGCAAAACTTCCAAAAAATATGTAGGGTGTTGGTAAATAGAAGCTTGCTTGTTGATTTTATGAACGTATGTTGAGCTGTCATGGAATCAACCCAACTTCAATATATCTGTAATACCCTGTCAACGTTCTGAATTTTAGACGTCATTGTTATGTAATGCATGTGCAAGGTTGTAGTATGGCAGAAAATTTTACGTGAACGATCATGATGCTCAAATACTGAGAAAATAATTATCCTAAGCCCCAAACAGAAATCGAACCCGTAACCTGATGAACAGCGCATGGGGCGGTGTAACCATTGAGCAAATGAGACTCCACTGGAACACGAAAGTTAAAACAGTTAGTAATCTGAGTATTTGAGTTACTGATTTACGTGCTGCTTATAAAGTAGCCTCAGTATTGTAACAGTTCTGAAGTGATGGCATATAAATCGTACCGTTCATGAGTATATTGTGGATTGTAACCCCATTTGAGCTTCATATATATTTTCGAAGGATATGACCTTTATACGTTTACAATGCATTTTGATATTTTCCAATAACGTAAGGCATGAATGCAGATGAAACGTTTGGAGTGTATTTAATTTTAATTCCCAATTTCATTTCCTATATTTGCACTTCATATTCGAGTAAGATTTTTGAGTATAGGAACAAATAGTCAAATTAATGCATTAGATTTTCCTATTGTTGTCAACGTAAGACATATGCTGGTAATAGCTGCGTCATCGCTTCTTGACATCTGTTTTTGAATTCGAATGAATATTTCGAATATTTCATAAATCAAATACTTTTACGAGACAATGTAAGTTTCATATTAGAATGTCTTATATTCAGGGTATTTTCACCAACAAGGAAGCCTTTCGTAAATTTAAACAATCACCATCACTAAAACATCGTCGGAAACCAGAAAGTTGTATTCAAAATGTTATCCTCTTCTGGTTATAATGTTCAAAAAACAGGATATTTTTCAACGAAGTCTGGTTTGTGCTAAATCTCTTTAGTTCTGGTCAAAAGTATAGCATGGGATTGACGAACAGCGCTTGGTTCTCTTGGCTAGCTCGGTTATAACGTCATTTAATATGTTCAACAAAACATGCTGGATTGTTTCATTCGTTTGAACGAGTAAGGACGACGGATTCCAATTTGCAAATCAAAGTTTTTTAAATGGCTGGAATTTGGCAGGAACTTTGTAGTTTTAAAGAAAGGTAAACATACAATGTCCATCTAGACGGCGATTTCATTGAAGACATTAATTTATGTGACGTCATCATCCGACGCTCAATTTCTGACACGATAAGTAACTAGTTTAATTGAATACTTACTGCGTTTTGTACCTTCCAGCGAGCAAAAATGCGAGTGTAATTTAGCTGTTCCACAAGATGTTATCAGATGTTCAGGACGTATAACCTCAGACCATAAAATTGTTATGAAAGCACCCGATCTGAATTAACTTAATCAAAGGCTTTGGGACTTTCCCTACCATTTTGGCGTACAATTGCATTTAAAGGCAAATTTGAGAAGGAACGATTTAGGATCTCTACTATTAAATTCTACACTCATAATGCATCCTTGCATTTTGGCATAAATTGGAATCTTTCTTTTCTTGACAGTAGGAAATATGAGAATTCGTTTGACAACACAAATTTCGGATGATTTGTTGTTCTGTATTTGTGAGCATAGGCGAGGCAAAGGGAGCACGGGAGCAAATGCAACCGATAGGAAATTTTTGAGCCCCCTTTTTGCCATATAAAACTTGCAATGAAAGTGTCAGATTTATATATCCTACTGTCCATTAAAACACGAAAAGCGTATTTTGAATTTTTATTGGAGTTATGGGAGTTGAATACCCCATTTATCATAATAGTTTTTGCGCCTGCCCTAAATTCAGGATATTTTCCCCTTAGGATTTCCTTTCACAACCAGAAAATTCTGTTACCCGTCGTTTGTTGACACCGAACATAGATGTTTGATGCCACCACAATTAACTCTAGCAACGATGGGTATTTTATCCATAAGCGAATAAAAATGTACTTTTGCATTCGTTTTACTTCGTCTGTAATACTTTGCACTGCTATTTTTTTGCAGTTGTGCATGTATATGTATATCTAAATGTATATGTATATAAACGTACGTTATACTTATATGTACATAAAAATCTTTATGGATATGTACGTATAACGTACATAACCGTAAAGATAAATGTACATTTAGATGTACATGTACATGCACAAGTACCTGTATGTGATATGCATATGCGTATGCATATGTGTATGCATATGTCTTGTACATGTATGTGAAAGTTTAGGTATAGGTATTATTATAGGTATAGGTATAGGTATAGGTATAGGTATAGGTGCAGGTATAGCCGTTTAGGTATAGGTATTGGTATAGGTATAAGTAGAGGTATATGTGTATGTATATACAAATCAATAAAAAAGTAAAAAAGACACGTAGTCAAGCCCTACGACTTGTACAGTCGTGGTGAAAGTTAGTGAGGAGTACAATTTCTGTTGCATTTGACTTGACAAAGAAAGGGACTGAAATGATGCATATATGATACTACGTCTGTACCATGATTTTAATTCCTTAAATCCCGAATGGTAAAGTATGTTCTTGAAAAAACACTTTAGATAAACCTTAACAGGATTTCATCCACTGACATTTAAAAAATTAGAACTTAGTTTTCGTTATCACTACCATCAATCGAGTAATGTTTAACTTCCTACGTTCTCTCTCGTTATTGAGTGTCATTAGTATACCCGAATAGGCCCGAATCCCAGGAATGGACCCCTCTTCTTACCGTCCATCATGCGCGACAAAATATCCGAGGATAAGTGTGAAGGGTGACATTTTAACATGCAGCCGATTGCAGGCGTTTGTCCAAATAAACTGTCTCCTTTCCTCCTCCACCCATTCGACGTTTAATTGGACAACAGAATCACGATGAACAAAAAAATGCAGCTACCTGCCACCGGTACCAAATATGGGGCAGGGAATGCTAGTTACGAACATAAATTTTGGGTACAACTTGTCACTGTCCTAATATATTCGTCACGAAATTAATGTGGCTATGTGTTCTCTAAATTTAGATTACCTTCACATGCCTAGTTCTTATACTGTACCGTATATTTTTATGCGCCAGTGCATCTTCTGATCAAAGTAATTATTGGGAAAGTACATTTTAAACATTGTAGTTCATTTGAAAGTCGGTCCAACATGCAGGAACACAACACGCTCCCAAAAATTTGTGGTAGATCAGTTGGACTAATCAAATTGACATGTAAAACGTTATTGGGATTTTAGCTACAGGGAGTTCAGATGCTTTTTCTTTTAACAAAAACTTCTAAGAGATTTTCTGGTGAATGCTATTACCAGTAGCTTTCGAACATAGCTCAAGTATTGTAAATTACAGAAACGACAACTACGCTAGAGGTCAACATTAAAACGAACAGAAAATATAAAACATTGGTAATAAAAGCGGAATTAAATTATGCCTGTTACATAGTTGCAACACTAGTTTTAACGAACCTGAAATTAAGGTAAAAAATCCACGAACCATTCTGAGCAGACAGTTCAATCCTTACAAATATATACATCTATTATCCATAAAATGTTCCACCTAAGGTTAAAGCAACCAAATATTGGCACAAAAGTATATAGATAACTCAAACAGATAATTTTTTCTAACTACACATTGGGTATGATTCTACTTACAATTTTTCAAATACAGAAAACAGTCCCCTACTTGTAGTAATTTTGTCGGGTGAATTTAGGCACGGACTGGTTGATCTAATATTACTTGCCTTAAAATTACCTTCGCAGTGAACTCTTTTAAGAACTTGACAGTAAGCAAGGTTGGTCCGAACAAAGGCATGAAGACAGGACTGTACGAAGCGCGCGTAATATAATGCTAAATGAATAGATAATTCATTCGTGCAATGGATCAAATTCTATACAGATGTAGTTTCAAGTTACCTAAGCAGTAACATCGAATACGATAGTCACCTGACGAGTGTGGTAAGTTCCGTTTGCCATACAAAACAAATTTGTGGTCGAAACGTAAAAGTAGTGGTCTTCTTGATTAATTTATATATATATATATATATAAGCTTAAAACTCTTAGTTGTTACTCAGAGTTTCACGTCTCTTCGGACGATCATCAGACAATTGTCCAGATTCTGATTTAGTCATTCTTTTATATACAGTCTTGTACGTCATTAGATAAAAATAGTTCAGTGATCTCAGTGTCGTCAAGGCACGTTTATATTTTGTTTATGAGGAATTTATTCCAGTGTCAGCATGTTGAGAATATTTCAGTTTGTTTATTCAGTAGGTTCTTTTTGTCGGCTTTCATAATAGACAACTTCTCTTCGAGACAAAGGTTACATTGCTTTGCTCCACTTTCGTATCCTTTCGCGAAAGAAGTGGTCTATTATGAAAGCCGACAAAAAGAACCTGCTGAATAAAAGAACTGAAATATTACACACCTTAAGATGTTTTAATTTATACACTTTAGCTTGCTTAAATAGGCTGCCAAGTGGTGGAGGAAAACATACCGCTATGTATAGGAAAACACACCATGGTGTGTAGGAAAACGCCATAGTGAGCAGGAAAACACAGTTTTTCAAAAACACACATTAAGGTGTGTCAATTTTTGGATTAGGCTAAAACACACCTTAAGATATGTTTCCTAACACAACTTTTAACATGTTTTGTAACATACATTAAGGTGTGTTAAATTTTGGACAAAAAAGGGTGTGTTAAATTAATACACTTGCTTTTACAGTACAGTGTTTTCTTTCGTTATGTTTGTTTTCCTGCTTCATTTCACTGTTTACTTGATGTTTCTCGTTTGCCTTGTTTTCTCAATTGAGTAATACGGTGCTCGTTGCCTTGGAATCTCAGTATACCATCGTGTTATTTTGAAAAGATAATCAGCTCAGAGAGTTATGAATTTCTGTTGCCATATTTTGCAACAATGCCTGTAGATTTAAATTTGGTTTTTCAAATCATGAAATGCAGAGTTGATATCGTAGTCACTTACCAGATAAATCATGTTTTCATTTGTGGAATCTTGTCCTCATAAAACCCGTTTTTCCACGAAACCTTATAAATGCCAAGAATTCCCTTCACGTAAGAGACAGGCTGTTTACTCGGAAATTGCTATAATTCCAGGAATCATATCACGATACCCAGATATCTGATCCAGGACAAGTCCGATCGACTTCAAAATTTGGAAGGTTTTACTTCAGAACATGGAAATTTGAATTGCGAGGTAGGTGATTTAATATAAAGTAAAATCCCGGAGAAAAATTTTGAATAATTATTCCTGTCGCATAAAGAATATTTTGATGTCATAACTGTTATGTGTATATCGATGTTGAGCTTGTACAAAGTTGGAGTTATGAGAGATGATATGCAAGCATGGGCGAATGATGTTGAAGCTCAAGGCCACTAAAAAATGTTTAACAGGAAATCGAACCCATAGCCTTTCGAGAAATGAAATAAAATGTGAAATGCGCTAGAACCATCATGCTACCGATGCCCAGATAGAGAAAGGAGGCTACAAAACATACGAGATCACTTGATGAACCTATGTTGTGCTTCTTAAGCAACGGCCTCATTATGTCGGTAGTTCGGAGTCGACTTCACGAATGTTGGGAATTCGTAAGACATGAGAGATGTTGGAGTTTGATAGACAATAAGCGAATGTTAGTCAATCTTAAATCCCGAAAAAATACTTCAGTCCAAGGCGGAAACTGAACCATTAATTTTGAAATTACTGGTTCGGCGTTGTTACCATCGAGATAGTGAGACTCGGGTGGAACGCGAAGGCTGCAAAAGCGTGCTGATTCCATCGATGTTTACGTGTTACATACGAAATAGCTGCAGTATTGTTGGTACATCTGAGTTGACGTATAAAGCACTTCAATCATCAGAAAATTACGGCTTCTAATCCCATATAGGTATCGAAGCATTTTCAAAGGACTGCAGCTTGACAAACGCTGGCAACGCGTGATAGGTATTTTGCTGTATATTAAGGCATCTAGAGGAAAAGTTTGAGGTGCATTTGATTCTCATTTCAATGGAAAGACATTTAAATAGGATTCTTGAGTATGCAAAGGATAGCTTACCGAATGTAATAAAATTGTATTGTTATCGACACTCTGTGAATCGATGTGCCAGACTTAAAATAACAGGATACCTAAAATTTATTAACTGCGTCATTGCTTTATCGCTATATTGTTGTTAGTTTGAAAACTGAAGCAATTCAACGCTTTCATAAATCAAATACTTTTGAGACATAAAATTAAAAGCTTAACACTTGGATGTCTGATATTTCGGGTATTTTTCATGAACAAGGAGGGTCCTCGCAAATTTAAACGATCACTGCAACTAAAATGTCACCTAGGAACGTGCTCCTACACAGTCTTATAATGCAACTTACTGCACTCGTCTTGTCGCCAGGTTTTACGAAATGGAATCAATATAGGAATACTATACAGAAATTATATACATCTAGACGACGATTTTACTGCAGTCATCAAATACAAGTATGTTGCAATGCACCCCAACAAAACGTGATTTGCAATTTCCTTCTAAAAAAATGTCAAGTTACTATTGATACATCACCTCCAAACTACAAAAATCTATCACGAAAATACTCGTCCACGATTACTTCATTAAAAAAATTTGGGACTTACCCTGTGATCTGGCGTACTGTTGCATGTAACAAGGTAAATATGAAAAGGAAACGTTGTCGAGCTCTATTACAAACTCCACCTTTGCTATTAACTACTGAGGATCTTTGTTTCGCCTGATAAAAGAAAACATGAAAATTCTGTTGACCGAGTAAATTTTGGATTAATGTCATGCAGCAATTCGTAAATAATTGATATGCAGCAATTCATGTTGAGTACTTTTTACATATCAAATAAACATTGCACTTTCACTTTCATTTTGTTTCATTGGCATCGTTTTGCACTGCTCTTTTATGCAGTGGCCACTTTTATGTCCAGAGAGGTCTAACCAAACAGACAAGGTAAGTTATTTAGTAGGGTGAATTAAAGTTATTAGTTGCAATAATGTATTTGGTTTATACAGCATTTCTTTTCGAATTACAAGACATATAAGAACTTAGGAGGAAGTTTCGTTTGCAATTCATCCCTTAGACCAACGTTTGAACTGTTATACAAAAGATTTTAGGATGAACGACTCAGGCCAAAATATTTCATTATTTGATAGTCTTTAGAACATTCCCAATTTAGATGCACTATTGTGGAGGACGACATCAAGAGGGAGGTGATAATTATATTTTTTTTTTCATTTTCTTGTGATGTAACATTTTGAGTACGACTAAAAAGTCCACTACTCCACTCATGACCCTCTCTCATGACTCTCGCATGTCGACACTGAGATGGACTCCTGACTCTTGATCGCATCATCAGTATTCGGCAGTGTCAGATTATCACGAAAAATTTCTGTTCACGTATCTCTGATGATTCTGAAATAGACAGTTATTTGCAGGTCAAGTAATGGTAATCCATCCTTTCAAAAAATATATCTAAAGCTTTATGAAAATAAATCAAATAACAAAAACGCATGTCACCTCTACTCGTTGACAACAAACCTGTTGTAAAGTCAGTTATAAACTCACGATAAACTAATAACTTGACCGTGACTAAAAATTACTTATACTATATGAATTTTTCTTCAATTATCGACATCTTCTTATATAACAGTCATGTCAACTTTGGTGCCGTTCGATTCGACACAAAGAATCGTTCTACAGATTAAGGCCTTTCATGACACTGTCAACGCTTTGTCGGAAGTTTGGCAGGGCCATTTAGTTTTCACTAGATTCCACTCCTTAACACTTAGAATAACGATGCGATCTACTTAAGTTCCTTAAGCTTGACTCAACCGAACTTGTCACTAGTTAGTTTACGGGAATTGAACCTTCCTGGAATAACGACCCGGCTCATTTTGCGAAACATACGAGTAGATTCCTAGAGAAAGAGAGAGCATTCCAGGAAGCGTAAATTCTTGGTAGTACCCAGTTTTCCACGAAAAGATCCCCTAAAAAAACAAAAACTTTTCCTTTTAATAGTAACAGTACAGAAAGCAAAAACGGTTAAAATGATTAAGATCTATAAGGCTTTTAAATGCATATCAAGAAAGTCGGGCTTACGATCTAATTTTTTTCACTTAATAAGACTGTGAGAATTCATTAATAAACAATGGCTTACTCATCTTGAAATATGAAGCCTCATGCATGTGAAACTCCACCTGATAGTATCGTGCCAAATGAAAGGTTGTGAGCAAGCAGCGAATAGAATTTGGCATTATTTTACAATACATTACATGCGAATCTACCAGCATTTGTTTGTCATTTGAGCTGTAAAGAGAAACAATTGTCACTGCACATAAACTCGCTCGCTTTTGCCACTAAAGGTCTTCCGGGAATATAATATGAAGAATGTAATCCTAAAATACATGGTAGAGGAACAACAGACCTATATGATACAACGAGTCAAAATTACTAATTTTGATGGGCAGAATGTATGTTAAAAATGTACAGGGGAACCGGAAGAAATAAGCACTGATGTAACTATAAACAGCTACCTCCCAGCAAGCTTTCGATTACATAAACGTCAATATACAGAATATACACGACGTACATTCGTTTTTAGACCGTGGTTGATACATTTTCATCCGAGAAAATAGAACTGAATTTCAATGTATGTGATCAAATATGGATTAAATGAAGCTAATGTTAAACTTGTGCGAAGTTGGAGTTATGGCAGACAATGTATGAACGTTGGTCAAGCTCAAATCATCGAAACGTGTTTCTGATTTCGGAGTAACCCGTTTATCTGCAATGATTTAGCTACCTTCAATCAGACCGAGCTTTACCAATACGTGTGGTTCAATGGATGAACGTATTTGAAGTCTTAGTACAAGCATTGTATTACCATTACTTCTGAATTGAAATGATTAATTGCAAATTTGCACTACATCAGTGAACTTGGTGAATAGCAGACGATATGCGAACATTCGCGAAATGTCTAATTCCCAGAAAGTGTTCAAAGGCAGAAGTCGATCCCACAACTTGATCACTGGCAAGAGACTCTAACCAGTCAGATAACACGACTGTGGGTTGCCCTCTATTGGGACAGCTTTGCTCGCACGGGAGAACAGTCGATTACCAAGCGTACAGGCGCATTTGAAAATTTTAAAAACAATGGCAGCTATTAATTTGCGAAGAATCCTTATTTTAATGATTTTAGGAAAGGATCAAAACAATCCAGGAACCAGAAAAGACCTGCAAACATACAAATGAATGGCGATGGGAAGAACAAAGGAGAATATCTACCAAACAATTGTGCCAGAACCTATGCTATTCGATCACGAACTTCTCTTGCGCATATCTTTGATGACAACAAATTAAGCTTGATTAGTTATTGTGGTTAGTCCGACGAGACACCATTCGGCCCAATGAAAGGCTTTTTGTAACGATCTCTGTAGAATATGAAGGCACCGATTGAACAGAGTCGAGGTGGAATGGATTATTTTGTCCGTATTGAAAATATGTCATCAAGATAACTGCATATTATTTGCCAAAGAGGGCAATCACAGTAAAGGGGAAACGTTTCAAAGTTGTGCTCCGCCAAGAAACGATGGAACAAGATGCAAGCAAAGCGGACCTAATGGAGAACAACTTAAAGAAATAAATCAAGGCTCAGATATTCACTTTGTTTCGATTGATGCACATGCATGCTGCCTGAGCAGAGGTTTCAGCTCTGTCTGTAATTCTAAACCTCAAAAAATGTTGAAGAGCATATGCGCCCTCGGAAACATTTTTGAGCGTCTCAAAGGTCATCAGAAGGTTGCGGGTTCGATCCCCGTCTGGGGCTCAGAATCGTTTTCTGAGTAAAGGACTTGATGATCATTCATCTCTTTTAAGATATATCCAAGCTCTCACGTTTCTCAAACAAAAACTGCATGCTAATTTTTCGAACTCTATTTTGTTTTATATTGCATCAGCAAGTAAACGATTGACGTAAATAACATTTTGTTGTTTGGGCGTAACAATAGTTACTTATTTTTTAATACGCACGCTCTCAAGCTGTTCTCTCAGAAAAACGTTCTGAGTCCCTGACGGGAATCGAACCCGTAACCTTCTGATCGTCGGTGAGATACTCTAACCATTGAGTTACAAAGACTCAGATGGTGAGCAAGGGTTAAATCTGTACGAACCAATACACAAATTTCTCTGTGACGAAAGGCCTTCGCTCAAAACGTTAGATAACTACTCTCACATTTCGGCAGTACTCAAACCTTTCTGATTATTTCATTTCGATTTCCACACTGCCTGCGCAGCACTCCATTTTTATTTCACGTCTTTTTTTTTTCCCGTCACTTTGCTTATCACATGTTTTCCAGTTTAAATTCTTTTACAAATTTTGTACAGTTTTCTCGCAAGTAGCGACAAAATTTTGTTCACGCGGTCACTAGTGAGTAAAGTACCTCCGCACCATGCTTAACAAGTGACTTCTTTCATTCATAACCGTATTTTAATTATTCACTTCAGCTCCAACAGTCAACCGACAACGATGGCATGTTCTCAAGAGCCTATTAAAAAGAGTCTCGATCATGAAAGTGAAAGACGTGAAGAAAGTCATCTTCCAAGTTTACACGAGAGATTTGTGGTTTTCGTCCGGGTCTTCATTGTAACAGAAAAGATCGGTAAGACAAATCCTTGAAATCAAATAACTCCAAAATAATGCATTGATGGTAATACACAAAATTAGCCAAGAATTTTGACATTTATTTGAGGTTGTATTGTAAAACTATGGTCCCGAATATAGAAATCAAAAGAGTCAAATTGAAGGTATTTTTAGTTGACTGTTTAGTTCATCTGAATCGATGAGATCGTATTCTTTACGATTTATTCAATATCAGCTCTTGATGTATGTCATTTATTACGATAACAATCCGGCGACAAACAGACTTTATAGCAACTTTCTTGATTTGCTCGAACGCATTGTATACCTTGTTGGCATTTCAATACTCCACGCTTTCTTCTGAGTATATTCACGTTGAAGAGGTTAGATCTCCTACCTTCACTACATGACATGACTGCTTGTATTTTGAGAATTGATGAACCAAGCCACAGAAAACTAATCTACGACGCTACTCCTGCTTAGCTCTACTAAACATCATTCCCATTTTTTAGAAGTCTTGATTCACAATTTGACTGACTACGAGTCAATCAGAGTGGGATTCTTACAAAAACATATATCATGAGATGATACTTGGCAGTAACATGTACATTTGGATATATAGATTGTCCTCCATTAAAAATAGTACAACAATTTTGCTGAAATAATCCCGATCAATGGAAGTGTCGACTAATTCCAATAGACAACAAAAACTAAGAATGGATTAAAAATGTGTCCAGTATAGTTCTGGAGTTTTTATTTTTATGACATTTGGAATCCGAGCAGACCCTACTGTGTATGTGACGTAATATTACCATTTATACTTAAAACCACCATTTACATTCTTTCCGGGTATTAAATATTTTACACAAGCAAAAAGGTACTTTCTGCATCAGGCCTGTTGTCACGTCTGTTCAGAAAACTGTACCGACCCCTGATACAGACTGTTGCAGTGTCCGATATTATGCAGCAATGACAATGACCCATTGTTTAGAACTAACCTCGTTTGACAGTAGCAAACAATAGGTCTATCAGTTCTTAACCAGTTTGAAGCGAGGGAATGGTAAGATTCATTTAGAAGATACAAATGTTTTATATGACTGCTGATTAAAATGAAAACACGATTAACCCGCCGGAGTCTTGAAGAAGACATTTATTTTCAACCTGAGCTGCTTGTCTGTAACGGAAGTATTTAGAAGACAAGAGGAAGCAACTCCTAAAATTAGATATATCAGCGCTGATGTAATTAGCAGTCATCAAGATAGCTACGCTTTGCGGGACAGAGAACTTTTAGTATGTGGCATAGACAAAACAGGAATGACTACAAATATTGAAATACGATAAACCAGTTATAACCGGAGCCGACGGAAACAGTGAGATTCAAGGAAATGGGCTCTTCGCTGGTCTGCACCACTATATATATATATATATATATATGGCTTACCGAGACAAAAGCTTACCAAGCAAACAAGATTTTCATTTGGAATTGGATACTCCCTTGGCCGGTTGTCACGCATATTTAAGTTTTTTTGTGCCAGCTTTAGCATTCCTGCAAAAAGGCCTATTGCATCTCACAGCTTTTCACAGGTACCATCCATTAAGCGACTTGAATTCTTATACAGTCCTGTTTTTTCCATATGCGATCATAAAGTTTTCTCGAATATCTACAAACACAACTGAACTACAAGGAAAACTACAGTAATGACATCCAGGATCAACGTAAAAAACATCACAGCATCCTACTATCAACTTATCACCTGTACAACGGAAGTCATTACTTCAACAGACCTCCTCAACTTTTCTTCCGCCGGGTTAACCGCGTTGCCTCGTATGGTGGCTTATGATTTCACTTATGCTAGAAGAGCTATTTTGTTAAAAATTCGACTGTTATATAGACCCCTTGCATTGACGTCATACTTTCATTAACATACCGTTAGGTACCAGGCTCCTGGGGGACAACTCGCGCAGTCGCGTTTGTAAACACATAGTTTTCTTTCAAGTTGTCTATCGAAATATGTTCAAAAAAAACGCAGAAAAGGGATATTTACCGGGTTATTATGCATCAATCACTGACAAAGCATCAAAGGAAAGATATACGAAAAAGTTAGAGCTAATTGAAGGTAGTGATCCTTTTGAGATTCCACGAAAAGAGTTGAAAGACGACGTTGATTTATGGCCGTCCGTCACCTACATTGATGTCGGGATGTATCTGCTATTTTCAAAGAGTGCATACACCGAAGAACAGTTAAAAACTATAAGAGTTTAAAATACTATCAAAATTTTATCAACGGATGGGTTCGAGAGATTTTAGTCAAAAATTTTGGCGAAAGACGCCTTTTAATTGCCAAGGTAAGCTTGCTATTAAGTTAAGTATTTTGTGTAGCTTCTTGTCGGCTAAAATTGTTTACGTCGGTTTTCACATGACATACATTCGTAAGCACAAGCATAACGATAACCATATCAAAGCATCGACATACGGAGAACAAAAATACATGTATGAAAACCTTTTTGCAAGAGCATACTTGCAGTGCGTCGAGTGAAAACATGCTTATGCATAAAAACAGCCTTTACTGATCTGTAATGTTAAGTATGGTTTTCTTTAATACTTCAACAGGTAAATCATTCGATGTGAATGACTGAAAAGCCATTAACTCCCTGGCTTATCAGCCACAAGGATGGAAAAGCTGTAGCAGCACACTGTGATTGTATGGCGGGTCTTGGGGAAAGTTGCTCCCATTTTGCTTCGCTGCTTTGGGCTATCGAAGCAGGAGTAAAACGTAGAGACTCGCTAACAGTAACTGACAAAAAAAACATACTGGGTTCTTCCATCTACAGTCAAGAAAGTTCCATTTTCTAAAATAAGTGACATCAGTTTTAACAAATATGGGGAAGTGAATTAGAAAACACGAACTGAATCAAAAGTGCGTGTTTCTTCTCAAGATGAAATACTTAATTTTTTATCAAATGTCAAGTCATCGTGTGACTCAGAGCCAGCATTCATGGCACTAATGAAGGAGTTTTCCGATGCATATGTCCCATCGTCAATCAATGAAGATCTGCCACCTGTACTATCCACATATTTTGACAAAGAACTATCTACCTTAGAGTGTGATACAGTAATGTCTGTATGCAAACAGAAATTGTATATTTATAATATTAATGCAAAACAGCAAATAGCTGTTGAAGAGCAAACTCGAAAGC